>CM045927.1:14124069-14524069 GCA_025177825.1 Aechmea fasciata | reverse complement strand
GTACCCGCTATTTTTCCAAATCATGAATTATTTTGATTTTTAGATGTTTCTAGAAACTTATTTTTTCTGTTTTCAGAAAAAATCACTTTTTTATTTTGATAAGACAATTCTTTACCAATTTATTCAGATGCCCATTTCCAGGCCAAGAAGTGATAATTTAAACTTAATTTAATAGAATAATCAAAATAAAATAAGGTTAGAAAACTTATGGTTATAAAATTCAAGACATATCTAACACTTTCTCTTAAATATCACTAAACTTATATAATTTTTTTAGCCAATCTTTGTATTGCTATTCGCAAATGTATTATTTTCGACAAAATTTATAAATTTATTAAAAAATACTAATTAAATAATATAAAAATATAAAAAAATATAAAAGTATTTGGAATTAATAGCATATTTTTTCTGCCTTTCAATAAAAGATTTATCGAGTCCACCATTGATATATATCTCCCTCAGAAAAATTCTAGATTGCACCGGATATGTTGGTGACATGTCATAATAAATCAATCAAATATCATTTTTAAAAATATATATCCCAATATGATTATAAAAAAATATTTTTATTGTACTTTTGTTTGAAAAGAAAAAATATGATTACCACGTGGTGCAAGTGTGGAGGAATTTTACACTATTCCACCTATACCACATCATCAATAACAAACCAATTATATTCCTTTTTTTTAAACAAAAGTATAATAAAAATATTTTTTTACAATAATGATAGGACATATATTCCTAAAAAAAAATATTTGATTTGTTTATTACACCACGTCACTAATATATCCGTCAGATTCTAATTTTTTAAGCATGTAACAGAATTTCTCCCCTCCTCATGCCCAGGTGTCCAATTCAATTCACGCCGCAGTATACGTTACGTTTGTTTATGAGAAAGTGAAAAGGGATAAATTAGTTTTCAATTATGAATGCTCACTTTCGTTATTTATTTTGTTATAATTTTATTTTGGATCGAATTTTAAAAATTTTTAAATAACATAACTGACTTTAACACACATTAGACCCAAGACAATTGAAAAAAAACGAAAAAAATAATAAAATATTAAGATCTAATTTGGTAATGCGTAGGTAGAAATATTATTTTTATACTGTAAAAGGCTTAAAAATTTTATAAAAATACATAAAAAAAAAAGTTGTACTATAAAATTGTGATTGTAACAAGCACCAGAGAGGAATGTGACTTTTATAATTGTAATTTTACAATATTAAGAAAGAAAAGATTGAAGGCGTTTTTTTATTTTTAAATTTATTTAGTATAAAAATGATTTATGTAGTCATTATATTACCAAACTAGATGTGAGTAACTCATTTCTCACACCACTTACTTTTATCTCACTCATTTTCTGCTAAATAAATAATAAAATTAGAAAAATCTTAGCTTCATAAATATATAAACAAATAACGAAAGAAAAATAATTTTTATCTAAAATTTAGTTTACCAAATATATTATTTCTTTCTTTTTTGAAAACTATCGGTTTCATTTATTTTATTTAAAAATAAATTTATAAAAATATGAATCAACTAAAATTTAAACTCAGACCTTCGTATACCAACTATTAAACTCTTTGTCCCTTGCTCAAACTAAACTTTATTGATAGATAGCCTGCAGTGTTTTTTTTTTTAGAAAAGAAAAAAACAGAAAAGGCGAGTTGTGTAGTGTGCAATGTGGCGTCCACCAATAGGATGGGGGGATTGAACTCGAGCTTGAGATTAGGCTTCGACAATTGGAATCCTCTGAAAACAGAGAACCATGTCACGTCCAAGCACAACAGGCCCCACCTAGTGATTACTACTTGGGGGACCCACCCCTTTCCACCACTCCCCAATCTCTTCTATTTTTTTTTTTTTTTTTTTTTTTCTCTTTTTTTTTTTTTTTTGGTTTTTTGTGGGGTAGGGGACGGGGTGGTCTCTTCTCCCACCTTTTCCATTCAATTTCTCTCTACACTACCATTTCAACGTTCCACCCTAGCCCAACCCTGTAGTCTCTTTTATCACTTAGACAACGTGTCTCTCTCTCTCTCTCTCTCTCTCTCTCTCTCTCTCTCTATCTATCTCTATATATATATATATGTATATACACACACCCAAATAATATATGTAGAGTGTGCTACATACTTCGACTTGGACGTTGTTGATTACTCTATACGTACGTACTCTCTCTACATGAAAAAAAAATAAAAAAAATAAAAAAATAGAGGCCTATAGAGAAGTATTTAAATCCGAGTGAAGACAAAAAAGCAAAAGAAAAGAGAATGTAAGAAAAGCGAGACGACCAACACCCCCAGGAGGTGTCATTGCGATCGATCAAATTCAATTAATCCCTTCCCCAAAACCTAAACCTAACCTCCCTTTTTCTTCTTCCTCTCCCTGGCCTCCCCCAATCTCTCCACCGAGCTCTCTGCAACCCCTGCTAGCGCCTGCGCAAACAGATCAATAATAAATAGATACACACACACACACACTCACACACATACATATATATATTTATATTTATATTTATATTTATATAGATAGATACATCAAGGGATATATATCCATATATATGTAGCCGGGCCCGGACCCTTCCGGCGGTAGCGGTGGCGGTGGCGGTGGCGGTGGCGGTGGGGAAGGGCCTTCCTCTTCATCTGCCGCAGGAGCAGGAGCAGCAGCAGGTCCATCCTCCTCCTCTGCTGGTGCTGCTGCTGATCCGGCGACGACGCAACTGCGAGCGGAAGCGGAGGCGGTGGAGCAGCAGGGGCAGGGGCAGGGGGGGCAGGGGGGGCAGCCGAGCAGATACGAGTCGCAGAAGCGGAGGGACTGGAACACGTTCCTGCAGTACCTGCGGAACCACAAGCCGCCGCTGAGCCTGGGGAGGTGCAGCGGGGCGCACGTGATAGAGTTCCTAAAGTACCTGGACCAGTTCGGGAAGACGAAGGTGCACGCGGAGGGGTGCGCCTTCTTCGGGCAGCCCAACCCCGCGGGGCCCTGCGCCTGCCCTCTCCGCCAGGCCTGGGGCTCCCTCGACGCCCTCATCGGCCGCCTCCGCGCCGCCTACGACGAGTCCGGCGGCCGCCCCGACTCCAACCCCTTCGCCGCCCGCCCCGTCCGCATCTACCTCCGCGAGGTCCGCGAGTCCCAGGCCAAGGCCCGCGGCATCCCCTACGAGAAGAAGAAGCGCAAGCGCATCACCACCTCCACCACCACCACCACTTCAGCACCACCAGCAACTTCATCATCATCTTCTCCATTACCACCACCACCAGCAGCAGCAGAACCAGCAGAACCTCCTCCTCCTGCTGCTGCTGCTGCTATTACTACTATTGCCATCACTGCTGCTGCTGCCGCTGCCAGTGCTACTAGTACGAGTGCGGCTGCGGGGTCGAGCAGTAAAAGAGCGCCTGCTGCTGCTGCTGCTGCTGCTGCAGCGGAGGGGGAGGGGGCGGAAGCGCAAGCGGAAGAACCGGAAACACCGGAGGAGGAATCGCCATGAGTATACATAGATTGGAACATTTGGTATAATTAATCTTCTTAATTAATTTTTAGGAATTTGATCTCTATTTATTTGAAATAATCTTAATTATTTATTTGGTTTCCTCCCTAGCCAGTATCGGTAGCAGTAGAATTATTGTTTGGTGCATGTGGGGATCGAATTAATTACACCCACAGAGAGAGAGAGAGAGAGAGAGAGGGAGAGAGGGAAACTCGCGAGGATTAGGATTTAAATTATATACAATTAGTTCTAATCTGTGGATCGAGGAGCTAGCCAGAGGTGTACGTATAATAACCGGAAAATTAACTGGGAAAAAAAAGAAGAAATTAATTCCTAGATAAAACAGAGAGAGAGAGAGAATAACAACAATTTCATCAGTCCATCTCTTGATAATTAATTATAGCTCACTAATTATTTATTTGATTTTAATGAAGTACGTAATTATTAATCTAAATTCGTTATAATGACTAGTGCAGTACTGTTTACCAATTAAATTAATTAATCTACAGTTACAATATACACCCTTTTTTTTCTTTTTTATTCTGCACTATATATATAGTTCTATATATATATATATATATATTTACACTGTTTAATTTAATTTTTTTCTTTGTGGTAACATTAATTGGAGTGCAATAATTAGTCTCCACCATTTTATTTATTGGTTTTATATAATCTCAACTTATTTTTCTATGTACATATTTGCAGAAATATAGATAAATAGATAAATAGATAGATAGATAGATAGATAGATCACATGTTTAATTATTATTGTAGTTTCAAACTTTGAACAGCGAAATCGATACTCTTTCCCTTTGAAACAGTGTTCCCACCCAGAAACTTCCAACAAGAATTACGCTCTCTCTCTCTCTCTCTCTCTCATCTCCGTACGGCAACGTAATAATTACTTTTTAAAAATTTTACTTTGCTTTGAATTATTTAATTCGAATAGTTATGTTGCCGTGTCCTTACTCCCTTACGCGTACGCGAGAGAGAAAGAAAGAAAGAAGATGCGCAACGAAATTATTCCCTGCACGCGGTGCGCCGCGTCATCAGTGCTGCGCCTCCTCATTTTTTTTTTACATATTTAATTAGTTATTAGTATATATTTTATAAAATATATGTAACTATAAATTTACTGAATTAAGCAATTATCTTAAATTTTGCATTAAAAAAATAAATTAGAAGGTTGAGAACTAGAAACAAATTTTTAAAAATGTACATATAATTTATCTGAATTAAAAACCATTTTGAGTTGACTATTTTAAATCTAATATTTTAGTTCGTTTGATTTAAATCGGTCAATAGTATTTTGGCTATAAAATTAACTGTGCTGCTTATCTTTACGGGTACAGTTAGTAAAATTCATGCAATTTATACAATTATATATATTTATTATAGTAAATGATTATCGTTAATTGATTCAAATCATCAAGTAAAATTGAAGATTGGACGATAAAAGTTAAAATTTAAAATATAATTAGGCAATTATTTCAACCTAATTGTAATAAAGAAAAGGGTGCACCGGGTTCACGGAATAATTTATTCCCGCCGACGCCGAATGGCTCCGGTGCACGTGGCGCTGCTACAGGCTTTCCCGCACGTGCGGCCGCCTCTGACTAGGACAATTCCAGAAATCAGTACGCGTGCTACGGGTACCAAATAACTACCCCGTTTACTTCCCCAACCAGTCGTAAATCAGAGTCCGAGCTCAAATTTTCCTCTTTGGGGGCGTTGCTGTGTAAGCCATTCTTTTTCATTTTTTAGCCCAATAAGGGCGTGACCTCCTTCTAAGTCCATTGTGACCCTGCTTTTCTTTTAAAAGGTAATTAATTGCATCTCTGTAAATATATCAAATATTAAATATATTTTTATTTTATATAATTTTATATTTTATTTTTATTATTATTATATTTATAAAAGTTCAATGATATTTATTTTTGCCTTTTTGCTTTGTTATTTTTAGAAAGACTCGTTTATATCTTAACAAGAAATAAGTGAAATAATATTTTTATCTTTACAAATATATATTCCTTCAAAAGCCAGTTATGCAGAAATTTTCTGACAAAAAATATTTTACCGAATAATATAAAATGAGTGGGGTTAGCTAACTCCACCTAATCCGGGATAGCCTATTTGGGATGAGGTTAGCTAACCCTACCTAATTCCAACCAAATACTTTTTTTATTTATAATAACCCACTATCCTTGTTATCCCAACTATTCCAACCAAACATTATTTTTTACTATTCTGGACTAACTCCAACTCCAAACCAAACACAAAAATACTCTAACCCTACCTTAATTAACCCTGAACTTAATCCTATTCCTGGAATGACTAGTTTTTTCTTAATCCCGAATCAAACGATAGCTTGGTTAACTATATTTTTCTAATAGATCTTAAGGTGGAATTTTTGTAGGGATAAAAATAAAAGCTAACTTTATAGAATATATCTCGTTATTCAGATACTTATAGAAAGCTGTATGCAACCAACCCAAATAAAAATGTATGGGAAGTACCCTTCGACTTTTTATTTTTTTCATCAAGTTTTTGAAATCTAACTATATTTGAAATTTTAGCAAATTTATTAATGATTTTATTCAACTTGATAACTTTTAACTATTTTTCATAATTAAATAAAATAAAAAATAGTTAAAGGCTAAATTTAATAGATTTTTTAAAAATCAAAAGGGGTATCAATCATTAAAAAGTAAAGTTGGGGGGGCCTATTTCAAAATGTCCTGTAGTGGATCAGTGGGTCTCGGTATATTTCTTTTTGCCTAATTAGTACGATAATCCAACTGAGAATGACCCATGCATTAATCAATGGCTTTGCTTAATTAATTAGCCCTTGATTAATCAAAATAATTACCACTTAGGTTTAATTTTATTAAAAAATGGGTTAATTATTCTATTTGAAAATTTGTAAAAGAGGGCATCTCAATACCATACATCTCTTTCGTCTAGTCATTTCCTTCTTGATCATCCACCTATCATTATTTTTTATTTAAGGTGGAGATTTTTTTTTTAAAACTTTATTAATTACTTTCACGGGAAAAAGATTATTACCTTTCGCCCGTGGTAAAAGAAAATTTATTGCCTTTTAGAGATACGATATCCAATAAGATATGAATGAAGTTGCCTGTGGATGTTGATCCTTGGTTACAGGATTGAAGCCAGAATATTTTTACCTCAGAAAAGACCGAAATCACTACAATAAAATATATTTTAGACGATACTTTTTAGACGACGTTTTCTTCATTTTTAATATTTAGCATTTACGACATTTATGATTAAGCGTCATTATCAATAAACATATTTTTATCAAATATTTATATAAATTTTTCGACGCTTATATTAAAACGCTATATTTATCCCGACATATTTATTTAACGACACTTTACCCGACACTTTTACAAGTGTCGGAATTATTTTTGCCGACGCTTTAAAGCGGCGCTAATTATTATTTAAAGTGTCCTTAAATGTAAGATTTTTTGTAGTGAATATAATTTTTAGTTAATAGAAAATTATAATTTTAGTTGAAAATTTTTGTCCAGTGGCGGAAGGTCATGTTGGGCTAATTCATGTTCGAAATGGCGTGATGCTCGATGGGCCGAGTCATGTTCGAAGTGGCGTAAGACTGGGTGGGTTGAGTCAAAGTCAAAACCAGTACGTAGGTATTGTATCTATACGCTTTAAGTAAATTGGTTGTGTATTTCTAACAACTCGAGCTTTTGGGATTAATGGTTAGTACCAACGATCCGATAAATGGTATCAGAGATAGAGATCACGAGTTCGATTTCTGCATGTTGCAAATGGCAAATGTATGCAGGTTTTAGTGGTGTGATAGTTATTAGTTTAAAAAAGCCAGTATCCTGCCCTACGGCGTAAAAGTAAAATTGGGTTGGCCGAGTCTCGAGCTTTCTTGCCTTGCGGTTGTGGCGTAAGGTTGGATAGGTCGAGTCACAATCGAGATCCGTAGGCGCTGTATCTGTACGCTTAAGTGAATTTATTGTATATTTCTAACGGTTCGAGCTTTTGGGATTTTGGGATCGATGTAAGTACTGAGTATTTTATTGCAAGAAAGGTTGGACAAATTAATTTTTAAATAACTTGCTAAGCTATCAAATATATATATTTCCCTAGACAAAGATAAGTTTAAAGAGTACGTGGTTTCCAAATATTGGGCCAACACCAAACCTTTACTAAGCAACAACCTCATTATCTTTAATTATTTAAAAAATCTATTTTTCCCACAATTAAGACTTTAACAACATTAGGAACTAAACTATAATTTTCAAAGCCTTGAGGGTGTCCATGGCCATCTTCGGCCTCTACATATATGGTTTCGATCTCCATCCTCTTGAGAATTTGCGTAAGATTATTTGAAGTAATTTGTTTGAAATAGAAACAAGAGGAGTTTTTTTTTCATTAAATTTTTTTTTTCCAAATAATCTCACGAAAAAAAGAAAAGAAAAAAAGTTTAGGTTTCCACTTCTAAATTCTAAAAAGCTTACTTTATTTTCTCTTACGTCAAAATTCTAGGCCTTCAGTTTTCTTGAAAATAAAGATATTATTATAGAAGCTGGTCGAAACAAGCCGATCAACCGAGTGATCAGTATATTTAAATTCAATTCATATCTGAATATAATTATTTGATTATCTATTATGTAATATTAATTATATTATGTGTCGATTACCTCAATGTCTCTAACTATTACTAGCTAATTTTTTCTAAAAATGAAAAACTATTACTAGCTCATGCTTCATTTTGATCCCCAAAGTTCAACATGCATTCATTCCGGAGATTAAACAATCAAAATTATTTTAACCTTATCCCTACATGTCGACCAGAACAATATAATGAAATATGACATGCCACGTAATTATTTTCTGAACCCATTAATTATGAGTGAAGAAAGATCTGACCACGACAAAAATTGTAATATATCAGGTCGATTACTTTTTTACACATTCTTATTAGTCAGTAGCTATTTAAGCATTTTCACGTAAAAAGCATTCCGCTCGCACGTAACTAACAGATTTTGTGAGTAATTTAAAAATTAAAATGAAATATAAGGCATATTTTAGTGACAAATAGGGCAATTTATTGCCAAAGCATCCCATCATAATTACATGAAAATTAATTAAACCTCCTAGGTTGGTAATGAATTTAATTAAAGGAGGTTAATTAATTAAAATGTATGAATTTGTGGGTGGCTCTCCCTCTTTATTAAATAAGATAATTTAGATGAAAAGGAGAGCACATCTGCGCTTGTCTAAAGACTCTAAACTATCCCACAATGCGTTGAGGGAGACCTTTCAATTGAAAAGACCCCTTATATATATATTTATAACATATGTACTTAAATATTATAATAAGCTAATCTCATTTGCCTCTAAGCAAGACACCACCACCACATCAATCCACTATAATAATAAGCTTAATTTTCCTTACAATATTACATGTGGCCCCCTTTGTGATCCTGCGGGGATCCTCCATATATCACACAAGAAATTAACATCTAGGGTGCATGGGTTATTTAATCAATTTGCATTATTAGTTACTTTAATTGGACTTGTTGCAAAATTTAATTGGTTTAAATTATTAAATTTCAACAGTGTGTGACGGATGTATCGATGTTTAATTTCTATTTCAGTGGAATCTATATATATTTCAACTCCTTCTACGAATTAATTGCTCGACTATATATTCTATTTAGCAGTATTTCAAAAGCACTTTGGCTTTAAAATTATTAATATTGATGTTGACCTAAGTTCATGGCGCTCTATCTAGTGTTAATTCAAAAAATTAATGCTATCAAAATAAGTTATCGATCTTTCGATTCTTTTGATTTCTCTTATATATATATATATATATATATATAGGCACGCATGTGCATGAGAAAATTCTTGAATATACATATATATAGAACTAGAAATTAAACTAGATAACAACTTTTCAATTTGGATTATTCTCTTGGTAATATGTTAAAGTTCCTCTACTGTTAATTTAAGTGATACGTACTGGGACCGACTAAGATCTCGGCCGATCTTATTCAAGGTAAAGGATAGCTCCATTTAGATTTTCCTTTCCAAGATTCTCTCCCTTTTCTTTTTGTTTAATAACCTAAGCCTGGGCTAAACCTCGAGGAACTAAAACTTAGATCTCAACACTCCTCAAATTTGACCTCAAAATGCGGTTTTGTACATGTGATTTGAACATACAATATTCTATTTTGATAACATGTGGACCATCAACATTTTTCATGTTTTAAGGACGTTCGATTCTCGGCTTTTCCATCTCTCGCTTCAGAAATTTCTCAATATATTCGGCATGAATTAAACAAGGAAGCAAGTCTACCTTTCTCTATGAAAAAAAAAAAAAAATCTCACATTTTAAGTGTGAAGTAAAATTTCCAAAAAAAAATGAAAGATCATTATGTTGTTACCCAATCATGTATGAGGTAATCTCTTAGCTAGTAAACACATTAGGTCATAATATATATATATATAGAGAGAGAGAGACTTCTATGCTTTCGTAAGTACAGAGAGTTTCGTACTTATAAGTTCTTTTTAATTATGAGATATTTGATTCGACGACAGATTCTATTAAATATGATCTACATTAATATTGGAACTATTTAGAAACTAAATTTCATAATTGTTTGACTTTATTTATCTAGTGAATGAGTAGCCTCAAAATGAACGGTTAAAAATAAAAATTTCATAAAAAATAGTGATAAAAGACTCAATTCAAATCACAAATATTCAATTTTGATTGATGTACACCCCAAAATATTCAAATCACAAAAGACCGATTCTATACAATTGAACTTCAAAACTTGTCATATCGACCGTTAAAATAGTCGATTTTGAAATCTTTTGATCATTTAGTAAATAATGTCAAAAAAATATAAATTTTGATTTCTAGATAGTTACAATAAAGTATATTATGTCTAACGGAGCCGATTGCTGAATCAAATATTCTATTATCTAAAATAACTCACAAGTATGAAGACTTCCATACATTCAAAAGTATAGAAGACGTACTCTCTTTATATATATTCTATACTATATTAATTACAATATTGCATATCATGAGATAATATTTAAGAAAAAGTAAATAATTTTAATCAGCTTAATTTTTATGTCAATAAAATGCCAATTCTCAGCCGATCGAGTTGCAGCACCAGATGAGGGAATCATTAGATGCTGCATTAGAAAAAGAAAAGAAAAACAAGGAAAGGACTACAAAATAATTTAATAATTCAAAAAGGAATATCAAAAAATTCATGCATATTGAGTGAGGTAGATAAAGTAATATTCTAAGCATGTTACATCAGCTGGAATATTAAAAACTATTGTTGTTGTAGTCATTTAAAGATGATGTGTTTAATTATTTATTTCAACTAATCTACTTATATTTATATAATAATAATAACCTAGGGATTCACCAATATTAAAGTATATATATTTATATATCCTTCTCGCTCGATTGCTTCTGCTATTGCAATTACTATATACATGCATCACTCACCAATTGATATTGGGGGGAGCATTTATCCAATATACTAGTGGGATGCTATATAATTGTCTAAGCTCCCGTTTGGTTCGGGGTTAAGAAAAAACTAGTTATTTCAGAGATAGTGTTAAGTTTGGGGTTAAGGTGGGGTTAAAGTATTTTTCTATTTAGTTGAAAGTTGGAGTTAGTCGAGGATAGTGAAAAATAGTGTTTAGTTGAAGTAGGTGAGATATTCCAGGGATAGTGTTAAGTTTGGAGTTAAGGTGGGGTTAAAGTATTTTTGTGTTTGGTTGGAAGTTGGAGTTAGTCGAGGATAGTGAAAAATAGTGTTTGAAGTAGGTGATAAGAATGATAGTGGGTTATTGAATAAAAAATAGTGCTTGGTGTCATTTGTCACAGTGATTACAATGGATAACTTTTTGAGTGTTTAACCCCACCTCTTTTGGTGGTGTTTGGGGATAAAATGGGGTTAAGGGGTTATTCCACCCTCAACCCCCAACCAAACGGGAGCTAAGGTTTTTACATGCCTAGGGAATTACTTTCACGAGGAATAATCATTTTATGCAACACACACTATAAAAAATCTTGTATTTAAAGATATTTTAAATAATAAATAGTGACGTTTTAAAGCGTCGACAAAAATAATCTTGACATTTGTAAATGTGTGGAGTAAAGAGTCGGTAAGTAAACATGTTGGGATAAATTAATATACCGACGTTTTAATATAGCGTCGAAATTTTTTTATAAATATTTGCTAAAAATATGTTTATTGGCGATGCTTAATCATGGTGTCGGCAAATGTCGAATATTAAAGACGCTAAAATATAGCGTCGTCTAAAATATATTTTATTGTAGCGACAAGGAATATTTCAATAAACACTTTATTTCAATAAATTAAAGAAGGGCTGGAAAAAAAAAGAGAGCATAAAAAGCTAAAACTTTAATAAATTGATTGAGATTTTTCCGTCCATATATAATTGGAGATATCTAGTATTAGATTTATTTATGTGACCTTAAACTCATTAATATGAGACGAGAAATGATCATAATAATAAACTTAAAGCTCAACACTATGACTTAATTAATACCTAGTAGTTAATTAATCATGCATATGGTCAACTCATTTCTCAAAGTATAGGAGAAAAGGAGTTGAATATTTGCAACATCATTTTGAAATATAGGCCTCGAACGAGCCACATCTTTAATTTTCTTTTTTAAAAAATAATTTAAAATGCTGCTACCTAAAGTTAGTTCACAACTTATGTCTCGCATAATTAAAAACCTCTAATTTAATTCGTAACTACTAAACATTTTAATTACACTTAATGCACACAACTTATGGTACAATCGCTTACTTACACCAAAACATCTAAATTTATTATTTAATTAACTATTTTAGTGAGTTACCAATTAATTAATTGTAAACTTAATTACAGTGATACTCATGTTGCAACCAATATATCGCCTCATATATATACTCTCGATATATATTTTTTTAAATAAAATAGATGTGGCTAAATTTTGGTAGAAATTAAATATTTGTTTAGAATTAATGATTAGAGTGTGTATGTTGATGGTTAGGAATATTTTTTTTATGTGGGAGAAGTGTCACGGTTTTTTTATTATTGGCCCCTAACTAATATTAATAAATTCTATTAATTAAGTTAATCAAGTGTTGGTGAACGATACCTACTTTTAGAAGCTTCACAATCCTATATGAATGATTTATGCCAACTTATAATTAATTTTTGAGTAATAATTAATACTCAATTAACCCATCCAGTTATATAATATTTATCACCCACTTATTTTAAAGTCAAAATTAGTTTATTCTATATAAATTAACTGAAACTATATATACAATGAATTACAGATTTTCAAAAACTCAGAAATTGCAATTTAGTCAATCACTCCCTTAACTATACATAGAAGTGTGTTAACAAATTAAGCAATACCAAATGGTCAAATACCAGGGAATAGATAAGAGATTAAATTATCTTTTCCATGGTGATGTTTTTTTTTTTTTTTTGAGAGAGATATATAGGTAGCACGCTGTTGGCTTAAATGGGCCAGCATCTTGACCTGTGACGGGAGGCTCGGTTGAGCCGAGTCACGTTTGAAATGGCGTGAGGCTAGATGGGTCGAGTAATATTCGAAGTGGCATGAGGAAGGGTGGGGCCGAGTCACAATCGAGATCCGTGAACGCTATATCTGTACGCTTTAAGTGAATTGGTTGCATATTTCTAACAACTTGAGGTTTTGGGTTTAATGGTTAGCGCCAATGATCCGACAAATGGTATCAGAGCCAAAGGTCACGGGTTCGTGCAGATGCCGGAGGGGTGGGCTGTATATTTCTAACAGTTCGAGCTTTTGAGATTAATGGTTAGCGCTCGATCCGACACACACTACCCGCTTCGTTTATTTCATTTAGAAATAAACTTAGCTAGAAATGTGAATCAACTAGAATTTGAACTTGGGTCTCGGATACCAACTACCAAGTCTTTTGTCACTTGCTCTAGGAACGATCAGTCTTTCCATGGTGATGTTAATGTAATGACATGATGTGAAAGTAGATGCACAAAGATATAGTGCTTAATCTTGATTTCGCACAATGCTTTGTCGGGCAGGAGAATCAGAAGTTACTTTATCTCTAAGGCAGTGTTTGGTTAGGGGATAAGGATAGGAATAGGCTCTTATTCCTCCTAAATCCAAACGTTAATTTTTTATCCGAGAATAGTAGTTTTCGGTTATTTTCACCAATATTTTTATTTTCTAAATAAAACTATCTAATATTTTTCTTACCCCGGAAAATTAACAATCCAATTTTCATCCAAACGTTATTTTTTTTATCCTCGTACTTGTATTTATTCCTATAATAGCTAATTTTTGCTTATATTCGAATCAAACGGTACCTTACAGCTTCGTGTGCGCAGGAAAATTTTAAGTATAAATAATACAATTTCACCTTTTGTTAGTGGCAAGATATATCTGGGATGTCCGATACAGTCAACTCAATCGAATGCATAGAATTTTTTCTTTCTTTTTTTTTTTTTTTACTTTTGGACAGAATCATAGAAAGTGGTGTTATGAGTACTGATTCGGAGGAAAAATAACAAATGAAAGGCACGGGTAATTAGGCTTTGAGAAATTTAAATATAACTCAATAAACCAACAAGAATAAGCACTCTCAAAATCCTTGATGATGGATTGAAATTTGTCAATGTACAAGAACAAAATAGGATTGTGAGTTGTTTATAATTCATCTCCCCAGTTGTAGCTAATTAGCTATCCATTGAGTAAACAAAATTTCTATTTATAGATGGAGCCCATGGATCCAAAAAATGACAATGTTGTAAGTTTCAAGAAGGGCCCATACAATGGGCTTTGAGTAGTAAAATGCCATTTATAAAATTAAGAAAAAAGAACAATGATCTATTTATAGATACAGCTTCTAGAGCAGCTTCTCTACATTAGAAATAAAAAAAGAAAAAAAAATTTCAAAAACCAATTATTTATCGAATAAAAAATTTGAACATTTTTAGTCGGCTTAAAAAATTGAATGAGCTTTTGAGATATCAGATACAAACGCTTTTATTTTATACCTTGTGTCTTATGCTATTTTAAAAAATTAATTATTGTGTAGATCATAATGAAAAATTGCTACTACTCTTTTTTGTGAGCATGTAAAAATATATTTTTATACGATTACGAATCAAATTGACTTTCTTGGATAGCTAAATTTTTCGGCCCGAAGTCGGGCGGGATCGACGATATCAAAACCCAACAGCCCAAAATTGGATTGTTTATTAGTGAGATCGCTCGTCGAACTCGGCCCACTGATCATTTTACTTTTTAAGTTGTTTTGATTATTAAGTCATTAGTAAATATAATATTTACTGTAGTTAATTATATACAGCTCTTTATAAATATTATAGCAAATTATATATATATTTTTATAAAATTCAATTTTTTTATATTAATTTATGTAAAAGTTAAGTAATATTCATATTTGTTTCCTCTGATTTATTGCCGTGGATCGGATTTGAGCCTCATAAATTTGAGGCATGGTTAGACAATTTTTTTTTTAAAAAAATCCATCTACCAGTAAATAGGAAAAAAGAAAAGTTAGGCACCGTTTGGTTAGGGAATAGGAATAGACCCTTATCCCTCCTTTTATATCCAAACGTTAATTTTTTATTCGAGAATAGTAATTCTCGGTTATCCCCACCAACATATTCATTTTCTATATAAAGCTATCTAATATTTTTCTTATCCTCAGGAACAACTTATTTTCATCCAAACGTTATTTTTTTTATCTCCATACTTGTATCTATCCTTGTAATAAGAATTTTCGCTTTATATCCGAACCAAACGATACCTGTAATAGTGTATATGTTTGAGAAAGCCCTATAGTTGTGGGTTTATCATACATTCATTTTCATAAAATTATTACATTAAAGGTGAGATCCACCGTCCGTGTAAGATCTAACGGCCTCGGATCCGTTCAGATCCGAACCGCCTTTGTAGCGAGATGGTCTCCCATGTAACACCAAACGACACGGTAATTAAACTGACATGTGGGCCCTACAACGTTTGTGGGGCCCACATGTCAGGTTTAGCCAACGTGATATATATTGGGTGGGCTACAAATTTCGAGGCGGTACGGAACGGAGGCAAACGCAACATGGTGCAATTTTAACACGTGTCCACCAAATAAAGTGGTTTGTAAAATCGTACATAGATCCTCCGAACTATAGTATATTTCAACACGGTGCTATTCTATTTTTTCTTTTTTTTTTTTCCCCTGTGAATCGAGTAGTTTTAAATTTTAATCACTAAAAATTGACCCAAAAAAATAAAAGAATGCTACTGAATCTCATGCATTTTTTAAAATTTAACTGAAATATAAAATAATTAAATTTTAAATTTTGAATATAATTTTGGTGCCTATCTATATATTTTACCTGAGCACTCCTTTGTTCTCTCTCTATCTCGAAGTGTATATATAGTAGTTATATCTATATATATGTACAGCTTATAGAGAGTCTAGAGAGAGAAAGAAGAAGGGAGAAACCATGGAAGATGTGGTTGATGAGAGAGAGAGGTTGACCTCTCTAACAAATCTAAATCCAGAAGAAGAAGAAGAAGAAGAAGAGGAAGGAAAGAAGAGAGAGAAATCCCCAGGTGGAGAGAGAGAGGAGGGTGTGGATACAGCAACAAGAGGAAAAGAAGAGGGGATCATAGATCACATAATCTCCAACTTAAGTATCAACATTCCAATTAGCCACGCTCCTGGTTTGGAGGAGAAAAAAGAAGAGGTTAAAGTGAGCATGGAAGAGACCCACCAAAAAGAGGATCATGAAGAACCCAATAATGGTGGTGGTGGTGGTGGTGGATTAATAGATCATAATATAGTCTCCAAATTGGATGCAACATCAGTAGCTATATCCCCAGGGGGTAAAAAGAAAAAAGAAGGAGAGGAATCCTCTGGTGGTGGAGTTATTAATCACCTCTTCGCTTCTTTACCTGCTTCTCTTCCTATTTCAGGTCTCTTTCTTTTTGCCCTTGTGATCTTTTCTACTTATACATTATTATATTAACACATCTAATAATGTGCCTAGCACAGATCATATTTAATGAATCTTACTTGCAGTTACACAGTTTTCTTTTTTTTCCCCTTTTAGCTTTTTGGTGCAGTAAAACTCTATATTGCAGTAGTCTAACATTCGTGTGAAAATACCGACCGCCCCTAGAGTTGAACTTGATGGTTGATATTCGAGACCGAGTTCGAATTCTAGTTGATTTATATTTTTAGCTAAGTTTATTTTTTAACGAAATAAACGAAGCGAGTAGCGTGTTATCTATCTCTCAAAATATATATATATATATATATATATATATATATATATATATATATATATATATTTGTGTGAAAATTCATCAGGATAACTCTAGCTATGAAATGCTTACACTGATTTAATGTTGATTCCTCTGTAAATTAAACAGATGAACAAGTCCCAGGAGCAGATGAGGCTTCTCTTCTCATTTCCATCATTGAAGACTAGGGAGACTAGGCTTATGATTTTGTATATATGATTTCATCTGGAAATTAAATAATGTAATCTTTATGTTTTTTTTTCTCTGTTTTAGTAAGTAGCTTAGTTTATGTACGTACTTAGAATATTATTGGTTTGAGCCTTGTTGACCATATATATATATATATATATAGGCCATTTACTTATACTATTATGAGTATTGAGTCTATTACTCATAAGTTGTTTCGATGATGGAGCTTCCGAATCGACGATCCACTCCGTTAAATATGATCCAGAATATTTGAAACTTCTAAAAAATAAATTTCGTAAATTTTCGAAATCATAATAAAGTCCATCAAGTGGGCATAAAATGAACGGTCAAAATCGAACGACGTCCTAAAAAAGGATGATCGGATCCTTTAATTCAAGATCGGAGTTTTTAATCTTTAGCTATGTAGTGAATAGAATTTTCTATCAAAAATTCAACAAATTTCGATTCTTTTACACCGTTAAACTAGCAAGTATTCCATAACGGCCGTTAAAAATTGTCAAATTTGTGACCTCTTGATTGTCAGGTAAATGATATTGAAAAATTATAAAATTTTATTTCTAAAAGTTTTAAATGCTGTAAATAACGTTTAACGGTGTGGATTGTCGATACGAAAGCTCTACAATCGAAAACAACTTCTAATTTTGGAAAGGATAATTATGAGACGAGTCTTTATTATTATTTTTTTCTTTTATATTTTTTCTGAAGTTACTTTGTAGCTGCACTATGGAACCCTCCTCTTCTAGTCTATCTTAAGATGTACGACGACCTGAGCTTTCGAACAACTTCGCTTATGATAAATTGTAAATTAGAATATAGGAGTCTAATACCAACATAAATATTGGGACTTTTTTGGTTGCGTGGAAAGTTTAGATTATATATGCTTCCTAATACTAATAGGCTATTAAGACTTCTTTCACTAACTCCATTAAAATCAAAGTTTCTACAGCTTTAGTGGCGTTTGGGAGCTTGAGTTCCAAGATTTCTAAGGCAATTAAAAAAATAAGATAGTAATTTGAAAATGATGAATTATTTATCGTATTTTTCATTCTTATCCAATATAATATTGAATCTATAAAATAAATATTAATTAGCCAAATAAATTCAATTGAAATGTTAATTTATACGGTTACTATAAAAAAAAATCAGAGAAAAAAAAGCATACAAACAAGCTCATCTAGCCACAGTTCGGAATTTTCAGCTTTCGTTGTTGGGAATTTGGAGCTCGCCTTTTTATTTTTCCAAAAAAAAAAAAAACTTTAATATTTTTTTCGGTTATGAACTTATGGCTGCATTGCTTATACCCCGTATACCACATATGTTCATTGTTAATTTCTTATATGAAATCCTTAATTTATTAAAACACATATTTTTTTAAAAAAAAATACCAATTATAAAAAGAAAAAATATTAGGAGTCCACTTCAACTGTTCAACATGGAGGGGCGTCATACAGTTTTACTATTTTATCATACAATTTAAGTGGTTAATTTTATATATATATTTGATCAATTGGTCACATAAATAAATAGAATTTTTAATAATGTAATTTTGCTAATATTCTATTTTTCCAGTTCCACTCAAAATTAAATAGGATAATAATAATAACAATAATAATTCGGGCTCATGACTTTCTTTAGAGTAAATAGCGAAGAGTTTGGTGGTTGGATTCTAGATCCAAGTCGAATTTTAGTTGATTCATATTTCTAACTAAATTTATTTTTAAATAAAATAAATAAAGCGAGATAAGCGTCTACATATCTCTCAGAAAAAAAAAAAATAATAATAATAATAATTCTTCGAGCTCGGTTCGATCACAATTCACAAAACGAGCCTAACTTTGAGCCAAGCTTGAGCTTTAGCTCGATCGTGTTGGGCGCGTTGACGCTTGTGTGTAAACAAATGCTGTAGCGGCAGCGCCATCACAGCCGTCCGATTAGCGATCTTTGCAACCTCCCCTCCGTATCAACGTTCGCACGACTATTTAAATGCTGGCGAAGAACCGATCCCTGCGGCTCTCTCTCGGCGGTGCAATTTGGATTTGCCCTAATTCAACGACCCCTCTCTCTCCCTCTCTCTCTCTCTCTCTCTATAGTGAAAGAGGGAGGCGAAACCCTAGTTCCATGTCGGGAGCGTACGGTTCCGGCGGCGCGGGCGACTCCGGTCCCCCGATGCGCGGCGGCGGCGGCGGAGGATACGGTGGCGGTGGCGGTGGCGGAGGCGGAGGCGGATATGGACAGCGAGGTACGAAGGGGCCTTTCTCCCTTTTGCTTAGCCTAGTTCTCGGATCTAGTGTTCTTTCGCCTGGATTTTGTACCTATTTCTTTGATCTGTGTAGGCGGCGGCGGTTACCAAGGCGGCGACCGTGGGGGTCGCGGAGGCGGGGGTGGTGGTGGGCGAGGCGGCGGACGCGGTCCCGGAAGTGGCCGGGAAGGGGATTGGGTTTGCCCTAATTCGAGGTATTTACTGTACACTTGTGATTTCCTGATCTAGGGTTTCTTTTGTTGTGCTTCTTGCCTGATAAAACTTGTTTCTTGGGTAAGCTGCGGGAACTTGAACTTTGCAAGAAGAGTCGAATGCAATAAGTGTGGTGCCCCGTGCCCTAGCGGCGGTGGTTCGAACCGTGGGGGAGGAGGCGGTGGCGGTGGGTTTAACAGAGGAGGTGGTGGAGGTGGAGGTGGAGGTGGAGGTGGAGGACGGTATAATCGTGGTGGCGGAGATTATGGTTCTGGTGGTGGTGGTGGTGGTGGTGATGATTATAATCGTGGCGGCGGCGGTAATTTTGGGTCCGGTGGTGGATCTCGCGGCTTTGATGGAAGCCGTGGTGGCCGTAACGGTGGGTATGGCGGAAGAGGGGGTTATGGTAATACCCCGGGTAGAGAAGAGGGTGGTTATCCCAACCCAGGCAGAGAAGAAACTGGCTATGCCCAGGTTCCTCCTCCTTCGTATGGGGGTTCTGTTGGGAACTATTCATCTCCTCCGAATTCTTATGGTGGGAATAACTCATATGGTGTTGACCCTGTTCCGCCACCTAACCCAAGTTTCGGTGGTCCGAGTTCCTATCCACCTAGCTATGGTGCTCCACCACCAAACCCCTATGGCGGTGATGCTCCTTTAGGGTCCAGAGGTGCACCGGCTGCCTATGATGGCGGCTATGGTGGTCGGCCAGTCCCTGTTCGTGATGGTAGTGGTGCGCCTCCTCCTTATCAGGGAGGTGGAGGCTACGGTGGTGGTGCTCCTGTTGAGGCCTCTGCAAAGATTAAACAATGTGATGATAATTGTGGGGATACATGTGATAATTCTAGGATTTACATATCGAATTTGCCCCCTGATGTTACTACTGAGGAACTGCAGGAGCTTTTTGGTGGGATTGGACAGGTATTGAAACTTCTCATTTTAATTAAAAAAAAAAAGGACTAGTTCTTATTTGTCCTTTATCTAGTTCATAAATTCTATATATATACATTATGTATGTATGTATTAATTAGTTCTTATTTGTCCTTTATTTAGTTCATAAATTCTCTATGTGTACATACATAGATATATGTATGTGTATGTGTGTATGTGCATTTAGCCTTTTATGAAATATGCGAATTGCATGCTATTCTGAGATTATGTTTGACAATAGTATGAGTTGTAGGAAATGCGTCATTGTGTTGTTATTGCTAAAAGTAGTAGATCAGGAGGTCGTCACTGATTTGCTATAATTACATGGAGCTCTTCATCCGCTTGTGCATAAGTCTTTTCTGTAAAAGTGTGGTTTATCTTGTCAGAAGTTGTTCTCTCTTATGAGAATAAATATGGTTCTTGTATCAAAACCATATTGAAATTTATGGTGGCGGCTATTGCTTATGTTGGTACTGTGGTAACTAATTACCTTAAATACTTGTAGTGCTAGGTGTGTGCTTATTAGTAGTGCTGAAATTTGTTTCCTTTTTTTTTATTTCTTAATATTTTCCCCTTTGCTGAATTTAACTGTTCTAGACCTTTTTTTTAAAGGTCGGAAGGATTAAGCAGAAACGTGGCTACAAGGATCAGTGGCCTTGGAATATTAAAATATATACTGATGATCTGGGAAAAAACAAAGGTGATGCTGTTCTTTCTTATGAAGATCCGTCTGCTGCGCATTCAGCTGGTGGATTTTATAACAGTGAGAGCTGCCTTCTATTTGCTATTTATTATTTATTTATTCTAAATTTATTTGATATATACAACTGTGTTTTCACAGATTATGATATGAGAGGCTACAAGATAAGCGTTGCCATGGCTGAAAAAACAGCACCTAAAGCTCCACCTGCATATGGCCATGGGTAAAATCTCTTCTGCTTATTTTATTTGTTATTTTGTTCTACATGACACAGGGGAAGCTGGTATCTTTTTTGATGTTTCATTGTGCGTTGAGTCTCTGATTTTAATGAATGTGAGGTTTGTTACTAGGACTGTTTATATCTCTAAAGAAATATTAGCTGTTTCCTCATTGTGGATTTTAAAGCTGTTGTCTTGTAGTACATTTATAATACTAAACGTAAAGATTATCTTGGCTGTTTTACTTTTGATTAGCTAGTGTACTACTATATAGAGATCTTTACATTTGTTCCTGGTTGGTTTTGCATCTCATATGCTGTTAGTTTTGGTTCGCCATATTTACCTATACGTACAAATACTTGGGTGCTTATAGAATGTCTGTTTAGCTGTTGACAAGTTGCTTGTATTTTCTTTCTGTTGTCTTATTATTTGTTTTGAGGTACTAGATGTTATAATTCTGCAATTTTCAACTGTAGTTTTTTGTTGTTCGTTTGATATGATTCAATTGGAGGTACTAGATGTCATAAACTGCAGCATACTAGGTAAGTTCCCACTTCTTCAGGTCTCCAAATCGGTGGAGGAACAATGAAAAGGGTGGGCAAGTAAGATAGAATTTTACATGAGTTCTTCGTTGAGAACTATAAATATTTAGGGTGAATATCTTGATCACTAGTTTTTTCATTGTTTGGATATCTGAATAAACCAGTGTTTTTGGTGTTTAATTGTTTCCTGCGATTTCTGGAGGAAAGGAAATATTTTCATTATCTGGATTTATTAAATATTCTTGCATAACTAATACTTTTAGGTCGTTGGCCATGTTTTACTCATGGTTCTGTATCCTCCCAATGTAGTGATTAAGCAGATGCATTTGTATGATTCTTGTAGCCTTCTAGATAGTGAAGTTGTTCAGGAAATTGTATTTGGATGACAATGTGGAATAAAATATTTACAAGGGAACCTAATGAACTATGAATGTAATTTGTTTGCGGTGAACTACACTGAAAGGTAAAATTGATCTAGATTGATAATACTAGATATGAAATTCAGAATAGAGAAATTAAAGAAATGGGTTTGGCATAATTGTTTAAGTAAGAGGTTAAAAGAGAATGTTGTAATGTAATTTTCTTTCCATGATTGATACTGTTTCTTTTATGATTGAAGCTATGCGATTATTTTTGGAGCTTTTGAAATTTTTTTGATATTCTATAATATTTGTAGAAATCAGTTGTGCT
Organism: Aechmea fasciata; assembly: GCA_025177825.1. NCBI lineage: Eukaryota > Viridiplantae > Streptophyta > Magnoliopsida > Poales > Bromeliaceae > Aechmea > Aechmea fasciata. The sequence goes on along the minus strand of CM045927.1, from coordinate 14,501,434 downwards.
CCCTCTGTTCCCATTTGTTGTTGCAAGTACTGTATTAGCTCTTCTTGTCGACATATGCAGATAAACAGAAATTGTTTTAGACTGGGAAAGAACCAAGATGATGATCTACTTTTAACTGTTTGGTATTTGTATTGGTTTTGTATTTGTATTGATGCTAATGCCTTTCGATACTATCTGCGGGCTATTGATGACTTTGCCAATGTAGAACGTATTTTCCCTTCCTTTGTTTCTGCATTTTGTTGTCAAAAGTGTTAGTTGGTTTGCTACATTTTGAGATGGCGGTTCCTATTCATAACAAATGGTTGAAGATCTTTGCTCCTTGCATATTTTCATTCTAATTTTCATTATATTCTTTTAATGTATCTTATGGAGCAGGGGTGGCAGAGGTGGTGGGTATGGTGGTGGTGGTGGTGACAGGCGCAGGGACAATTTCCGTGATGGTGGGGGTGCGGGGCCTGACAGGAACCGCGGCGGTGGTTACCGCTCTCGGCCATACTGAAGAAGAGAATCAGTTAAAAATGTACTGAGAATGTCATCTGTGAGAAAACTGTTTCTATTACCTATTCACTCATACAAAGGAGCCTAAGGTAGGTGGACTTTATTCTCCCTTAGGCCTTTTCTATCTTATTATCTGAAGAAAATCTGGATGGGCGGCAGTTTTCTATTTGACCATAAATTAATTAAAAGTTGTGTGAATGTTTTTTTCTAGAGGCAAGTGGAATATAATCTGCGAAAATTTGCTGGTAGGTTTGAGATTTTCAGGTGAGTGCTACTCTATTTTGATATTTACAATCATTAGTTTCTCTGTCACCATTAATCTGTTTAGGTGGTCTTTTTTAACTCTTCTGCATGAATACATAGTCTTGTTTTAATCACGATTTTGTGCTTTTGTTTATTTTTATTTATCAAGTGTTGCTTACTGTTTTTCTTTGATTGTGTGTTTATGTTAATCTCCATGCCTCCATGATATTCCATTCAATGGACTTTTAATATCTTGAAGCCTTGTCTGGCTCAAAAGAAGACGTAGACGCCACAAGCGGACTTACCTAATTATCAAAACCTAAATCATCCTTCTTGATTGGAGATGCTTCCTTCGAGGACTGAAAATTTCGGAGCACCTACATATTCAGGTGGGTCTCTCTCCCCTCTTCTTTATCTAATCTCTTTTTCCTTGGTCAACCAAAACGATTGGTCTTCATAACTTTTTGGTAGTCCTTCAATTCGCGTACCTAAAAAGTTCACCTAGCTGCAGACGCATTCGGGTTAGTGCTAAATAGCTTTATGTTGTATCAACTATTCCTAGCTTTCCTCCAAGTTGAGCATTGTACACAATCACGACAACGTTGAATCCCAGTGTGTATGGATTGGATGAGATTCTTGGAGATGTCTACTAGATTCATTAGGATTTGCAGAAAAAGGTTCTAATCTGGTAGCAGTCATCTAATGTCCTGATGATGCTTGTGTCGCTTCCTCTTTTCGCATCCTTCATTAGAGGCGCAGTGGGATATCTAAGCACATTAGTATGTGTTCTTGCCAGTAGCTTGTGGGCCTGTCTTAATGCTTAAGTTGAAAATTTTTCTCGTAGCAACATGGAAGAACTTAAATTATGCGCCGGACTGCTTTGTTTGCTTCAGAGCTTTAATTGAAATTCGAAAGTTTTAACTTAAGCGTGGGCGTTAACTTTTTTCAACGCCCAACGAAAACTTGAACTATTTTAGATCTTTGCTTCTCTGATGCTGTGAAGTAAGAGTGGGAACCTGCGAAGCATTTTGCCGGTTCTTCAATGGAACCTGCTGGTTTTTCGATGTAAATTTTTACTGTCATTTCATAGAACCATAGAGCTCAGTTTTAATGTGCTTTGAGAAAAGCCGTCGGATTTGAAGAATGCATTCCCAGCAAGGTCTTCCGATGTGGCCGACCGCATTGAACCGCAATGCAAGTGTGGGGAGAGATTATGTTGGGAGTGTTCGACGTGGTGGTTGCATATAGAATGTCTTACCATATTTTCGATTTTTGTCTTACCATATTTTCGATTTTTGTCGTGTACGTGATTGAGCGCCGAAGATAACTTAGAACTATACTTAAAAGTTTAAATACTTAACGTAGTAAATTGATTGATGTTGCTGTGGAGGAGGCGACATATTGTCTGCTTGTGCTCATTTCTGGTGAGAGCTGCTCTTTCAGCAAGCATATTTATTCACTGGGGAAACTCCGCCTTCATGATTTTTTTTAAAAAAAAGTAAAAACATACAAAAATTTATCTGAACTATATATTATTTCAATTTGCTTTATTTGAGTCCGTCGATGGAATTTTGATTTCAAAAATTAAATGTGTTGCCGATTTTTTGCAATTTTAGTATATTTTATATAATTTGTAATTATAAATTTATTAAAGTAATTAGTTTAAAATTTTAAGGTGAAATATGGTTGACTGATTTAAGTAAAGTTATTTGAAATGCTGGATAGTAAAGTTTAAATTTTGGTAGAATTGGTAAGCGATCCATAGTTGTCTATAATTTAGAAAAAAAATGATTGTACTTTTCTTTTTTTCCATTTCTGTAGCCTGTATTTGCTTATTTGTACTAATGATGATGATAGTCATTATTTGTGCGTTTTGGTGAGTGTAAAAATGTATGTGAAGATTTGGAAATTTGTATATTTATTTTCTAGCGATAGAAGTCGATTATTTATTATTCAAAATAGCATAAATCGAGTTTCATTACTGAAAGGGGCTGATAACATGTTACGTCGGAGCATCAACTGTCTCCGGGTTTTTTTTTTCTTTGATTTTTCGCCTTTTTTGAAGCTTTAGCTGCTTTACTTTTATCACTTGTATTAGGAGCACAATGTCTTTGTGCTCCTAATTTTTTAACTATCCATCATGTTTGATGGATGGTTAGAATGAAAGGAAGAAGAGATATTGGAGGGAAATTGGTTGTCTTAATTTTTCTTCTTCTTGAATTTCTCTCTAATATCACTTTTCTATTTTATTCTAATTATCCATCAAATTTAATGGGTGGTTAAAAAGTTAAGAAAGACAAGTACACTTTCCTAATAAGCTCTACTCTACTTTATCTGTGCTCCTAATAGCACAATAGTCCTACTTTATTTTATTTTATTAAATTTATTTATCTAATGAATAAAGTATTAGCCCGCTATATTTCTCTCGGAAAAATCTATATATTTTAGGGCAATTTTGTGGTCAGGGCAATTTTGTGGTCAGCAGATATGAGACATGTGACTACTCACTCTTACCTGTTTATCGGATCCTTAACCAATCTTGATCCGATTCCTGGTCTGGGTTTAGTTCTTGTCGACTCCGATCTCCACGCATCCTTGTTTTTGACGTGGTTCTTTAATAAAATGTAATTTTACATGTTGGGGGATTCTATGTTTATATAGTAATCTTTAGTGAGCAATGCTTTAATACATCATAAGTATTAAAATTAAACTTTTAATTAGTAAAGGGTATAATTAGATTTTACATAAAGTAATCTATTAAATAGGTTACCAATTTGAATTAATTAATATGATAATATTGAAAAAAAAATTAGTAGTATATATTAAATTTGTCAAGATTTTTTATTTAGTTTTGTTACTTATCAAATTGGATAATATTTAATTTGTTAGGTATCAAAAAAAATATTGAATTTAAATTTAAGTTTTGAAGTTGGTATTATAATATAAAATTTTAATTTCAAAATTTATATTAAATTTTAAAATTTTGAATCTACATTATACTTTTAATCTGAAAACCAAATTTTAATTTTTGATTTAAATTAATATTTTGAATTTGAACGGAAAGTTTTATTTAAATTTGTGTCTTATATTTAAAAATTGAATTTGATTTATAATTAAGTTTGTTATGTTGTTTTGCATTTAAATTTATAATTTAGTTGTAATTTGAATTCTAACTATTGTTGTAGGTATTTGAGAAGGTTATGGTAATTTTTAGTTAGATAAAACCGGTTTTGTATACTAAAATATTTTTCTATGACCAAAATACTCTTTAAATATGTACCTGGTGAATGGTACCTATGCTTAAATGGTAAGTAGCTTTTAAAATCATATTACATCTCAACCATCTATGTAAAAAAATAAATGGTCAAGATTTACATAGAATTTAATTTTAATACTTATGGTGTATTGAAGATTACTCATCTTTAGTTACTACATTTTATAAAGTGCTATTAAGACATTTTTGGCCTTCATTTTTTTTCTTGTCATGGATTACTCATGGTAGTTCTCAAACACTTTTTATAGTGTAGATAAGTTTTTAAATGATGTGAAAAATTATGAAATTTAATTTTTAAATGCTTTTAATCGTAGACCAAATCTAATGCAATCGATCGTCGATTTGGATGTCGTATTATCGAAAATTTGTTAGCACGAAGTTCTTTGTGCGATCCGTAATATACCAACTTAGCTATTTTTATATTTATATATATTTCGGTAATAGTCTTTTTGATAAGAATATAAGATTATTTTAAAAGTAAAGGATATTTAGAAAAAAGAGCTATTTGAATTTTAAAGAACTTGACTCAGTATCTGCCCTGTATAAAGATTCTTGAGGAGATTATTCAGAAATTGTGTAATGCTTAGTAACAACTTTAATAAAAAAAATAATAATGTTAATTTTGACATTAGTTTTTTGATAAAAAAAAAAACTATATTATTTCAGAAGTATAGAATATTTAGAAAAAAGAGATATTTAAAACTTTAAAGAAATAAGCTAAATATATAAAAGTTTAGGGAGATATATAGGGATGATGGTGGGAAAATACATAATTAGAAAAGTGATTTTTTTTTTTTACTCAAAATGATTTTATTTTACTAAAGAAATTTAAAAATGAAAAAAAAATTTATGAAATACGAAAAATAATTTTTCAAAAAATATACTTTTTCTAAGAATCAAAAGATGACAAATTAATTTGAGATATTTTGTGGATAATCTCAGTAACAAAAACATGCGTACAATAAATCTTGCTTTAAAGCAACAGGGAAATTAAAAACTTCTCATTTATTCATAGCAGGATAAAGAAGAAGAAGAAGAAGAAGAAGAAAGAAGATATATAGAACCATGATGTTTGCACCGTTATAAAAGAATTAATAGGGAAAATATCTATTACCTTTTATTTGTTCATAGAATTGGGAGCTTTGGAACAATAATACAACCATGCACATTAGATTTTTTTTCTTGTCCTTTTGTTTTACATACATTTAGTAACTACTGCAAAATAAATGGCTTGATTTGTTGTATTCTTGTTTTTGATACTGAGGTTAATTAGCCGCAAGGTTTGCAGGAAAAATAAATTTTTTAAAAATTATTTTTTTATATTTTTATGATTTTTTTTTTCGTTTTTCAAACTTTTTTAGAAAAATGATATCTTTTTCCTCACGAATCCTGTAAAAAAAAAAAAAAAAAACTTTTTTTTAATGTAGTTTCCCATCGTTGTCCCTATATATCTCTCTAAACTTTTATATATTTATTTAGCTTAAAAGCACTGTTAAATATCGCCAGGGCATGCACTCCCAATGGCTAAAATAATAATAATAATAATGAGGGGTGGCTCGGTTCGTGCAAAACGAATCTCCATGCAACCCATGCATTTATTGTGTTGCATTGGAGCTCGCATGTTTTTCTTTTTGTTTTTACTTCCCCCTCTCATTAAGCAAGACATCTAAGATGTTCTCTGTGTCTCTCTCTCTCTCTCACAGTATCTCTCTCTCTCTCTCTCTCTCAGTGTCTCTTCTCCCTAGTGCTTAGAGCTATGTTGCAGGTGCCAGCTTTGGAAGCAAACATGATAGGTTTCCAAAGTACGTACACTCAAAATATGCATGTTTAATCTCAATTTGGTGGAAAGAGAACTTTTTGAGATTGTCTTATGAACTTCTATTTGCCTTTCATTTGATCCTCTTGAGTAATTTGAATTTACGATTTCGTTAAAATCAACAGTACTTTTATGTGTTGCCATTGATTAATTGTTAATTATTAACAAAATCTACACTCTTAATTAATTTCAGCTAATTAATAAACTAGTCAAAATAAATTAAAGCTGCGGCGAGTCTGTCGATAGATAGATCGAGCTTAAAGTGATCTAGGAACCTATAGCTACTTCAAAATGGTCTACAGTTGAGTGATCTCCATACAATATATTTTTAAGATACATACAACTGATCATCAAATTAAGGGCTACTATATATATATTAACCTAAAAGAGAAAAGAAAAGAAAGAAATAAAGGAACATGATGACAACTTAGCTAGCAAATTGGTGAGAAGCAGTACTTCTTGATTGGAGCAGAAGGGAGAGGAGAGATGAGTGGTGTGTTTGGAGCTTGTCATGTGAGCACATTAAATGCATGGGTGGTGGGCATAGGGCATAGGGCTTTGGATACTATAGAAGCTCTTGTGGCTTCAACAACCATGATCACTTGTTTTTGGTTTAGTGCATTAATTCTCTCTCTCTCTCTCTCTCTCTCTCTCTCTCTCTAGATCTCTCTCTCTGTGGCAATGACTAATGAGCTTGTTTTATAATATTCTCCATGACTTAATTTGGTGTCAGGTCTCATTAAGAGGCCCCCCTCAATTTGATTCTTCTTTAAAGGACTTGTTAATCAAACCCTAGGAGGGCATAGCTTGCAAGATGTCTAACCGTTATGTGTGTGTGTGTGTGTGTTTGTTTGTTAATTAATTGTTTGTCTTTTTTCTTAATCTTTAATGTGCATAGTGAATTGGGGTGGCGTGTAATAGAAAGATCCTTTGATTCTATATATATATAGAGTTTGAATAAGTGAGCCGCAGCCATTTTTATAATTAGTTTGATCAATGTGTCGGCATCTTCTTCTATACTCTAATTATTTTTTAAGAAAAATGCAAAATAGTGTACGTATGAATATGATTTATATTTAATTATTATTTGATTGGCTAGTCAAGCTTTTGTTGACCACTTGGCTCGACTAGCTAGTATGTACATTTAAGGTTCAAATTCTTTCTTTTTCCCATTCCTTTTTTTTTTTTTTTTTTTTTTAAGTAACACGATATCAAAACTAGCTCTAAATTTTTTTTTTTATTCATCTATAATTTTTTTCTAATTGTCCGGACATGAAACGACTTACATTCATTATACAAAAAAAAAAATCAATATAATGACACTTCAAAAAGCATCGTCATATGAACCCTCTATTATTTTTTGTTTAATTTTTTGACTCTTTAAGCTTCAAGTATTAGAATTTTTAATTTTCTGATGTTTTAAAGCGTCGGTGAAAGTGTCTATCCGTCAGTATATACACGACAACTCTTTATTCATCGACATTTTAACCGCTACTTTCAAATATGAAACTGCACTGTACTAGAAGTCTGGGACGCTTTTAAATATCATTATATCATTATATATATCTAATTCTTAATATTAATTTTGTGTACAAGATATAGCTCACTTGATTTTTATCGCGCATGCTAGTATTTGTTTTCATCTTCTAAATAGTAAATGTGGGGTCTCTATTAATTGTAGAGACTCAATTATTCATCTGAAAGAGTAAATTTAAAGGATGCATATATAGTTTGTATTTTTTTAAAAAAAAATAGATAACATATTATCCGTTTCGTTTATTTTATTTAAAAATAAATTTAATTAAAAAATATGAATAAACATAGTTTATTGTGGACAAATAATTTTCAACTCCACAAAGAGGGAGAGAGAGTGAGAGGACCCGAGACGTGCCCACGTGAATGTCTGTCAACAAACATTCACGTTGAGCCCTTCTCTCTCTCTCTCTCTCTCTCTCTCTCTCTCTCTCTCTCTCTAGGGTTAGGGTTTTTTTAAAAAAATTTGTTTTTGGTTGCATCGTTTCTACACCCACAACCTCCTCCTCCCCCTCCTCCCCCTTCATTAATTAGCTCATCTCTCTCTATCTACGTGAGAGGAGATAAGGGGAATCTCCAAACGACTTAGTCAAAACCACAACGTGGAAACCACATCAATGGCCATGTAATTAATGGAGGGAATACATATAATTATATATGGAGACTTTCGTACTCATAAATTATTTTTGATAATAAAACTTCTGAATCGATAATTCACTTTATTAAATATAATCTAAAATATTTAAAATTTTTAAAAAATAAATTTTCTAATTTTTTGAAATTATAATAAAATCTATCATGCATGTATAAAATGAACGTACGGTTAAAATCGAACGACGTCTTAAAATTGGATGGTCGGATTTTTCAATTTAAGATCGGAGCTATTAATATTTATTTAGGTAGTGAATACAATTTTCTATCAAAAATTCAATATATTCCAATTCTTTTACACCGTTAAACTTGCAAGTATTCAATACCGGCGTTAAAAATTGTTAATTTGGTCACCTTTTTATCTCAAGGTAATTAATGTAGAAAAATTATAAAATTTAAATTTTAGAATTTTAAATACTCTAGATAATATTTAACGGTATGTATCATCAATTCGAAAGCTCTATCATCAAAACGTCTTATGAGTATGAAGGCGATCGTACTCATAAGAGTATAGTATCCAGAGACTATTACGATCTTATGAGTATAGACCCACTTGTACCCATAAATTTTTAGCTAGCCGGTAATTGAATAGTATGATTTAACGGGTGAAAATGATCAATAAAATTAATCTAAGGGCCGAAAACTTATGAGTATAAGGGAGTTAATACTCATAAAAGTATAGTAACCGGACTTTCTCTCTCTCTCTCTCTCTCTCTCTCTCTCTCTATATATATATATATAGTGTGCTTACACATTATTCTACATCATTGAGCAGTTAATATAATTCACCAAAAGAGATAGAATGATAATTTTTTCTAATCAAAGCGAACTAATAAAAATCATAAACATCACATAATTAAGTAAATCGCTGTAGAATTTTTTCTGCGGAATTAAGAGAGCTCAATTGCCTAAATGGTGGTGATCGACACATTTCGTGTATTAATCACTTTTAAATTAGTACCTTATTAACTGTTTTCAATCATGAAAAGAGTGATGTAATCTATGAATTAATAGAAGCGTAATTGTCTTAATCAAAGAGAATGGTAAAAATCAGAAACATCAAGTAAATTACATACTAATCTTAATTAATTTTAAGATTCGTATGTAATTAACTCTTCCCAATTAATTAACCACACATAACCTCGCTGTGATTAGACCTTGTGATTAGTTGATACTTAGGAAATTACATGGTACTGTAATGTCGACGACTATGGCTTCTTAGGTTAGTTTCTAATGTATACTTAATCTCGTGCAGTGCACATGATGTTAAAATAAACAAGAAAAGGAATCTAGTTGCTTTGTTGTTGTTATAACAAATTATTTGCCTAATAAATGCTCTTTGTGGGATCAGCACATTTTTCTTTACCGCGTGTCGGTTGCGTGACGAAAATGAGCTTAAAATTAATGTCCTTTCAAATCCAATACATATCATGGTAGGAAGGAATTGTAGGTTTGTGTTCTTAGCTATTGTTTATTCTTTTTTAAGCAATAAAAGGAAATAATAATATTAGCAACTTTTCAAACTAAGTTTCCAACCATGTAACTTAAGGTGTGCATGCACAAACCATAATTTTGAGAATTTTAATAGTATTCGCCCACAATATATGTATAGCTCCTAAGGATCAGGGCATTTTTTGAACCTATAGTGATAATCTAGTGGTAACTATGGAGCGCATTATATATTGAACTTTCAAAAGAGAAGTAATAGTAATTAAATTTTTTTGGTTCATGTGACTTGTGTGCACTCTATGCTGTCTCTGTACTTAATTTAAGTCTCAAATTAATCTATGTAGTTTATTTGATTTTTTTTTTTGAGAGATGGTATTTTAATTACTTGAAGTGCATATAGTATATAGAGTGGAAGCAATGTGTACTTAATATGTAAGGCATCACATGTACACATGCTTTGCAGACACGCACAAACACTGTAGCATATTCTCAAATATAATTTAATGCTCCTTGACTCATTGGTTGAGTTAGAACTAAGATTCCTAATTAATGGTGAAATTTATGTCCTTGGCATTAATAAACATACTTGTTCCTATACATCTTTTATGACTACTATGCTAGGGTTTGTAATAGTCAGTGACAAGAGCTTGGTTACTTGGGTATCTCTTGAAAAGCTAAGAATTTTTATTGCTTCTGTTCTTTTCTAATTTTCAGACCCAACTACCTACACAAAACCCCACATTATAAATAGGCCACACCCATCCTCTTCTATCCTCAGCTTCTACTTTGTGAAGTAGCTTAATTGTCTCTTGCCAATATATACCAAGCTCGATCCACTCCTTAAACCTTTCTCCATTAATTTGCACCCCTAGCTAGAAAAGATTTAATCTGTCGCGGCCGATCTAATATTCGTAATGGGTGGCAACTCGCCTTGCGCGTCTTGCAAGCTCCTTCGGAGGCGATGCACAAAGGATTGCATCTTTGCCCCTTTCTTCCCTGCGGAAGACCCGCACAAGTTCGCAATCGTTCACAAGGTCTTCGGTGCAAGCAATGTTAGCAAGATGTTGCAGGTTCACCACATCATCCCATCGCTATCGTCTTTTCATATCAAGAGAGAGCTCGAATCTATATATGATTTTAGATTAGACACTTGTAGTTCTCTCTTCAAGTCGAGATCCATTTCATAATGCTAGCTAGGTATATTAATAGCTAGCTTTTGATCATCTATCTTTTGTCTTAATTACTTGCTGTATATGTTTTGACCGATTATATATTTATATATATATATATAGGAACTTCCAGTGCACCAGAGAGCAGATGCAGTGAACAGCTTAGTCTACGAGGCGAATGCAAGGATGAGGGACCCGGTATACGGGTGCGTGGGGGCGATCTCGTACCTACAAAACCAAGTCTCTCAGCTGCAGATGCAGCTCGCGGTGGCGCAAGCGGAGATCCTTTGTATTCAAATGCAGCAGGAGCCACCCTTGATGGCTGATCATCAGCAGCAGCAGATAGACAGCGATGATAAGTCGAATTATCTTATGCATAATAGCAATATGATTGGTGGCATGCATCCCTCTTTGATGAACTTTGCCTCTCCTAGCAACAATGTAGCTACTCAGGAGCCTCTCAAGAGAGAGTCTCTTTGGACATAGTGCTTTTTGAGCTTAATTAATTGTAGCCAATCATGGCCTTTGTACCCATGGCCTTTTGCTGTTATCAAGTTGATATTTGGAGGGTTAGATGGTCATGTTTCCTCTATATACCTTGTCAATTTGGTAATGAGAGAGAGAGAGAGAGAGAGAGAGAGAGAGAGAGAGAGAGAGAGAGAGAGAGAGAGCATGATGAAAACTTATGAAGAAAAAGAGAGGGCATATAATTAATGAAGAGAATACCACATGAAATTCAACCACAAATCTAGGATGCATGCAACTCTCTTTTTCCTTGTAGTAGTTGTTTGTTCTCTTTCGCCTTATGGAAGTTTAGAACATAAAATGTTAAACCTAAATATTTAAACAAAGAACGATCATAATATCAAAGTAAACGGCTCTGAATGCAAATCTTTCAAGGCCTCTAGGTTTTATTAATTTGATCTCATTCTTCTTGATCCAAGTCCATGTCTTATGACTATTAAAATGTCTCGATCGGGACCCTGCGATTATTTGTTGAATATGGTACATTTATTGAAACATTGTTTGTTTAAGAATGAGCTCATGAGAGAGAGAGAGAGAGAGAGAGAGAGAGAGAGAGAGAGAGAGAGAGAGAAATAAGAGACAATTCTAAGTAGTAGTTGAGGGTCAGCACTAGCATGTGAGTGTGTGAGACATGGAGTAAATAAGAGACCATGAACCTTTGCTTCTTAAACCAACTAACTTCATTTTCTTAATTAATCCTCAAATGGGTCGGTGCCATGCATGGGCTCAAACCAGAGTTGTGCAATGGCATTTGGTTACCTATTCTCTCCAAAGTAATATATCTTAACCTCCACGTGGGGATCGATTCCACGCGTTTGATGGTCATTTGCCAAAACATTGATTCAAGCATCTATCTATCTATCTATCTATCTATCTATCTATCTATATATATATATATATATATAATATAAAACATAAATATGCATGTATCATGCATCTACTACAGGGGAGGGATAGAGATGGAGACAAAATGAGACCACTATTTTGTCCTTCATTTTAAGGATTCAATGCTTCTTCTGTGTACATGTCTTTATTGATGTTATCGTTAGAGAGGGCTACAAAACAATGTGTGTGTGTGTGTGTGTGTGTGTGTGTGTGTGTGTGTGTGTGTGTGTGTGTGTGTGTGTGTGTATTGTTGCATATGATATGGAGATTCCGAATTAATTTGTCAATTCGATCCCTCGATCAAACATTTAAGATGCTTTACCCACCCATATTCACTCCACCTCTCCACTAGCTACTATAAATAGACATGTATATTCACCCGTGAGAACAAAAAGAATATATGAACTACTACGCATTCTTTCTTTAGTGATCGAGTTAAATTCGCAACGATCAAGATGATTGTTTTATCCAATCATATATATGGGAGTAATTAAGGATCGAGCTAGGGGGTTTCGAGTTGGAATTTTCGCAGACTTTTTAATTTTTTGTCTATATATATATTCCAAACCACATGGTGGAACTATGATTAGAATCTACACACATGCTTGGAGAGTGTTGACCTTGTATGATTGGAGCATCCTTCTCCTATATCTTGTATGAAAAATAATTGGTTCATAGCACAAATATACAAGGTATTGTTATGAAGAAATCTGACATGTAATTAGAGCATTTTAAACATGTAAAATTATGCGAAATTATTGCCTTTTTAGTCATATATATATGCTACACACGCGCGCGCACGTACACTTTTATATATATATATATATATATATATATATATATATATATATATATAGAGTCCCATATATATATAATATATCGATAGCACCAAAGATTTGGTGCTATCAAATTTTCCACCGTGAGAATTAACACTTATATTATTTTTACCCGTTAGATTATACTATTCAGCCAACCACTTACTCAACCCTAGGGGCCCACATCATCCTAACCATTCATTTCTTAATCCAAGGGCTAAAAAATCGATAGCACTAACAGGTGCTATTGATAGTATACCAGCCTAGGTCTATATATATATATATATATATATATATATATATATAGAGTCCGGATACTATCCTATTAATAGGATAGGAACACTTGTCCTATCAGTTTTTTAGCCTTTGGATCAACTTTTTTCATCATTTCTAACCATTGGATTAAATACTATAACTCAATGGAGACCACTCAACCCTAGGGGGACCATTCAACTCTAACCGACTAATATCATCCTAACCTTATAATTTCTCATCCAAGGGGTTAAAAACATTAAATTCTCTATCCTATTAATAGTGATAAGAATAGCCCTACTATATATATATATATATATATATATGTGTGTGTGTGTGTGTGTGTGTGTGTGTGTGTGTGTGTGTGATCTGTTTTATATTTTATTCAAAAATGAACTCAAAAGTTTGAATCATCAATACTTCTAACTGTTTCCTGTTCATTTGTAAAGACCATTTCCCCCTGATGAACAAACAAAAGAAAAGTTAAAAGAGTTTCATACCGTTTTGCACCCATCCATGTATGTGTTTACATTGGTATTAAGATATATATATATATATATATATATATATATATATATATTACTATGCTATTAATAAAGACCAAATCATTGATGCTACCAAGTTTTTGGCCATTTGGATTGAGAGATGTGTGGTTAGGATGATGTGGGCTAGGGTTAAGTGGGTGGTTGGTTGAATAGTATGATCTAACGGATGAAAATAAAAAAAGTGATCTAATCTTAAAAACTTGAGAAGACCGAACGCCCACGCTATCGATAAAGATAAGAAATGGACTATATATATATATATATATATATATATATATATATATATATATATATATATATATATATATATATATATATATATATATATATATATATAGGCGCGCGCGTGTGTGGACCTATGAGTTTAATGAAATGCACGTGCATAGGTATGACAAGTGTCACACGCTCGAGAGGAGTTGCACATATACTATTACGTGACTCTCACATGCATGCTACATATCTAGGCTCTTTGAAAAGTAATGGTGAAGTACTGGAGACATGCATCTTCATGCATCACATAAATAAATATAGCAATGAACACTAATTATATATATAGAGACAATTCTTGTCCATTATGGTGATTGAAATGAAATTGGATCGAGAGGGGTCAATGAAGTTATAATTAATATGGAAATAATCCAAAGATGGATATGATTAATTAGAGCATATTTGCGCTACAAAACAAAGCTTAACCAATCTACAACATTAACTAATCTATTCAGGAAGAATCAAAAGGCATATATACTTAATAATTAATTTAATTAAGGGAGAAAATTAGTACGTAGCATTATCCTTCTTTTGAGGGCTCATCATTGGCAAGGTTCAATGGCCATATGATTAATTATAGGTTAATCAATTTCTTAATCTTATTCCCAAGATGTTTTGCAAGTAGAAACTTAATTAGCCCCCTTTTTTGGCTTGTTTATACATAATTAATTGTTTGTTAGCTATGTATTTAAGATTAGACCTTTTATTTTTCTCTTGTCGTAAAAGCAAAAAGGATCAAGTGTGTGGCTAATCCTGTTTTTATATCGGAAACTAATTAGCCCTTGTATTGCTTACTTAAATATTTCATATAATTAATTTTAATTATGTATTATGCTTTGATTAGTTCTTGACCATAAAAAGAAAATCAAATTTTCAGGTAAAGTGAGCATTTTATTCTTCTCTTATTAACTAACCACACAATTACTTCAGTTTATAACTAGGTACGTACAGGAAACCAAGGCACAACATCATGTTAATTAGTACTATCCATTAATTCATACTACCAAACAAGGTTTATGCAACACAACACGCCGTATCTACCTATTGTACCGTGCCAATAAGATATCGACACGATACAGATTCCGTGTCGATAGCACAGCTCAAAACTCTCTATTTTTTAAATTAATAAAAAATTTTCTTAATAAAATTCAAAAATATGTAATAAAAAGGCATAATAAATAGTTAGAATATTTTGTTGCTAAAGAAAATAAATATTTCATGTTATTATATATGTGTCGATACATAATTTTTTTTTTGATTCGCACGCATTGGCTCAGCTCGACACGCATCGTGCCGACAAGTTTCCGTCACGATCCCGTGCACTTAAATTTTTGCTACCAAACAAAAAACACGCATGGGTTAGAAACTGCAATATTAATTAGAAAATAGTTATTAGTATCCATAGTAATTACTAAGCCTTGTCTCATGTGCCCTAGTGATGTAGTTTTGACCCACTTATTAACATTTTCTCTGTTAGCATGCAGGATTAATTATTTAATAATAGTTAATTAATTAGATAGCTTAAGATTTCATGTATGTATATATATTTTGTCGTTTTCTAATGGGACCTTGCATTGACCATAGCCTCGTGCTATGAGCTAGTCCTTTTGTTATTTAATCGTGAGCTATGCACATTATTATTTCTCACAAAAAAAAAAAAAAGGTCAACTGTTTACAACTCAATAATTAATAGAGTGGAAAAATAAAAGTTGCCATGCATGCACAGTGAATTAATGTGTCAGTGTTTAGTAAAAAAATTAAAGTGTGTTAAAAGCATTCATTAGTGATCATATGAAAAGATTCTTAACATAATACTACTTAATTAAAACTTAATTATAAGGCTTAATTAGATTGATCTATATCCTAAGAACAAAATTTTAATCTTAAACAATAATTATTAGCTGGGGGAATAAATTTTAACATGGGAAACCTGTGAAAGTATCTTTAAATTCATAATATATGCAAGGAGGGATCTCTTTAAGTGTCATGTAACTCGAATTGCAGCATTTTATTATTTTTTTTTAGTTTCAAATTTATTTTTTTATAAGAAATTAAACCTGGCATTAAAAATAAATTATGGTGCAACATGTTTCGTTAATCACAAGTTGACAAAGTAGTACTCTATTACACTCTTATATGGCTAAAAATTATCTAAAACCAAATAGCGAAAATAGTTACAAAATGTTAAATATAAAAATATTTAAACACCGTTTTAAAAGCTTAAGCTTTTAGAAGACAACGATTGCTTCACATTCAAAGGGGAGGTCCCGAGTTGGAGTCAAATGCCGGACTCTAAAGATATTAATTTCCTCACATTTAATTAAAGCCTCTTTTATGGACCGACCAAGGAGTCTCGAGTTCAGACGTGAGAGAAAGTGTTAAATATAAAAATGTTTAAACACCGTTTTCTAAAAGCTTAAGCTTTTATAGTACAACGGTTGTTTCAAAAATTCTCTTTCCATGAAACAAGTAGAATTTAAGAAAAATATAAAAATAAGGAGTGTGCAACTAACTTGATTAATTGCAAGCTCCTTGATGGGGCATTCCGAGAATTGAACTCGGGACCTCTCGCACCCTAAGCGAGAATCATACCACTAGACCAAATGCCCTTGACATTGGAATTGAAATAATATATATATTTAATGCATAAACAAAAATTCCATTTTGCTAAGCATATTCTGCCATTCGGAATTTAGGGTTTAGGATTTAGGGTTTACGAAGTCAAAAGAGAAGCACATGGACGAGAAGTGATGAAGAAAGAATCACAAGAGATTGAGAAGTTGTATCATCACAACACAGAGACAACCAAAAAATAGAGAAAATAAATAAATATAAAATAATTATATTCGACTCTTTTTCTGCACCGAATAATTTTAACTCGAGTCGTCTTTCTGAATCCCCCTCACACTTCTCTCAACTTCTAACTAGAAAACCTCTCTCGATCTCTTCTTGTGCTCCACACACAAGGTATATATACCACCATAACTTCCTATGCACCCATACAATTAATATCTATCCAATATTTATTACATATTAAAGTTTTTATTCTAATTTAACTATAAATTTAATCAAATTCTAACCATTTCTGGATTTATTTGCTTTACAATTAATATCTATTCAATATTTATTACATATTAAAATTTTTATTCTAATTTAACTATAAATTTAATCAAATTCTAATCATTTCTGGCTTTATTTGCTTTATTAATAGCTTTCATATAACACTCTAATAGTCCGACATTGAATAAAAAAAAGATATTAATTTGAAATATACGGGGATCACACATCTAGTAATAAATATATACTAAATTTAAGATTTTTGATCATGATTTAAACTAGCTAGTGAATTGATCATTACATTTCAACTACAGTATCAAGCTCACCAAACAAGCTCGAGTGACTAAATCCTTTGATGTACTTTCGTTTTAGAATATATATATATATGAGTTCCATCTTTAATTTGTTCCTGATCTTGTTTTGAGCAATTTTTTATTATTTTTTTTAAATGTCTGCTTAACATTTGTACACAGTTGAGCGATTTCACCGTTTTCCATATGATTTGTTTTTTACTAAGTTGTTTCTTATCGTTAGTTATTTGATCACATTTGTTTTGTTTAGATGAATTAATCTTTAAAAATTAATATTACTCTCCAAGGGTATTTCTTTTAAATAAGTTTAAACTTTTTTTTTATAGATCACCTGTTTAGAATATATCTCACAAAATTATCATCTAATAAGTTACTTTTGGCCGCTTCTTCGTAATGGTCGATCTAATCACCTCTTTAAAAAAAAATCAGACTAATCTAAACTCTATTTTAGAGCCGTCCATTTTATCTGAATCCGAATTCAAATTTAAACTGAAAGTTTAATCAATGCTAAACAGATATAGCCAGTTATGAGTATAAAAAAATCCGATGAATTCAGGTTTGAGTATTTTTTTTACCTAAAACCGAGTTGAATCCTAACATGAACCTGAACACAAACCTATTTAATATTATGTAATATAAAATTTAAATTCACACTCTAAAAAATTTTGATTTGAATTTGTTTTGAAATTTGGTAAAGAGAAAACGGATTTTCAGTTTGGTTTTGCATTTCGATTTCTTTTTGTCATACTCAAATTTGATTATGGTTTTCAAAACCCGACTCGGATAATTGGGTTCGAGTTTAAATTTTTAAAAATTCGCCTTGAATTCGATCCGGTAGTTAAAATAAAATTTTGTGATGATTACTAAATTCATACTTTGCTCCTTTTTATATATATATTTTTTACACATCTATTTTTTTAATTATATTTTAATTTCTTACTAAATTTAGATTACAACTTTCGTTTCTTAGTCGCGCTCTTTTTTTTTTTCTTTTTTTTTTTTTGGTTCGATTCTTATGCCCCTCCCTCGTCGTCTCCCCCTTTTCCCAAATCCTCGCCGAACCCTCAAAACCCTAAAAACCCTCCTCCTCGATCCACTCCTCCGCCTCTTCCGCTCCTCCCTGGCCTCCGCCGACGCCCTGGAGCCCAACCGAGACGACGATCGGAGGCCGTGGGATCCCCCCTTCGATCCCTCGGAGCCGTCGCTTCCCATCTCGTACCCCATCGCCGATCTCCGTGCCCTAGAATCGCGGTCCTACTTCGAGTCCTTCCACTTCCCCTTCAACAGGGCCTCCGTCCCCCTCGCTCCCTCCTCCGCCGCGGCGGCGCCGCTCCCTCCGCGGCGGAGGATCCTCGTGTGCCACGACATGAAGGGCGGGTACCGCGACGACGCGTGGGTGCAGGGAGGGAGCAACGCCGACGCCTACGCTATCTGGCACTGGCACCTCATGGACGTGTTCGTCTATTTCTCCCATTACTTGGTTACGCTTCCCCCACCGTGCTGGACCAATGCGGCGCATACCCATGGTGTCAAGGTATTCATTTCCCCTGTTTTTGTCTATATATCTTTGTCGTCTCCGTAGCGTACTTATATTAGATGGAGATTTAGAGAGGGTTTTTTTTTTTTTTTTTTTCAAGAATTATGATTTCTTTGTTAACCGTAGCGCACATGGTTTAGATGCTAATAATTTGATGAGTATAATGATAAGTTCTTTGAATATTACCTTTTTCCTTTGACAAACAGCATGAAATTATTTTTTTGCGCATTGGTTTTGTGGTTTTTCTTTGTGTTATCTTTGATGAATATCCCTTTCTTGCAGTAAATTAATCTAGAAATTTGAGATGACTGCAGTTTATAATGATTTGTTTGGTCATGTCTTCTATACATCTTTTGCTCACGGCTTATTTAGTTTCCCCATGGCTTGTCGTAATCTATTGTGTTTGCACCATTTTTTTGGATGGATGATAGACATATTCTTGTACAGCATTGTAACAACCTGGGAGAATAAGCAGTAGCAGTAGTTAGTAGAAGGAAGATATTAAAAAGGGTAGCTTTTACATAGTAGGCAAGAATAAAGTGGCAGTAGAAGGTTGGTGAAGGGGCGAGCTCGGTGGGGTGAACTTGAGGCCGTGGGCGGTGCTGACGACGACGGTGCGGTCGTTGACGCCGATGACGTGGCGGTCGCGGAGCTTGAAGAGGGCGGTGAGGGCGACGCAGGTGTGGGGGCAGGCGAACATGCCGATGCGGTCGGCGAGGGACATGGGGTCCATGAGCTCCTCCTCGGTGGCCTCCTCGACGATGCCGTCGGTGGCGCGCAAGGCGAAGATGGCGCGGTCGACGGAGACGGGGTCGCCGATCTGGATGGCGGAGGCGAAAAGGGAGTACTTGAATCTTAACGGGTCGGACGGTTGAATCTTCGGATAGGGTTTATAAGGCAGACCCGCTACCCGCCGGGCGGTGGATAGTGCAGAGAAGGCGAACCCAAGACCCGCTTGTGCGTTACAAAGAGTTCATGGACCAGTGAAGCCCATTCGAGGCCCACGAGTCCTCCGAAATCAGCCCAACAGGCCCGCGTCTTCATTTGACGAATTGCTGTTTAGCCCTCGTAGATTAGATACTTTAATTTCAGTACTAAGTTGTAGAAACTATATATAGTTAACATTATGTAATGAGAAGGTATGAATGAAAATGAATTAGTCTATTTTCTCTCCCAAAACTTCTTCTCCAAACCCTTCTTCTTCTCTAACCCTAATCTCTATCCCAACTCTTTTCCCTAACCCTCACCTCTCAATCCTCATCTCTGCCTATCTCTCTACCTCTCTTTCATTTCTCTCTATCTCAATCCTAATTTCTATCTCTATTTCCTTACCTCTCTAGCCTCGGTTACCGGTTACGTTACCTCAGATCCGCGACAAACAGCCGGGATATTACAATCATCTTATTGCTTTTTCTAAATCACAGTTGATTTAATCATTGTGCATATTTCCTTGTATGTTGAACCGTTCAGAATTTCTTAACTTCAACACCTTTTGATTTGGTGTTGCCTTTGCATGAAGGTTTTAGGTACATTCCTTGCAGAATGGGATGCTGGTAAGGTAGTCTGTGAGACATTGCTGGCGACAAAAAGTGCTGCTCGAATGTATGCTGAGAGATTGGCAGAACTTGCCAGCGCTTTGGGTTTCGATGGTTGGCTGGTATTTCTACCGAACCTTACATTTTGCTTTATTAGGGAATGCTCTTTATTGTGTAGGTTCATGATTGTGTAAGTTTCTTGGAAACCCCTTTGCTTTATTCACTGACCATGAACCATGTTGAAAACTTTTAGAGGTGTAACGTTAAAACTGTGGTTGTTGGTAAAATTTGTGTAGTAATCCTTTTTAAGTTTGAATTGTGTTCTAATAGTACTTCGACATTAGCTATCCTAATAAACTTCATTGATTCACACTTAACTCGCTTTCGTTGCCACCATTGCTGATTGAAATAACTAATTCTCTCTCTCTCTCTCTCTCTCTCTCTCTCTCTCTCTCTCTCTCTGCACCATTTTGGTTGGTTGATTCTTGTAGGTCAAAAAATGGATCGAACCAATTGGCACTGATCCTTCCTAGAAGCCTCATTTTTTTTTCATGCATTTGAAGGGTCGTGAGCTGTAGATATCCCTTATCCTTGAGATTTCCCTTTTTGTGCTTCATGATGGAAATGTAAGTCGATAGTCATTTTTTTAGGAATCGTTCCTCATACATCTGATTTCTTGGTTTCCCTCTGTTTATCTTATGGTTCTTCTAGTTTTAAATTCTGTTAGTTCGTAGGGAAAGCTGTTTATTTATTCAACATAAGGTTATGCTGTTATTTGTAACCAGTTGTTCGTTTTGATTTTTTGTCTATTTTTCTGGATTATGTTATATTTTGGGATCCTAGTTGTAAACCAGATTAAGCTATAGGAGTTCAATTGAATCTTTCTGGGTTTGAGATCAGATAGGTTAGTATTTCTGAGAAGTCAAATTGACCTTGATTCAATCTGGGTTTAAACTGCTTAAGCCTGATCCAGCACTCATTCCTGGAGAGAAATATGGGGATCATTTGTGAACTCTTGAATGCTAGCTAACGTTCTTAATTATGCTTTTAGAGCTGATTCAATTAATTTTCTGAATTTCAGATCAATTTGGAGGTTAATCTGGACTCCCAGCTAATTGATAACTTGAAAGAGTTTTTGCATCATCTAACGGAGACTATGCACTCTTCTGTTTCTGGATCTTTGGTTATATGGTGATCTTTCAAAAAATTATTTTGTTTTCTAATCATCAAAAACAGCATTTCATTATAGCCTGATAATTTCTGCATGCAGGTATGATGCTGTGACTAAAGATGGTCAACTTGATTGGCAAAACCAACTGAATGAGAAGAACAAACCTTTTTTTGATTTGTGTGACGGCATTTTTGTCAATTACACTTGGAATGTTAGTAGCAGTTTTTTTTCCAACTTATGAGAAGCTATTTTTTTTTCACCTCTCTCAATTAGATAAATTTGATTCTTGCAGGAAAAGTACCCAGAGTATTCAGCTGTTGTTGCTGGTGAGAGGAAGTTTGATGTGTACATGGGTATTGATGTTTTTGGCAGAAACACCTTTGGAGGTGGACAATGGAATGTATGTCATTTCAAACTTTGAAGATTTCTTAATTGTTTGTATAAGCTCTATATTATATAGGAGCGGAAGTTTAGTTGCACAAAATCATAGTTTGATATAAGGGTATATTGATCTTTCGCATTGATTGCTAAAAATATTCTATACAGACTCTCACCATAATATTCATAACATTTGTTCTTTTTTTCTGTGTTTGACAGACAAATGTGGCCCTTGATTTACTGAAAAAGGAGGATATTTCAGCTGCTATATTTGCTCCTGGATGGGTATATGAAACAAAGCAAGAACCTGACTTTCAGTCTGCACAAAATCGGTAAATGTACTCTCTAATTTAGTTTGGAGAAGTGCAGATTTTTTAGATTTTGCAAGAACAGAGAAATCCAGATAGGAAGCGTTGCATTCGTCCGATGTGAATTTTGTTCATAAAAATGATGCTAATTTTCCGCTTAAGCTAGTTATTAATAACTGATATTAGCTTCCTAGTGATTTTGTTTGCACCATTAGGTGTATAAGTAAATAATTCAGTTTTACAGCTTTATATACCTCTTCTTCAACTATACGACTTTTCTGATTTAGGATCTGTTTTGCCTTGCTTTTGTGCCTGCAGTAGCACGCACCAGTGCCAACCTACCTATTTACGGAGGTTTTATCATTCGCGTTAGCAGGCCTTAAGGGCTACAAATGCAGAAAACAATGTTGAATTGGAGTCCAACTTAGAGCTCTGCTCGACTGCACTATTGCGGCTCGCAATGGAGTGAGCTGCACTAGCGCAAACCAAGGGCCAAGAGGCCCTCGTTAAGTTATTTGCCATTAGATGAAAACTAGGTTATGTTAGTTTCTTTGAAGACCATGTTGCTATGAATCTTTCAATAACAGAAAATACATTAATTGGAGCTTTGGATTGTGAATTCTTCTTGTCCTCCAGGTGAGATAAAACCAATAATGGTGCCTTCTTTGGGTGATAATTGTTAGATACTTCCTCTTTCACTTCCTCTTTCTGTTTTGTTTGTTCTCTTTCCTTTCAATTATTTTGATATTCTTTTACTGCTCTGGCCTTGTTTTATACACCATCAAAATGCAGCACCAGTTGCACTTGACATTGCTGGAAGTATCGTTCTGGTCTTAACTCTTTAACACTCCAAAGAAATGTGGCTGTCCCAATTCTTTTGTTTAGAGGTGCTTACTAGGTTTTTGAAGGAAGTCAGCAATGGTTTTTCTTTGATCAATACATGTAATATTTGATCTCATTTAAGGCCTTCTAGTTCCTTCTGACCTTTACTATATTTTTACAACTTGTGAGACTGTGTGTGTAATTGGCATTCACTTCTTGTCTTCTAGTGCATCATTTCCTAATTGAATAGATTCTACTTCCTTCTCCAACAAGCCCTCAAGGAAGTAGGAGCTAGTAATTGAACTCCTATACCTTTCAGAAAACTTCCCTTTACCTTGTTTCTTTGTGTTTATTTGTTTTTCTTATAAGATGCTTTTACAATGATGATACCAGCATCATGTGGCATCAATTCCTACTCAATTGTCTTAACTCAAAAGTGCCAAACAAGCATTCTTTGCATGGGGATGAAGATTGTTTCATGTACTTAATCTTACATTGTACATATATCACCTACTTTCAACATAGGGAGTTAAATCAGATGCTTTCTGATGTGGTACAATTAGTATTAATTAATGTTAAATTGAAGTCTAGAAGGCACTAAAATTACAATTGGGGGTTTCAGCCAATATATAGTCATGGCACTTTGGATACTGGACTTGCTTGTAAAAACTGGAATACATGCTATAATATAATTCCTTGATGATAATTTCTCAAGTTAAGATGCACTTTTTGTTTGTGACTAAGTTGAATATTTGCAGTTTTGAGGTCCTTTAATTGAACTTGCAGTTGGTGGGGCCTCGTTGAACAATCATGGGGAATACTTCAAACCTATCCAAAATTACTGCCTTTCTACTCAAATTTTGATCAGGTTGGTTTCCAATTTTATATCTGCTTTTCTTTCATTCTCCTATTCCTGAAAGGGAGAATATGCTGCTGTATGTCTAAGTTTTACTATTTATATGTTGACTCTCGGGTCAAATAGATTCCATGTGTTTCACATTTTATTTAACTTGATGCAATCAGGCATCAAATGCAGTTTTGGCCAATATTGTAGAAACTGTTGATTTTCTTTTTTTTGGGATTACTTTGATTTCCTGCCTGAATTATGTGATGGGGCTGGATTTCAAGGGAATATCGGCAGAATTTTTTTTTTTCTTTAGAGACAGTAATTGAAACCATTAACTGGGAACACACTCTTATGTACAAAAAAAAATAAGAGTAAACAAGGAGAGGAAACGCAGGAACGCAGAATTCTTTGATTTCCTGCCTGATGTGATGGGGCTGAATTTCTAAGGGAATAGCGGCAGCTGAGTTTTTTTGATTCTTTAGAGACAGTAATTGAAACCATTAACTATGAACATACTCTTATGTACAAAAAGAAATAAGAGTAAACAAGGAGAGGAAATGCAGGAAAGCAGAATGGAATTAAGGATGGAAACAGATAATGTTATTTTTGCACTATTTCTGTTCAATTGAGTGATTGTGCTTAAGGCTAATTAGCAAATTAGTTGTATGTTTTTTCTGATCAAACTGTATGTTCATTTCCTACATACTCAGAATGATTCTGGTTATCCTGGTTATAGACTATATTCTTCTGCTATGATCATTACAGCCAATACTTTGTTACCATTTATATACATTTCAGAATATGCTACATGATCTGACCCTGACTCCTTTTTTTTTGGTGGTTAAAAATTCTAGATATTTTCATTTTCTTGGCCATTTTTGGCTGGCCTATTTACTGTTCCCATTATATTTTTAATTGTGGTCGACCTTCTATTGCAAACGCATTTCTTTTCATTTATTTGAGGAACAATCTGTTAATACAATTCCTTATACATTATGCTATTCTAGTTAAGCTGTAATATCTACTTAAATGCAATAATGTTGAATAACCGTGCTGCTCTCAGTTATATATTTGATCTCATACATCTACTCTCAATAGGTCCATTCTCATCAGTATTTCTGGATCTAGAATGAACCTAGTGTTTCTTGCTTTCTTTCTTTTGTTGCAAAGATAAATTACTTTAATAATCTTACTAATCTTTGAACCTTGAATCTAATCCAGGGACATGGTTATTATGTTTCTGTTGAAGGTGTGCAAGTAGCTGATTATCCATGGACTAATATTTCTTGTCAAGGTTTTCAGGTACTACTGTGGTTTAGTCACTGCATTGTTATCAAATATATCGTACTGCAAACTGATTCTGCAAACTGATTTTGCTTTAGAGACAGTTTTCTTAAGCATGTACTTTTTTAATGGCTTTTTAATGCTTAAAAAGAATGAATATATTCAATATGTACAGGTTAGTTTTGTTTACTCTTAATTGTCCTAACAGAACAAGTTTGCCGCATGACACTTATAATATTGACTGCTTTACATGTTTTCTGCAACAGGCCAGGTAAAAATGTGGATGAAGAAAAGTGGCATAATACAATCTTTGAAAAAAATTTTGAGTAACTTTATCCTCTTGATTATATGTAGTATTTAGGCCTCACTTAGAGGGGGCAAAATTTTTAACTCAAAAGTGATCTGTTCTGTAGAACTGAACATAGCTTCCTAATTTGAAACTTAAGCCTTCCACTTTTGATTTATTTCCTACTAATGATGTAGTCCCTGAGTATCAAAGTAAATAACCACTCAGGTTGTTTTTCAAACTGCCAAATTGCTTATTCTTTTTTCTTCCATCGCATGCCTTCCCATTGCTCAAGACCTCTTTGGGTAGGAGCTCGGCACAGCGCTTGTTTGCTCAATTTTAGTCATTTTTCATTTAGTGGTCAAGCGAATCAAGCTGTCATCAATTACGTAGAGGTAGTTATATGTCCTAGAAACTAATCGACTGGTCATCAAGTGGTTCTATATTAGTCATTTCTTCTCTTAGTGTGTTGGCCGTAATGACTGATATAGAACCTGCAACTGACTGATGATCGAATATATTGTTTCTTTCGGCTTCTTTCACTGAGGAATGTCTTACATTTAGCCTCTAGTTATCGTACCTCTCTGTAATTTTTGTGTGTGTATTGTTTTTCTTTATCATTTAGACTAGCACATGTATATCTTCATAGTTCATAGTTCTTAATCTGTGCAATTATCTGAGCTTGTCCAGGGCTAAGATGTTGTATTAACACTCTATAGTGTTAACAAAATCCTTTAAGCAATTAATTGATGATATTTGTTGGTTTTTATTCATTACTTGTAATGTTTTCCTCATATTTGCCACTGCTTACTCTATTTGTTTTACCAATTACTGTAAGGCATATTATTATCTTCTCATGAAGACTTTTTTGTCACAGCCTGCCCTCAATTATCTTGTAGATCCGACTCAAACTTCTATGCAAGCTTTCGTCAAGTAAGTTTGTGGTTCTGTTTATGGTGCAAGTTATTTGAATTGTATTTTCAGCAGATGATCTCATTAAACTCACGTCATACTGATTCATTTTTATGATTTAAAAATGGCATACTTATGTATGCTTTGTTTAGCATCCTGTATGAGATTTACAACCTCAAAGGCTTCAAATGATTAAATTTATTGCCATCGAATAGACTTATTGTGGTTACTAAGTAGGTTGATACGAAGATTTGACCTTTTTTATGGACAGCAAATTGCCAGAAAATATAAGGATCTAGTGGTATGTAGTCGGAAATAATACTTTTGGTTTTCATTATCTAGTATTTCTATTTTATATACCATACTTTTCCCTTAAACATAATTATTGACTGGTGTTACCGCAAGCAATATTTGTCTGTCCCTTAAAGCAAGATATTAATTGCCTTTTAAAGGTTTTATGCTCTCTGATATTAGAAGTTTTGGCCTCAGATGTAAATTCTGATCATATATTTGTCTCTTCGTAGTTACATATTCTAATTTTCGCCCCCTTTTTGCAAATTGTGATTTCATTTATTTTTTTTTCCCCTCTCCTCTTCCGCTAACCTGTATTATGATTGGTAGTTTTAAGGATGCACCTTATAGTGGAGGGGGAAGCATTACAGTCAGAGGAAATATTCAACAGAGCACTCTTTTCTCAACGCGGCTTTTTGTTGCAAAACTTCCTTTGGAGGATTTACCCATCTACATTTCATATTCTGTAAGTTACCATCCAGCTTTACAAGATGATCATAATTGGTGTTGTAATTCCAATTAGATGTTTAACTTTATCTATTAAGAGTCAACTAACTGGTTCAGCTATAAAACAACTGTAATGGATGCAAGCAACCTCAGATCGTGACTGCTATGCTTCTGAAATATATTTGATTCAATATCAGAAGCATCAATGATAAACATAATAGATAATCGATAAATAAAACATGTGCATATGATATTTTTCTTGTTATTCTTATGCAGGTGAAATCTGCTAGGGATTCTATCCTAGCATTGTGCCTTGAATTATCATCCGAAATTGATGGCGTAATGTATGCTCTCATCACCAATGATGCTGCCTCATTCCCCTCTCTGGACCCCTCTAAAAGTCAATACTATAAAATCATTCAAGCAGAAAAGATGGAGAGCCCAGGTATCACATCTTGGATTCTTTACAAAGCAACTCTCCACTTGGGTGGCCACACTCTAACTGCTATCAATGCCACATGTATTTTGAGAAGGCTAAATCCAACCAAACCAGCATCCAGAAAAAGCTTAGGTTTTGGATACCCCGAGGGAATTAGTGATGAGTCTTCACCCTATCGTGCCTCGATTGGCCATATAAGCATTAGAAATTCTGAACATAGCATGCAATTCCCTCAGGCAAATGCATGGGTTACCGAAGGTCAGTGCATTTCATGGGCCCCAGATTCTAACGGAACTAGAAATGTTAGTCTCAAAATTGTATGGCAATTGGCGGATGCATATACAGATTCCTTCATGAAGTATAATGTATACGTCGAAAAGCTAATGGCTGACTCTGGTGGGAACTCCGTGGAGAGAACATATCTTGGGGTTGCCCGAGTTCAGGCATTTTATGTATCAGATCTAGATGTTCCAAGTGAAGTTACATGTCTCAGATTTATCATTCAAATCTGTGCATACGATGGCAGTTGTCAGGAAATTGAGAAATCGCCGACATTTATCTTAGCCTGTTGAAGATTATAATAATTTAGATGTAACTGGTTAAAGCTTTCACAGCGGTGCATGTTTTCATTATGTTGGTGAAAGCCCAATGACATAGCAGGATTCCTGCTAAGTTACTTGATTGTGTTGTTGTATCACCATAATTGAATCGTTAGAATAAGTAAAATTTGGTACTATATGCAATTTACTTTTATCAATCATGATACATTTTCTTCACTTGTCTTTGGGCAGAAAGTGGATTGTTTGCTCTACAACAGCTGTGACGTTTTGCTTCTTCCTTTAGATAACAATAGGATGCAATATGGTAGCTTGAAATATGTTAATAATTTATGCATATTTGCTTAGAGATTAAAAAGCTTATCTACCTACTTGCTTAGTCACATGAAAAAGGATACCAGATGTGGATGTGCATGACTGCTACCACATTTTGATCGAGCAAAGTACCCTTGTGTAATTCTGGTGTCAAAATAAATTCAACGCTATTTTTGCTAAACCTTCTTCAGTGCCATATTAGAGTCCAAGCCAAAAGACATTGGGAATGAGAAGGAATAATAAATATATAGAACAGGCATGCGTTCAAAACTCACAAGCATATATAGATGCGTTGTGGACTACACACAAAATTCCTGGGGTGTAACAAAAGTGATACTTACATTGCTTTGATTCCACCTTCCGTATTCCGTTGATTCACTGGTCGGAGCATTCATCACGTCGTCGAGGAAGCAAAACAGGTTGAAGGATGTACTGCCTAAACCCTTTAGCTGTATTATTCATGTTTACTCCAGTTAATCTCAACTAAGATTTGTAGATCAGCACTGCCCTCCGAATGGAAGCGAGCTAATTACTCTGACCATCCTGGTCAAGTTGGGGTTCTTAATCTTCTACTTAGCCCTTATCTTCCACAACAGGTCTCGCAAGAAGTTGCCTTTTGTGCAATTTTCAAAGTTCGACGCAGTTGTGAATAAACGTGCATATATAAAACAGCTGAAATGATCACATCCTAATTATTTCCTCCTTTTATTGACTTTAGATTTCAATTTACCCTTCGAATTCTTATTACCTTTAGAATTTCTGGCAGACCCTTTTGCATTTCCTCTTTGC
Source organism: Aechmea fasciata (assembly GCA_025177825.1). Lineage (NCBI taxonomy): Eukaryota > Viridiplantae > Streptophyta > Magnoliopsida > Poales > Bromeliaceae > Aechmea > Aechmea fasciata. Next base: position 14,472,226 of record CM045927.1, on the reverse strand, counting down.
TTGTGTTTTGCTCCTTTAATTTTCTTTACCTTGGAAGTTTTCTTGCCAAGCTCATCAAGATTGTCGTCTGATGGATCTTCCTCGTCAAAGTTTCTGAAGCCTGTAAGCTTCTCGTATTCGTCTTCGTTGATCGCTCCTCGCTTCAGCTTTTTAAGCAAGCGATATTCCTGCTCCAATTCTTCATCATCCTCTTTCGTCTGAGTTGCACGGCGTTGTCTGCCTGTTTTCTTCCTTGTGATAGCTGCAGCTCTTTCTAGATCTGGCTTCTTGATTCTTTCCGTTTTTGGCCCGTGAAAAGCATCAGGTTCCTTTCTTTTCAAAGTCTTCTGGCGTTGCTTTTCTCGAGCTTTATCTCTAGATTTAGTAAATAGGAGAATAATCAGAGGAGATTTGCCATCGATAGGAATAATCACATGTTCTCAAGCTAACCATATCAACCTTAAGAAATCTCTAGGAAATAATCACATATTCTCAAGCTAAGCCAACCTTAAGAAATCTCTATGCCTAATTGTAATGCTAATTAAATATGCCCATAAGGACATAATGGAAAAGATAAAAATTGAAAGGGGCTTTTACGTGTATACATATCCCTGCACATTCATCTATTTATATACAAGAATGTGAAATTTGTTAGAAACTATCCTCGAGCTGTGTAGTCATCCAATTCATGGAAGGAGGTTGATTTGTGTTAGAAAAAATTCAATCAAAGAAAAGCATATTTGTAACAACAGGATATATATGCAAGAAATTAATTAGATAGCTTTGTTGAGAGTAGCATGCTTACTTGTACTTGATCTGCATCATGTCAATATCATCTACAGGGGAAAATTCATCTACGGAGAGAGAATGATGCTTCACCTCTGGCATTGAAGGGATCTGAAGCAAGCCATATCCCATGGCCAATTTTCCGATTTCCAGTTCTTTCCACCTGAAAAATTGCTCATCTTTTAGAGAACACTAAGCCTCCGAAAATGATATCTTTTTTTAAGCAATGTATTTGACCTGAAGATGTAAGAGCACTGGTGCTCTTTGTATGCACGGATGTACGATACAAATGCTTTAAGCCCTTTCTCCATAACATCTCGGTCTTCTTTTGCAGCAGCTCTTATCTGTGATATTGATATTCACTCTATAAGATGATTTCGAGTGGCAGTTAATTTGTATGGAGAAAATGTCTTGGTCCACGAAATATGATAAGGACGCTTACACAATGTAAATGATTTGAATATAAGAAAACTGAAAACATAATTATATGTTTCCTCATGTTAGCAAATGAAATGCATTTTACTTTTTCAAGGAAAGAATGTTATACATGGAAAAATGCAAATATAAGCAGCATATCTTCTTGTGACTGGTCAATTAAGCCTTTGATTTGTCTGAATCATCATCCGATAGTTATATCAATTATTTAGTTCATTATGTAGGAGCTAACATGGGATTTTTTAAATGCACCAAATGAAGACATTAATGGAAGTGCTGTTCAGTACAAGATTGAAATGCATTGATAAGAGGAAAAAATTAATTAGGCAATATAGCAGCATCTGAATACCTTACCATCATTATTATTTAGTTCCATCTGAAGCATATAATATGAAATGTATCTAAACATCAGCAAAAAATAAATATGAATATTCACATAATTATATCTGTAGCTATAAACAGACTTAAGATGACAGCTACATGCCTGGGGGACAATATCTTCTGCATTATCTAAACATTGCCTCTCCTTGAGAGGCACACGCCTAAGCCTCAGGAACTCAACATAAGTGTCCTCCTGCACATGAAATTTTGACTAAGCTATAATGCAGAAGACGAATAAGTAAATTCTTCGTAAGCAGTATGAGCTCAGCCAAACCTTGGGCAAGAGAAATACAATAGCACTTCCTTGTCGACCAATCCGTGCAGTTCGGCCTACTCTATGTATGAAGACATTTGGATCTTGAGGTGGATCATACTGGATGACAATAGCGAATCAAATAAAATCAATAGCAAATCAAAAAATCATTCCTCATAAACAAAATGAGACTCCACATTTTCAATATTGTAATAGTAATTATTCTAGAAAGAAACTACAATGATGATAAAGTTCAAAGAACATTATTTATTGCATGAATGGTGTTAAATCCTATTGATTAAGATAATACATTCGCTTCAAACAGTTCATAATACTTTTCAGAATAGATTAATTAACTTCAATCAGAAAAGGGTGTTGTACAAGACACAATAAACTTCTTTGGCATGGGAAACAATTGCATTTATATCTTTCCTGTCAGTAATTTGCATGATGGATTTTCACGTTAGTAATATTTAACCTACTATCCTATGATTTGGGCCCAACTCAATAAAAATGAGACTAGAAACAGCAAACTCGCCAACGGACTTCTTAACATATAAGGAAACAGATCTTTCCCGAAGTGGCCTCAACAATAGTCAGAACAATGCAAATGAATATACAAAAACATCTGATATATCACACAAACACTGATTGTTTAGAGGTTAACAACTTTTATACATCTCATTTAGAGATTGCATGCTCCCATCCATTTCCTAACTTTTATACATCTCTTCTAAACTTGAAATTTCAAAAATTAAAGATAGTGAGAAATTTTGGAGAAGAAATTGAGAAACTATATCAATAAATTTTTCAAGTTGATAAAATTTCACATGACGGCTGATTCATCACACTTATTACAACTTACAAGAAAATGGAACAAAGGAAGCAAATATTTGGAGGCCTACATTATCAGGCAGTATGTCTCAGTTGTTGTATTTGCTTCCTACAGTTAAGCCTTACTCCTAATATAAGTGTCAAATAAATGAAAGTATGAAGTACACACAAGGCATCTAATTAATTACATAAATAGGTCTGACCAAGTACACCAAAATCTACCTGTAGAATCCAATCGACACCTGGAATGTCAAGTCCCCTTGCTGCAACATCTGTGCAAAGTAAGATACCACTTGACAGAGCTGTAAAAGATGCCAATGCTTTCTCCCTAGCACTCTACAGAAAAAATTATGGAATGGAAAATTCAAAACAAAAGATAAAGCCTTATCAAAAAAATTTTAAAAAAAGTCCACTCTGTAAGCAATAATAAAAGAAAAATAAAAAGTAAAGAAAAATAAAAAAATTCTAATCGCATCAGTGACCCTACCTGCTTCATCTTCCCATGAAGAGAAATTATTGAAGAACCCTTAAGCATGTTTAGTTGGGGAAGGATGATCCCCCAGTAATCAACACAAGCACATGTCATGAAATATCTGTTGTGAAGTAAAACAGAAAGAAGGTACTCTATTAGCTAACCACTGCACTGAGTCCACCTTACGTACATAAATAGAACAATAGTGACCCAATTGTCAAATGTATAACCATACACTATTATCTTCATAGACATGTTCTTCAATAGGAAGTCAACAAGCTGTGATGACTTGTTCGCTGCTTCACATACCATATACTGCACAAAAAGGTAGAGAAAGGAAAAGGAAATGAGTGCTGCAAGAGAGAATAGTGGAGCTAAAAGATGAGATATGCCAGAAACATGGTAATGCTCTTTTTACATGCTTATTGATACATTTAAGTTAAAAATTTAGCTTTAGAAGCACCAAGATAATAGCGCAAGTTCATATAATGGTAACCGCAAATCATTACTATTTATTACAAGCAAAGATAAGAAAGTTGAATCAAGAAATGGAATTGGTCTATGATCATTGCCTCATTATACTGCCAAATAGAAATTTACTCATTAAAATATAAGGGAAAAAAGTTATCTCAATATGTTGCCATTTATCAGCAAAACTTACGGATCTTTCTGAACCTTAGTAGCACATAATAGTAGTGTGATATGATAACAAGCCTGATGCATGTTACTCAAAATTCAAAACGAGAGAGAGAGAGAGAGAGAGCAGAAGCATGGTATGTGGCTAATGTTTAACGTTGTACATAGCACAACCATGCTTCTGCTTTTTCTCTCTACTTTGAGATCCTGCAAACCTATGGTTGGCTTTTCGCTCTGCCTTAATCAACATCAATAATCTTAGTTTAGCAAAAGTATAAAAACTCCTCTAGCTTAGTTGCCATGATTTGACACATCATAAATGTCAAACTTGAAAAGTGATTGGTGGATACCAAATCAACATTTTGGAAGTCTAGAGATAATCAAAACTTTGTCGTAGCATTGAACTTAGTAACATTTCCAAAACAATAATTTCAGAGGACTTTTACCTCTATATGAAGCCCTAGAGGTGTTCTTGAAGAGACTAGGTCTTGTGAGTTCCCCACATTGCCTACTGCTTTAGTTTCCGTACGAACTTCAACTCTTACAGGATTTCTTAATCCTGCCCTAGAAAGTTCGTCAACTGCCTCCGTTTGAGTTGCTGAAAAAAGGCCTGTTCTTCGGAGTTTTGGCAATCTAGATATGACAGAAGTAATTTGCTTCTGAAATCCCATATCTAAAAGCCTATCAGCCTCATCTAGAATCAGGATCTGCTTCAACAAAGAGTGAAACATAAAAAATACTGCATTAAAGTTATTTATAAGCATGAAATATGTAATATTGAGATAAAGAGGATATGCTATTGAGAAATTAATGCCTTAATATAGTAAATATTAACAACAAAAGATATGCAGTAAAAGAAGATGCAGCATATCTAAATAAAAAACAACTTTATCAATAAAAAAAGTAGAATAGAAGGGTTACAAAATGTCACTGTAAGTCAACCATAAGCAACATTGAGGAAAAGAGGAAATATAAATAAATTGAACAAGCAACACAGAGAGAGAGAGAGAGAGAGAGAGAGAGAGAGAGAGAGAGAGAGAGGTGTAAAATATAGTAGCTGGATGATAATAATATTAAGGAAGCTCAAAGCTTCTTCGCCATTACATTCCTCATGAATCGTTTCTCTTACTGAACAGTTGATTCCCCTAATCTCTAAGCCAAGAAGCCAATGTTTAACTATGTGTAAACAAAATAATATTTCTGATCGACTTCATCGACAAGAAAGTCAAATAGTTCTCTCCACATTATCCCTCAAATCAAATTCCAAATACCATTTAATGGTTCCCAAATACAACCTTCAATCCTCATAAAAAGGACAAGCTAATTCAAGATTACATTAAGCATGTAAACTATCTTCATTTTAGACCATAACTATTATGATGCAGTTTCAAGTTATGCAAATACATATATACCGCAATGAATTTCTGTGACTACATTATCCCTCAAATCAAATTCCAAAAACCATTTAATGGTTCCCAAAATACAACCTTCAATCCTGATAAAAAGTATGAGCCAATTCAAGATTACATTAAGCATGTAAACTATCTTCATTAAGACCATAATTATTATGATGCAGTTTCAAGTTATACATATGCATATATACCACAATGAATTCTGTGACTATGGCATACAAAATAAGACTCAGCATGTGCAAATAATATTGTTCAGAATAAGAACTTTTTCAAGGAATAAAAGGTTACCTCAAAATTTCGAAAGTCTAGAACGTCCAGGCGCTCCATTATGTCATGTAGCTTCCCAGGAGTTCCGACCAATACATTCACACCTTCATCTTCTATTTTCTTGATATCTGATTTTATATCTACCCCTCCAACGAGGAGCATAGACCTCATGTTCGGCATTGTGGAAAAGAAAGGCTCCGCAACATTGTATATTTGCGATGATAATTCTCTTGTTGGAGAAATGATCATTCCCATGACCTGAGACACAAGCGCATATAATTATAACAGTATCACATTATACAACTAACCAAACCAAATATTTCTACTTTTCCTTCACTTGATCTTTTCAAGATTGTGCATTTCATGGACGTTAGAACATACGGTGCAACGATAGATCAATATAATCTTAACTTGAGACAAAGTAATAAGAACAAAAGGATTCTTCCACTTGAACCAAATGAGCAGTCGAGTTCTCGATTTCATAAAACAAAAACCAAGGGAAATCGAAAACCTAAAAGGGTTAACATCGATAGACCAAACAATCCAACTTCTACCCATCCTTTTCAACTTTTTAAACCTAAAAAATTGCAATTGAACTCAGAAACAAAGAATCTTTTTCAAAACGCCAAATGAAACCGAAGTCAAAGGATCGAACCTGGTTGGGTTTGGGAGGAGAGGGGCATCGGCGAAGGATCTCGACGAAGGGGACAACGAAGGCTAGGGTTTTCCCGGAGCCGGTGGCCGCGTCGACGGCGACGTCCTTGTGGCCGCAAAGGAGGGGGATGGTGGCGGCTTGGACTGGGGTGCAGAAGCGGAACCCGCCTAGGGTTAGGGTTTCGAGGACGGGGTCGGAGAGCGAGGGGCGCAGGTCGGAGAAGCGCGTCGTCGTTAGGGCTCGGCTCGGAGCCTCCGATCTCTCCACCGCCATTGTTGGGGGTGGCGGAGTCGCTTCCAGCGGTGATCTGAATTCTGAAGTTCTCGGTCTAGGGTTTTTTTTGTTATTTACTTATTTTAAAGGAGGGTTTTAGGAGGTGACTCGGCACCGCCTAAGAGTCGTGGCCGATACTAAACGCTGCAACGACTTCGTGCGAAGCGCCGACTTCGTTCAATAATGCTTCTTTTTTTTTTTTTTTCCCGCTCTTTGAAGTACATGCTCTTTAAAGATTGTATTTGTATACGAACATTTAAAAAATCCTTATTATTATTTATACGGAATACTATGTGTTCAGAAAAAATCTGCTTGTTATTTCGAAAGTGGAAAAAAAATTTAGAAATCCAAAATACGAAAGAAAGTCTATTATGTGACAGTCACACCATATTATTTAAGCATTTATCCATATATTTTTTTAGAATAAAAATATTTTTCTAAACATAAAGATGGATAAATCTTAGGAGTGCATTTTGATTCATTGAAGATACCACATCAGCAATGCGACTTTTTCAATATGTGGACTTCAATCTCTGAGACCAAAAAAAAAAAAAGTATATAAAAAGCGCTCGCATTAGTTTTAATTGATTCTGATGATCACAAATAAAAGCACTAATTAGACAAAGAGTATATATTCATTCTCTTCAAATACTATCTTTGGTAAATATAAGATCTGTCCGATCGAAGAATCGTTATCGCAACTTGGAACTCCTTTCCATTAATCCTCAATCAATTGCACACACTGCTTGACATTGTTGGTAGTAGATAGATTCCATGTGATAGCTTAATCTCTACTACTGCCTCTCCAATTATTGAGCTCACTTGTCTACTCCTTAGGGACCATTCACTGTAACTAGAGAAAGAGATAGAGTAGCTCTATTTTTGTATCTAATTATTTGTCAGTATGCAATTGAGAGAGATGCAACTGTAATTTTTAAAATAGCAATAAGACGTATATAAGCAAAACCATTTTGTTTTTTGGTTTGGTTCCTCGCAGTTAAAAACTGTATTTGTAGTGTTTTTTTGCCTTACTTAGTATGGATATATAAAGTTATCTCAAACTTATTTTTTTCAACTGCTACATCTCAAACTACGATCCGATTTGGTATAGACCAATATGTAGCAGCTATTTCCAACTATGGTACGCAAATATATATATACTTACAGCAAATTAAACCAAGCAAAAATTTTAAGATATGAACATATATAGTTGCAATTTTGTAACGCAACTTAATTGAAATGCAAACATCCAAATAGTTCCTTATTCTATCAAGCTGTGCTCGTCTTTTTCTCAATTTCCTTATCGATCGAGAGGTGTACGAAAAGCATGATCATGACACTCGCTCGCAACTCACACCTAAGATGATAGTAGTGAACAAATATGTCGACACTACGGAAAAGAAAAAGTTGTGGAAGGAGAATGAACGGAGGAGGTGTGAGTGTTTTATTCTTCCAATAGCAAGTAACAACAAAACGAGCACATCGGTCGCTTAGTAACGTGTGGAATCCACGGGGTGATGTAGATGGTGGGCGCAATTTTAGCCCTAGTTTTATCTGGTCAGTGGACTTTATAAGATCGACAAATAGATAAGTGCTCCTATGCAAGATTTTTATGTGCATGAGACGATCGAGTTATCTATTTAAGGGAAGATATATAAGTTGCGACCGTTAAGATCAGCAAACCATCTAATGACATTGTATGTGCACAAGATCTTTCAGTTTATCGAGAAAAAAACAAAGGTTTTGCACACAAAACTGCAAGAAATTAATTAGCTTATGACTCGAATACAAGGGAGGCCAAAATATATACAAATAGAATCTTTAGCAAATAAACACAGTACCCTTGTTTTTTAAAATTTACACTCGCTTAACTTTTAATTATTTTATGTATATTACTCCCTTCAAATAATGAAGAAATTTTACTAAATCTATGCATGCATAGCTCTGTTCCTGATTGCTTGTGCAATACATTCGCAAGTAGAGATAGTGGAGACAAAGAGTATCCATAAAAGAAAATAGTCAAAAGTAAACTTGAATTTTGGGACTTATAAGGGATTATTTTTTTTATTTTTATTTTGTTTTATAAAAACGAATTTAGACATGATGCATCAATTGGCATGAAAAAGTCTTTTCTATAATAAGCAATCCATATATAGGAACATGATTCTTCAACCAAATATTACTATGCACCAATAAAAATTTTACAAATAATATTTTCAACTTAAAATTACCTTACACACCTCAATTTTACTGTCACATAATTTGCATGGATTAGTCAATATTCTAGATAATACTTTCTCAATTGAAAATCACTTTAAACAATTAAATCTTCAACAACTGTACTTGTATTTTTCATTGCACACTATTTTCTATGTATGCATATCAAATTTACATCTCGAGAAAAAGAGTCTATGAATTTTGAGTATTAATTAGTTGGATTCAACTGTTACACAATTTATAATTTTTTTTGTCTTTGATATTTAGATATTCTATTCTTTTATATCGATCGTTAATGATATTAAAGGGTAGCTTCTAAAATACGCAGAGCATTACTCGATGGAATATGTATAATTGCTCTAATAGCGAAGTGAGCTTGATGGAGACAAGCGAATACGAGATTTTTTTTTGGCTTTTGTTCTTGAAGCACCATCCATAGCCACTTTACAATTCATTTGTTAATGATTAGTTGTTTTCTTGATGAGATTTGTTGTGCAGTATATTTAGTCGCAAAGAATATTAAATATGGCGTACGAATTGATCTATTCATCAAATTTAAGTTAAATCGAGATGATCGATTGTTACAGTGATCTATCGATCTTTATAATCGAGTTAGGTAAACTTTGCTCTATTTTGTATGATCATCTAAGAAAAGAATAAAAGCAAAATGAAAGCAGATTTTGAATCATTAATGACTTGTACTACAAAATTATACTACTATCCTACTCCTAAAAGTAAAGATACGAAACAGTATTTTGCTAACATGGCAAAAAAAAAAAAAAAAATTATGAGAGTGTTCGTATCAAATCCCTTCTTTACTACGTTTTTTTTTAATTTTTTTTTATTTGATTACGTACCAAATGTTATTTTTTTTTAATTGATTGCGTATCAAATCCCTTCTTTACTACGTTTTTTTTTTTTAAAAAAAATCTCTTAATTACACTCTTATTAACGGTCAACAATTGATGGCCTGATGCAAAATCTAGCCCACAATACAATGCAACGCTCACATATCACGTTATTAATATGACACGTGGGACCAAATCCGATCTCACACGTGGCACCATCTCTCCGGTTCGTCCGCCCCCAATTTACTTGGAGAGCCCGAAAAAATCCCTCCGAACCGTCTCGCGTGCGGACGTCTCCGATCCACCGTCGGATACCCATCGCGAACGGGGCAGATGCATCGGAGCGCAACGGACGGTGGATGCGCGCGCCCGCACGAGTCCGCACGGTCTCCGAAGCCTGTTCCGATATTCCCAACCCTATGGCCTATCGAATACGAATTCGCCTCTACCGCCTACGCTGACAAAATTACGAGTCCGACCAAATCTTGAAGCTGCAGCTCACACCCTTCCCTGTCGTCGTAGAAAAACTCCAAAATCCCCAATTCCTAGTTATCGAACGGATTGGGAGGGGCAGGGGTTTGGAGTCGATCTCGGCGACGAGAAAGCGAGAGGTCGAATCGCAACTCGCAACTCGAAGCGCAAGTCGACTACTCCGATGTGACTGTTTTCTCTTTATAGCTGTTTTTAAACCCTAACCCTAGTTGAGACCCTTGCTCCTCCCATGGCGGACGCGTCTCCCAAGTATCGCCCCGCGGCGCCCGATCATCTCCTACCTCCGCCCCCCGCCGCCGCCATGGCGGCGGCGGCGGCGGAGGAGGAGGAGGAGGAGGTCACCTTCGCCGCGCCACATGATGGGCTCATGTTTTGGCAGTATATGGTGGCGGGATCGGTCGCCGGGGTGGTGGAGCACACCGCGATGTTCCCCGTCGACACGCTTAAGACCAGGATGCAGGCCGGGGCGCCGCTGTGCTACCCCCCGGTCGGGCTACGCCAGGTCCTTGGCGGCGTAATCCGCGCCGAGGGCGCCCTCGGGCTCTACCGCGGCCTCGGCGCCATGGCGCTCGGCGCGGGGCCCGCCCACGCCCTGTACTTCTCCGTCTACGAGTCCTCGAAGAAGTTCCTCTCGCGGGGGAACCCTAACAACCACGCCGCCCACGCCGCGTCCGGGGTGCTCGCCACGGTGGCCAGCGACGCCGTGTTCACCCCCATGGACACGGTGAAGCAGCGGCTGCAGCTGAAGAGTAGTCCGTACAAGGGGGTCGGGGATTGCGTGGTTAGGGTTTTGAGGGAGGAGGGGATTAGGGCGTTCTTCGCCTCGTACAGGACGACGGTGGTGATGAATGCGCCCTTCACGGCCGTGCACTTTGCGACGTACGAGGCGGCGAAGAGGGGGTTGATGGAGGTGTCTCCGGATACTGCGGATGATGAGAGGCTGGTCGTGCACGCCACCGCAGGGGCTGCCGCTGGGGCGTTGGCTGCGGCTGTTACCACACCGCTCGATGTGGTGAAGACGCAGTTGCAGTGCCAGGTAAAGATTTGAAACAATTTTATTCCAAAGATTGGCTTTTTATTCTTGTTTTTACTCTCTATTTGCTTTATCTTCACACTTTTGGGAGTGATTCCATGAAATAGATGTCAGAGCTTTAAGGTGTGCCATACTTCCAGGTGTTTGTTTAATATGTAAAGTTGTTTGGTGGAAGTGCTCTTTAATTTCTGGTAAATTCATGAAGATTGGGTAATCCATCACATTATTTGTGACATTTGCAAGATCATCTTCAGCTTTAGAAATTCATTACGACCGTTCAATCACATGAAAGAATTGTAAGATCCATTTTCTTAGGTGCAGATGTTTTAGTAAAAGCATCAGTTGTTTTCACTAAAAAAAAAAATCCTCTTTTATGCAGTAATTTTTTTTGTGTATTTGTCCATGCTAATACGTAATCGATACTATTGTCCTTATAAAGGCAAAAAGATATTACTGTTCACTGTGAACAACTTGAACTTCGTCCAGTGACTTGAGGAAATTAGTTCTCGAAACAGAGAGAGTTAATGTCTCACTGAGACCAGGTGGTCTCTAGAGTGCTTTTTTCTGAAATTCCATCCAGTAAGCCTCTTTCGATGCTAAATTTCTGCAGGCTGCATAATGTCCTAATCTTCTTAGAAGATAACTGGCCCAAAGAAATGCTCTTCTTATAAATTATAGGTGGTTGGCAAGGATTGTGAGGAAGATTTTTTTGGTTTAGATGAAAGACTTAGTTAGATGAGAGATTGAACTAATGACTTCCAAGTTAGATGAGGGGGGCTGTAGCTTTTCTACCACTGGGGATTGGACTAATGGCTACTATTCAATAGGCTAAAACTGTAACCGTTGGGGCATGCTCTCTTTTACAGCAAAAGGGATAAATGATTTGTCTTCAAGTTGAAGCATCTTGCACCCATAAACGAGAGACCTAATATCTGAATGAGACAAGGCTTCCAAGTCTAATGCCTACAGGCATGAAGCAGCATGACCAACATGAAACTCGGTCTCTATTCATTCTCTAAAAATTTCTGGGCTTTTGGATGGCTGTCTGATTGGTTGACGGCCGTATATTACTGCACAGTAAATTTTCTTTTCAACTGTATGGACGTTCACTTTCGCTATGATTGATTGCTATTTGTTGTTTGTTTCTCGTGTGTATATTCTATATCATGTGGTTTCTGACTCCGAGAGATATGGACATGCACTATGTGCTAAAGGACTTGTCTGACCGCTAACTTTAGAACCATATTCACACTTGGAGTGATTTTAGACTCCGGACTTCTGTTCCCGAGATGCTAAATTCTGTGACCGGCATATGGTTAGGTTGGAGAAGATATTCCTCTCCTTTCTCCTTTTAGTTACTTGCAACGAAATGTGGCACTTCTTATTATGAGATAAAACTTCTTCCAATGGCATTTAATTTTAAATAAAAAGGAGAGTAAAGAGTATCATCTCCGGCGTCAAAGTTATATATGTTAAGGTATTCTTTTTTTTCTCTTTAATAAAGGTGAATGGTTCTTATCTATTGGATGAGCTGAAAAATGGAAAGTGCTCTCACATAGACTCCAGACTTAAAAGGCTCAAGGAATTTATCATGACCCTTTCTCTTTATTTGCGAAAATTCGCACAAGGTGTAGTGAGTGAATCATTGTTAAGGTCTTGTCAGAGCTGTTTGCTTCTCCATAGTCATCCTATTCTGTCTTCTTCTGGTGCTTTCAATAGTAAAATCAGGGTGTCTGTTTATTTTTCAGGGTGTGCGGTTGCGACAGATTTTCTAGCAGCTCCATTGGAGAGGTTACACGAGCTATTGTGAAGCGCGACGGATATGCCGGGCTCATGAGGGTGGAAGCCCAGGATGCTATTCCATGCACCTGCTGCCGCCATTTGCTGGTCCACTTACGAAGCAGCCAAGTCCTTTTTCCAGAGGCTTAATGAGAGCAAAGCAATCTGAGAACCCATCTAGAAGCTGTATCTTTCCTGGCTCTCTCATAGGTTACCCTAATTTTATACTGCACAACACATCCTTGCCCGGTCAAATCACGCGGCTTTCGCAGCTTGCCTGAATCTGTCAAATACGGAATGGACTCTGTTATCTAATTAAAGAAGATTTTTCTTTGTATTTTATTTTTGTTCGAGGCGATAAATCGTAATAATGTTGGTCGAAGGTGCTTTATCCAATTACGGATATGAATGATGAAGAGCTTTGGGCAGTGCCATATAAGTTTTTATTAACGCTTCTGTCACTTTGCTTCTAATATCTGTCACATAAGGTTGTGTATGCAGCTCCCTTTTTAAGTTTTAATTCGTACTTGAAGCTGCAGGATTGTTCCTGCTGTGAATGGTATTATTGCGTCGTATGTTTGATTTAAAATAAAACGAGTAGATTGCTCTCTATCAAGATTGTTGTAGTAGGAAGAATTTATCTGAAAGAAAATTTCCTTTGTAAAGACAATGGGAGGCATCAAGTGGTGGTGATAAAAGCTACTCTGATGATATAAATTATTAGTTTATTACTAGTATATTTCAAAATAAAGTATATATTTTGCATCCTCTCCACTCAAGAATTATCATTTCAATACTTGCAACATCAATCTTTTAATTTTTTTATTAAATTTTTTTTTGAGATTTTATAAAATATTATTTTGTGATTTGATAGGATACCATGGACTTTTTTAGAGGAAAGCCAGCAAGTTGGAATGAAACTAGCTGAGTAATTTACTGCAATACAAAGTATGACAGTTGGGATAGTGAAATCAAAATTTTTAGGGGCAGGCACCAATTTCAAAATGCATTATACCCTAGCAAAATTTTGTATATTTGCACCTATATAAAAACATAAGTTAGATTTGACCTCCTATTGACTGTACCATCAATTTTTACAGAAAAGAAGTTACAGCAGTTTCTTGCTCATAGGCAATGTCACAGTAGTTCCCCAAAAAAGCAAAAACCATTCTAAAAATCAATCCTTCTTCATAATCATATGGAAAGCTTTATTCTCATCTTCATCCACCAGCTCTTTGAGCAGCTCATCGCCAATCTCCTCCACCGGCCTCGACGAGGAATAATCGATGAATTGACCGAGAAGAATCATTTTCGACATCCAAGCTTTCCGATTATTACTTCGATACTTACCCTCCTCCCATGTCCCCGACGCCAGTAGAAGGTAAACATACACCATTCTCTCCTGGCCCGGCCGGAATGCCCTAGCAATCGCCTGCCTAGTCTTCGAGTGGTTCCATTCCGAATCAAGCATCACCAATCTCGAAGCGGCCGTCAAGCTTATTCCTTCCGCACAAGCAGTTGTTGAAGCAAGCAATACTTTTCTTCTAAATTCAGTGTCCCCGTTAAACATATCCATTACTTGGCCTCGAACCGACAGATCCTGCTCGCCCCTAAGTACTAAAATTTCCTCCCCTCTCCGCCATCCAAATACGAGTTCAAACAACTCCACCAGTAGATTTATGGGGGAGATGTTGTGACAAAAGACCAACACTCTCTCCCCTCTAAGAGTGGATTTATGCACTAGATCGATCACGAACTTTGCCTTCGAACCGCAATTGAAATTTCCCTTATATTTCTCGATTTTGTCTAGCTCTTCCTGACTGAAGAAATTGTCTACACAAGCTACCGTCTTTATAAGCCATGGGTGTATCGAACAAACTGTGATAAGCAATTCCAGCTCGAGAGGATACCTTTTCTGAGTTTTAACCAGGTTTTGCAGTCGTGTCAAAATCTCTTGTTGGATATCCGTAGATGCCATGAAGAGCGTGTATATTTGCAATCCAGGAAGCATGTTTGACTTTCCACCTTCATAAACATCAATGAACCCACCAGTGACTCTGTTCAACAGATCGAAGCCTTTCTTTCTTTCATGTTCTTCGCTAGATTCAATCTTTTGCCCAACTGTTTCCACAAAGAGTTTTCTCGCTATGATCTCCTTACGAGCTATGCTCTTCGATAAGAGCTTTCGCTTCCTGCTTTTGGAAAGAGAAACCATACGGGGATCTAAGGCGCCTAAAACATCGCCAATGAAGCGAGGCCTAGCTAAAGATAAAGTGTTGAAGTATTCTTCAAAGTTGTTTTGGAAAAGTGTTCCAGATAGAAGAACTCGAAATTCAGTTTTCACCTTCATTAACAGCTTTCTCAACTTTGACCGCGTGCTTCTTGGGTTGTGACCTTCATCTAGAATTAAAAGCCCAGGACTATTTTGCAAAACATTTGCCATAAATGTCTTATACTCAACCTTTGTATCTTCTTTTGTCAGCATCAAGAAGGATGAGTAAGTCATAAGAAGAACACTTGGCTGCTCGTGCCACCGCCGAATCTTTTCCAAAGTATCCATAATCCGCGACATTTTTCGATTTGGTCTGCGAGAAAAGGAAGTAGTTTTTCGGTCCCCAACTTCCTTCCTAAAGCATTCGTCTTGCTGGATTAAATACAATGGAATTGGAACTCTCCACTTTAGAAACTCCTTTCGCCATGTATGGACAGCAGTTTTGGGAGAAAGCACTAAAGGACGGCTTCTTGGGTATAGAGTCAAATAGCTGCTGAGAAACGAAATTATGAGTAGGGTTTTTCCCGAGCCCGGTGAATGTGAAATTACACAACCACCAGTATTATCTGAAAGGTGGTTCATTTCTTCGGGCTCTAAAGAGCCAGCAACGTTTCTCCATATGAATTCAAAAGCCCTTTTTTGGTGGGAATGCAACACTTCTTTAAGATCGGGTATAGAGCTCCATATATCCTTACAGCCTTCGGCTTGTAATATGTCCCATGAGGAAATGTATTTGCGAAATGCATCGATTTCCAAATCATGATACTGAAAGGGCCCCACATCAACTCTCTCTCTTAATGTGAGACGGCCATCCGTGCGTAACTGCATGAGATAAAAAATGAGAGATATTAAGCACCGAGTGGAACAACTTCCCTACTTCAGAAAGCATCACGTGTTTGCCTAAAAAAGATTTCTAAAGCTTTTACGGTCGCAGGAAGTTGAAATAAATTTCTGGACCCCAAAAGCAAAAGCTTCAATTTGAAAATTTCGCTTGTGCCGCAGTGAAAAGCTTTTCGAAGGATTCTACCCAAAAAGGCGTTAGCACTTCTTCAACAGCTCTACTGAAACAACACTTAAACAAAAACCCCAGCCGAGCCCCAAGTGTCAAAAGATTGAAGAGCTAGAATAGTAGCAAGAGACTCGTGTTCACTCTCTAGCAGTCAAACTTACCAATGGTGGATAAATATATCTAATCTCAGTGCATATAAAGTTGCATAATCTGCAGATTAATCCAGTTTGCTCATTCAGCATGTACTCATGTTGGCACTGTCGCTGTTCATCTCTTTCAGAATTTTTAGCTGGTAATTCTGAGTCTAATACCTGAAATGTTTGTAGTCCAATTAGTAAACCAATGTAGAATATGTAAATAATTTTTTTTAAAAAGGTTACTATTCAATTTCAAGTTGTTATGTCAATTTTAGCAAGTGATACTTCATAGTATACTTAGTCTGCAAAGACATAACCAGAAACCCAAATAATAAAAAAGAACAAATTAAACTTGCAAGAGATATTAGATCTACAAGACAATGAAAGAAGATCAAAAGGTAGTAAAAACAGTTTGAGGTACCGAAGCCTCATTTGCATCTTTAGTCTTGTGATTTGACATATTTCATAGAGTAATCTAACCTGATAAGGCAAATGGGATTTCAAGTAGAAATAAAGGCTAACCATGGTGGGATACCTGCTTTTGTTCAAGAAGGGCAAGCGTCATTAAAGAATGCTCCATTTCTTTCCATAGTTCTGCATGCTCTTCTTCCTCCACTTGAATTTCCCTAGATGGTGACCAATTGAAATTCTCTTCCTCCTCTAAATCAGCTGTTGGTTGATTCGCTGCCTTTTGGGCAAAGGGTTCAGACTTTTTGTCGATCTCACATTTTATATTTCCTATGCACTTGTCTATAAATTCCTTGCACTCTGTTGTAGTAAATCGCTTCTTTCTGTGTTTGCTCTTTTTGCGATGCAGTCGAGCTCCAAAATGGCGCCGCTCATATGTCAACAAATTTCCACCTTGTGATATTCTCTGTGAGCTGCTAATTACCACTTCATTCTCCTGCACTTCTGAAATGGGTTTGTATTCAAGTAAGGGCAAACTAGATCCTAGTAGGGCCTCTTGCATCTCTCCGTCTGAATCATCATCCGTATCAGTAATAGTAAACCTGCCAAAATTTGGAGAGTCGTAACTAGTAAACCGATCTGGCTCTACCTTTAAACGTTTAGAACGCCTCAAATTTGTCCGGTTGTATAGAATCTCGACATCTGAATCATCTTCCACCTTATTTTCAATAACAGCCACCTCCAAATCTGTTTTCTCCACAGTCATTTCTTTAGGAGCAACAACTTTTAGGGTTTCAATCTTGGGTCTCATAGTATCATCACGCCTTCGAAAATGCACAATCTTTACAGTCTCACAAGAATTCGAAGTACTGGGAGGGCTTTGGTCATTGTCGGTGATCTGATAAACTATCTTGTTCTCCACCAACTTGACCTCAAAATCCATTTTTTTAAGAGTAGACAGTATGATAAGCCATGAAATTTCGCATGAAACCGTGTCAGTTAGGAGTTTGCTTTTGTTAGAAGAGATACAGTCTTCGGTCGAATTCCATATATAGTATCCGTCTTCCTTAGGCTCACTTTGTAGCTTTTGCAGTATGGAGATATTATCAATCATAACAACCTCGGGCCTTCTATCAGTCATTGACTTTTTCATGAGGGGATCATTTTTGTAAAAGACAACAGAAAATAGACAGGAGCACCGGTCTCCATGCGGGGTCCGCTTGACTGAGCTGATTTTGGCATCGCGCCATAAATGCACCTACAGAGAATAAGTTTAGAAAAAAATTAACAAGACCACAAATGGAATTCTACATGTGTTTATGATAGATGTAAATCAGCTATGAATTGAGATCACAACAGGCAACAGAAACATAATTTACATAAAAATTCTACAGAATAATATGCATACACATAAATAACTACATGTGTACATATATGCATGGATATCTATATTCCTTAAAAGCTGAATTATCATGTATGCCCTTTAAAAACTCAATTCTATCAAACAAGTACGATTGGCCTTACAATATTCACCTCTGTAAGAATATTCTCCAACCTCTCCCCGTAAATTTGAGGACTGTACAGCTTAAATACATGGGTATCATTTGTAAGATACTGCACTGTTGAGGGGGATACAAGAATTTTCAATTTTATGGAGTTACAAGAATAAAGCCAGCAATCAACCCTGTATGTCTCTCTTTGTGTAAATAGATGATATTACACTGATATATAAAAAAGTACCTAGAAAAGAAAATATAAGACAAGCTCATGGAATGCAGGTCCTCACACAACCATGACTAGTAGTAGGCTTTCCAATAGAAAAATGCAGTCACTACATTCATCATCAAATATAATATGATAATGTAGATATACATAACAGGTTACATACAGGTGCTGGCGCTTGCTGTTCTGAACTTGCTGCGACTGGTCGAGCCGAAAGCACACAAACATCAACACCGGCCTTCAGAAAGTTTGCACAGTCAACTGCATTTGCTCTTCTTGATCGTATGCGCAAACAATCACCATGAATATTATCCTCCACTGTAACTCCATCATACTTCAATTCGACAAAAATACTCCCGCTCTTGATGCTTATATAATCTGCCCCGTGCCAAGATCCAAGATAGAAGGCTTCAAATGCTGTGAGAAGAAATTAAATGCAGGGGGGTAACAACTTATGTCAATTGAAACCCTCGGAAATTGTAAATTTTTGTATTCGAAAAGCCAAAAAGATAAAAGAAATAATAAATATTTTATGATCCTAAACAAGTGGTATGCAGTTTGCAAATATTGAACTTAGCGCATGTTTAGGCTGAATTTTGAAGCTTCTGCATTCCCAAAAGAAACAGAAGTCATTTGGCAAACAGATTGCTCGATCTTTTGCTGTGGCAAAAGTTGAAATGAACCTTTTGAACCCACAAATAGAACCTCCAATCTTAAGGCCCTGTTTTCTGTTGCAGGAGGAGTCATCAGGGATAAGATCAATGAAAGAGTTGCTAGTGCATCTTGAATAATTTTATATTCAACGGCACTTTTATGGATGCTTCAGCCAAGCCAAATAGGCCTTTAGTGATCAATTCTGCCGGTCTAGATAATTCATGCAGTTATTGTAGCTTACGAGTTGCATTAATTGGATGGTCGCGACTCAGTTTTGTCAGCATTTTGGTTGCCAAGCTAGCTACAAACTTATCACCTCAACTAGAAGCACCTGCACTACAAAAAGAAACATATAGTTAAAAATTTTGGAATGTTTAGCAGCTAATTCACCATTTCATGAATCAATTAGTTTAAAAGCAACTAATTAATGATATAGCACAACAAATGTGAAAAAGTGCCATGAAATTTGACAGGCAGTTGAACCAGCCATACTGTGTAAGATGGAAACTTGGTTAATATAGAGATCAACTTAGTTTAAGCGATGGAGCCATTGGACCGAATATATGCAATGTCAAAGGTGCACTCAAAGTCCTTTTCGTCTATTTCCATGTTTTAGATGATTTTACAGCTTATATCAGAATAAATCAGACAACAAGATATAACCAAATGTGGCAAGTTGTTGCTTTGCTTTTTCCCATCCTTTACATTATATGGGTGTGCTTGGCCCTATATTTCCTCAGATAAAAGCATTTTGTCCCAAGTGCAGAACCAGAAAACATGCAGTAACACCCTCAAAATGAATTAGGCTTTATCCAAACATAAATCCTTAAGAATGACTACCAGATAACCAAAACAATCAATTAGATTAGCAAAACGGCATTCGACATTCCATACTTATTTGGAAGCATAATCATATATACAAATGTAGGATGTCTCGTGTCCTTAACGACCTAGATTGAACATTAATATCATGATGGCACCACTAGTAGAGATTCACAAGTAAATTAGACATTCCTCTTTTCACACGACTACCGACTGTCACAAGACCGCAACACCGCTAACTCAGCAACAATGAGAGCCCAAAACAGACCGCCGACACCAAGAGGGAATTTTTGTTAGACTTGGTTTACCACATGCCATGGACTAGCCCAATTAAAGGACCACAAAGTGCAAATCCAAGGGGCCCACTAGTACATTTTGCTTTATATATATATATATAACTTTTACTTACCAACTAAACGCACATGACTACATGATTCACAACGCATGGTAAAACCTAATCTCCAATGAGAAGGACAATGCGACAATCAACTGCTCTTTACACAAAGAGACAAGGCATTTCCCTATTTAGCAATATAACATCACAACCAAAACTAAAGGTGGAGTAAGCAATGTCGTGATCATCCTTCACAGTTTTTACAGACACTATTTTTACCAAACAGGTAAACAAATTGTGTGGCAAGATAACAACTTTAGTCACTACTTGTACCCAAATCAATCAGCAAGACTCTCTTTTTTTCCCATCTACCCACATTGCCCAAATCCTGCTGGGTTATACACACACACACACACACACACACACACACACACAGAGGAGAATGTGAACGGAGAAGAGGTAGTCGCCGCCCCACAGAGAGAGAGAAAGAGGAGCTTACCAGCATGTGCCCGTACGACACCGTCGACCTCTCGCCGGAAACCTAACTCCGGCGACTCCTCGCCAGAAACCTAACTCCGGGCACCGCTCGCCGGGAACCTAACGCCGGCGAAAACTAGCCAGTAGTGGCGGGGTGGCCTCTCTCTCCCTCCCCCTCTCTCTCTATCTCTCTCTCTCTCTCTCTACAACGCTGCGTTGGGAAAAAGCGATTATGGTAAAGAGAAGAGGGGGGCTTTGTAGGTCGTTTGCTTCGTTGCTAGGAATTATTATTAGGGTCTAAAAACAAGGGTTTTTGTTTCCCCCCAAACATAACCAATTAATTAAAATTTTTTGGTAAATTGGTAAATTGAAAACTGGTGCCTGAATTTTTAATCTAATTTTACTTTGGTCCTCAAAACTTTTTGGTGAGAGAATACACAATCTATTGATATTTGGATGGTATAGTATAAATGCACTATTTCATTAATGAACCATATTTGATTTAATATGTGGGGCATCCTATTGTTCTTTATTATATGCATAAACTATGTACATAATTAAATTTTTTATCTATAAATTATAATAAAATTTAAAATTATGAAATAATGAATAACATAATAACTTTTTATGTATAGATAGATATTTGAATATTCTAATATAAAATATATTTTAAAATTTGCCCATCAAATTTTAAATTTTGAGAAACAATGTGAAAAATTAGATAAGTAGCTTTTAATCTGAAAAATTATAATTTGAAATATATTTATGTCAAACCAAAATTTCTATCTTTTCTCCATTTTTCAATCTTTCGTTCTTCTTATATAGTAATTAATAGTTAAAAGAGATAAAAACTTTTTATTTTTTAATTAACATGCAAGTGCCTAATTAAGGCAACTTGATAATGTAAAATGTGAATTAAAAGAGTAAAATTGAGGGTCACATATAAATGAATTTATAGTCTAGGGCTCTCCATGCCTTTTAACCTTTTTCATTTATCTATCAAAGGTTATTTTCAAGCTAAAAATAATTTTTAATTGAATTAAAATTCAAACTAATTATTTTCTAGTATTGTTTGTTTAGTTAAAAGTCCATGGTTTTAAATCTATAATTATCACATTTATTACTTTTTTAACCAAAAATTTACACTAGTGCAAAATGGCACCAAAAATTAATGATGCGTTAATAATAAAATATTATATTATTTTTATACTAATGTTGTATTAGTATGTAGTCGACTAAATTATATTGGTAAAATTTAATTATAATAATAATAATTTAAAACTTTATCTTCTCACTTTTGGGAAAAGAAAAACAAAGTCTCGTTCATAGTCTCGTGATAATATCCCATCCATAATCTCCATTTTTTGTGGAGGTCATAGTGGAGAGAGAGAGAGAGAGAGAGGAGGAGAGGGAGAATGCCGTGTCTCAATCTCTCGACGAACGCGAGTTTGGAGGGCGTCGACACCTCCGCCATACTCGCCGAGGCCACGAAGATCGTCGCCAACCTCATCGGCAAGCCCGAAGCTGTTCGTTCCCTCTCTCTGGCTCTAATCCCTTCTTTTTCATTTTTTTTCCCTTCTTTTTTTCGTTTTTTTCTTGAATTATTTTAGGGTTTTTGGTTTTCTCGATGTGTGCGAGCTATTAATTTGCTAAAGTTGACATCTTGGTCGGGAAAAATCTAGTGTGTGAAAGATCGCAATCACTGGTTTTGTGGGTTTTCATCCAAATTGCGCTGTATTATACTAATTTGTGCATAATCTCTAAAAATTGGGTTTTCTCGATGTGTGCGAGCTATTAATTTGCTAAAGTTGACATCTTGGTCGGGAAAAATCTAGTGTGTGAAAGATCGCGCTCACTGGTTTTGTGGGTTTTCATCCAAATTGCGCTGTATTATGCTAATTTGTGCATAATCTCTAAAAATTGTGCTTGTTAGAGTTCGATTTCACTTTGTTATCGTGTTTTTATGAGGCTTTTAGTGGAAATATTTCACTTTTAATGGGAGCTTATTATTTGTTTTAGGTGAAAATGTATGAAACTTACCCGATTGCCTAACCTTTAAGAGATTTTGATCTTACCAGCTGGCTTTTTTAATTTATTTGATTTGAGCTGATTAGTGATTTTTTAACTTCAAAATTTGAATTCAACATTTGAATGCATTGTTTATCTTTACGAGTTTAGTTAGTATATTTTATGTAATTTACGTAACTATAAGTTCATTTAAGTAAGTGCTTAGGTTGAACTTTGTATCTGAGGAATCATTAAATTATTTAAATCTAACAAATTGAAAGGTTGTGTACTAAAATCAAATTTTTGAAAGGTTGGGCAGTCGAATCAAAATGGTAAGTTTTATATATTTTTGCCTTTGTTTTGTCCTTTTTTTTTTCCCTCTTTATCCTTTTTTTCCCTCTTTAGTTCAATTACTATTTAAAATTTTAAATATTTACTTGATTGTAGTTGATATCTGTGTGAAATTTAGCTCATGTAATCAGGTCATCTTTTTATCGACTTTAGGAATAATGGAACAGTTTTAATTGATAATTGAACTTGAATTTCTTTAGAAAGTTAGTAGTTTTGGTTGGTAATATGCAGTTACTGAATGATTCGCCTATGTTGCTTTTGTTACTTGCTTACAGTATGTGATGATAGTACTCAAGGGATCGATCCCGATGTTGTTTGGAGGTACTGAACAGCCCACAGCCTATGGCGAGCTGGTCTCGATTGGAGGCTTGAACCCTGATGTGAACAAAAAACTAAGCGCCGCTGTAGCTTCAATTCTGGAGACTAAGTTGTCCATTCCGAAGTCGCGATTCTATCTCAAGTTCTATGACACAAAGGCAAGCTGGCACTCAACTTCTGCTACTGAATTATGATTTGTTTTTGTTGGCTCTTGTCTGTTTAATTGCAAATTTCTTCTCTTTTTAGAACTTTTTCAGGAATTTGCACGAATTTCTTTTGCACGTTTTATTCCTATTTTTGAAAATTATCCATATGAACCTGAATTTGTATTTCAAAGGTTATATTTACTTTTGGAAAATAAACTTTGTAATGTACTGTTTAATTCTTGTTTTTGGTTAATTGATTCATCTTATTGTACTTTGTAGGGTTCGTACTTTGGATGGAATGGATCTACTTTCTAGGTTAATCTCTTCTTCATCTGTATCATATCTCATATGTTCGTTGAAGCTATCTGTAGAGTTATTGTAATGAAGATTTTAACTACTGCTTTTGAATCTCCACGTCAAGTGACTATCGTCGGCTTTCCCACGAACCATGTTGATATGCTTTCATTCTACCTGTTTAATCACATGACGAGCGGATTTGTAGCGATATGAACAGCTTTATATGCTATGGTTAATATAATTGGAAAACTATATGAAGTGCTGCTTATGCTTGTGTTATGCTTGTTTTTATGAGTTACCTGAAGTAGCAGATAATTTGGAATTCGTGCTTTATTGCAAGATATGCTATAATTCTTGGATTTGTGATTGCTTGGAAAACCAACTGAAATTAACTGAGCTTATCCTATCAATAGTGACTTACAAGTTTGTTGCAATTGTTAATTGTACTCTGTTTGGTGCACCTCTAGTTTCTTTTATAGTTTTTAGGTCATGCTAATGCCTAATGTTGCAAAATGTGGAAAAATATATTTCATTCAAATCACCATATATAACAATCTGAAACAAACACAGTAATGAAATAAAAGGTCTAAAACCACCATATATAACAACCTAAAATAAGCATATGGATGAAATAAAAGGTCTACTGTTCGTAAAACATACATTACAACCATATCTATAAGACCTTAAATTTAAATTACAACATCATCTTTCTCTTTTAGGAAGAGGATAAATCCAGTTTTATCCAACCTTTGGAAGGGACAGATAGAGCAGTTCTCTGAATTCCAGCTTCCTGGTCTCAGTATAAAAGGTTCTTTGCTTATTTGGCCAATAGGTTAACCAAATCGAACCTGTAATTTCCCACTCCATGGTCTTCCCCAAAGCTCCTGCACACACTTTCCACCACACACTATCTCCGTATTCATCTCCCGCAAAGATCACCCCTCCTTGCTTCGTAAAAGGCCTATAAGCACTCGAATAACGGTCTTTGAACCATGCCCTAGGTTGAAGCAAAGAGAATTTTGAAGGCTTAGAAGAAAAACCTCTCTCCCATTTAGTCCATCATGGAGGAACCAATTTAAGTTTGCACTGACTCCATATACCGATTGTTCAAACTTCCATGGTTTCATGCTCATAGTAATACTCTCTGTTGTGGAAACATGGAGACCGAAGTAAGAGTTCGGCGGGTCAAATGAACCTTCTAGGGCTTTCTCTATGCCAACTTCGTGAGAGGGGTTGTTGGAGGATTTGCTTACTGTGACTGATAGTATGTCCGATTGAAGTGTTGGTGTGAGTTTTAGAGATACGCGAGCGGGGAAATGTTTCTCTTCAGAGCCATAGCCTCGTTCAGCCATTAAGGTTTCAGAAGCCAATGGCGTCACATCGCATCTGTAATTAGTGAAATGGTTGAAGGATAGTAGTAGTTGTAAATATTCAAGGACATTTTGCAGAAAAGATCCACTTTTTTTTTTTTTTTTCTTTTGCAAATATGACCCATCTATTCTTATGGTTTTGCAAATTTAAACTTAAAGTATTCATGCATGGGTCGGAATACCCCTTGTAGAACTCTAGTGTACAATTACATCAAAAAGTGGGTCAGTTTTATTTTAGTTCATAAAAGAAGATTTTAGCTGAAAATTACAAAATTGAAAAAAAAAAAAGGGAAAGAAGTGGTAAAAAAAAAAAAAAAAGGCGAATTTAGTTTGTAAATACCACAAGATTGAGGCATAATTTCTCTGTAACAATATACTGAACAAGAAAATCATGGGATCGAGGAAAGAAGACTGCATATTTACTTATTTAAGAAGTTTTTTCTGAGGAAATTCAAAGGATATTGATTTTTGTGGGGCCATATTGCCACAATTGACATGAAAATGAAAAGCATCTCTATGGTTTATACAAATTTACTTACCTTATGTTGTCCACATTTACCATCACATCAATCGAGTTCTCCTTGAATATGACCTTGTAAGCGAGTTGGATGACACTCTCGAGTTGCTGATATTTAAGAGAAAAGTGTAATCTTTCATCTTGGGTTGTAGAATTAGGATCTACCATGCTCATAGCTACAACTGGGCAATACAACTGCACCTTCCATAGAGAACTCGCCGACACGGCATATGAAAACAATGGTGTTATTGCTTTAAACGAGCGGTTCAAAGACTGAAGCTCGATGATCCAATTGGTTACCGCAAGATTTAATGTTCTCATCCACTGTTCTTCAAGATTGGACCCTAGAATGCGCACGAGAAGCTTTGATGTTTCTTTGCTTTTTGAACTTGTCAACTGGGTCTTCAAATAGTCAACACATCTTCTCCGAAGGTCATTAGGGGATTCATAGATGCAAATGAGGAAAACAAGAGTCAGGAACACTAGGTTGAAGACATCTTTGAAGTTCTCACTTACTTGTATGGGAGGGAACCTTAAGGAGGATTTCTTATTGGGCCCATAGTTAAGGACTACATTAATAATATCAAAGAAAAGGCCAACTAAATTGTCTTCATCCAAAGACTGCTGTGTTTTGGTTTTCAAGGGGATTGGTGTGGAGGTCCAAAGGGAGATTGGCACGCGGAGGTCTGCGAAGATAGAGAAGGTTATGTATGGATTTGTGGTGGGGGAGTTTTTGATGATTGAGAGATTCATGGATGATTGTGTTGATGTTGGGGCGCAAATGCAAAGAGACATCGAATTTGTATTCCATTGAGTGAATGGAGGGAGGCTAGTTATCCATCCCCATACATCAGGAACAAAGCTAGAGGCCATAGAGAGTGGAGCACTAGACATGCTTCTGCATGTAACAGAGAACTTAGGGCTTTATATACTAGGGAGAGAGAGAGAGAGGAATCATTTTTAAGCCTAAAGGTGACCTAACTTTGATTCCCCTTCACAGTAATAAGCAAGTTGTGTTAAAGTAGATTCTTGATGTGGATGCTTGGTCACAAGTCATTATGCAGTATTTTCTTGCTCTCATCTTAGTCTCTCTCTTACTAAACATTGAAAATTGAAGCGGAGTGAAAGTCTTTTTGATGACTGTGAACCTACGAGCATCTTTCTTTGTGATTTATCCTTTTCCTCAAGAACCTTTTGATTGAAAATTAATCCACTTCGCGCTCGCTGAGAATCTTTGAATTAGGATTGGAAAAGATTGCACAATGCCTTCCCTTTCATATACCCCATTGTTCAACTTATTCTATCGTGTCTATCTCTTATAGAATTCTGCACATGTATCTTCTTCGCTAAGCTTAAATAAGTTATTGCTGCTAAGAAAAGTTATAATCTGGATAGTTAGGCAGGTTAGGATTATATTCCATAGCTAAAGAAGCTGCATTATTATAGACGTGTCGTTTGTTTTTGCCTAAAGCTGAATTGTTCTTAGATTTTTCTGTTTTCTGCTGATATTCCCTTTCCAGAATCTTGATGATTATCATTTGTTCTTTGCTGTTAAATGCCATCTTATTGCTTTGTTTCCTTTTGAACATTTGTGCTCACTTTCTCACACTTCTGTGAGATGGATTGCTCGTCCAGTGAATGATAAACCGAAGGACAGCTACAGAAAATGGTGATTGCCGCTGAAAATAGAAAAATTGTGTGTCCATATGTGCAATCATCTCCATCTCTAGGGACAACACAAAGATGGTGCTGTAGTTTATAGATTGAGAAATGCTACAACTGTCTCAAAATATATTGTTGATGAGTCAGTTTTATGATTATCAGTAACATTAACGTTTTACATTTTGACGGTAATAGTGGCTGAACTGACCCCTTAGGTGGACCCACGATTTTGGTTGAAAGTGAAGTTATTTCCTTGTTTTATTATTGAAACACTCAAAGTTGCATTCAATTGCTTACACACTTGGATTTGCATCATTTATTTGCCTTGTCTCATTAGCTCACGTGATACTGAAATTCTTAACTTGCATTGCCAGTAATTGTTGGATATGATTGAAGCATAGTAGAATACACACGTAGAATAAAAACAAGAACATGGTTGATTGGGCCACTGTTGTGTGCATCATTTGTATGTGGAATATATCTAATAGTACTTGAGATGTGAAAGTGCTTCTAACCGTTAGATGCTGAATTATGAAACCTTCATTGCTTTTTTTTTTTTTTTTTTTTTTTTTTTTTTGAGAAAGGGGTAGCGCCTTTATAACCCGTCAGTTAGACAAATAGTAGGATTCTGGTGAAGCGACCAAAGTAGAAAAAAAAAAGAAAAAAAAAAGAAAAGAGGGATTACTAAGCACCGGCTGTTAGCAAAGAGTCCCACTCCTCTACCAACAGAACGAGATTTCTGATCACCACTCTAGGGTTCGGCTCAGTTTTTCTAAAGATGAAGTCATTTATGGCTTTCCAGGCAATCCACCATTAGCAAACTAAGTCGGTTAAGCTGTTTCTCTTAGTATGGAGGTTCTTTCTGGCTGACCATCTGTCCTAAAGTAAGTTCACCTCGTCCCTCAGGTCTTGTGTTGAACTTTTCCTTCTAAAGTTAAATGACTAGATGTTCTATTGCATGCTAAGGACTGCGACATAATAAATTAGTTTTTGAGGTTTCTGATAGAGAAAGTAGTAGAATCTAAACCAAGCTAAGTTGGAACTTCATATTTTCCCTTGAATTATGGGTATTATTATATGGGTGTTTCTCCAAAAGCTTTACTTAAAAGCACTTATGTACAAAGCTCCAATCCATAATTGGGATCTCAGAGGCACGCGCAATGCAGCAAATGAACACGCGGTAGGGTGCCAACGAACTAGCTCGTTAAAGTATCAAGCCGAAATATTCAGTTCGTGCTCGACTTGTTTGTTAATGAGTCGCACAAACCTGATTTACGAACATTAAGTTAAAAAGACTAGAAAGAATATACGTAGAAAATAAATTTATAAGGCCTTACTCATTAATCTTTAATCTAGTGGTTAAAAAATTTACATGTAAATAAGACTTTTTATAATTGATCTAGCTTTATATTTAGATTGGGTTAAAAATAAAATAATAAACACTAATGATTTAGCTGACAAAACCCAACACTAATGATTTTAGATGCCCAAAAGTTCCCCTGTTTCACAAACTTTTTGACTCTGTTTTTTCTTTTTAAAATAAAAAAAAAAAGCTTAAGAGGTTAGTAGGGGAACAAACTGAGCTGAAATTAAAAGTTGAAACTAAGTGTATAGATCCCCAAACAAGGTCAAATAGAAAATATTGGAAGCAAAAAAAAAAAACCTCCTCACAATAAATCATCTTTTTTTTAAAAAATTTAATAACTGAAACTAATATTTTAATATTTATATTCAATATTTACTCTGCATTCCAATCTCTATACCAAAATTAAATTCTGCTATATTAATAACAGCAATCTTTCTTATAAGTTTTTTTTTTTTTTTTTTTTTGAGAGAGATAGATAACACGCTATCCGCTTTGTTTTTTTTATTTAAAAATAAATTTAGATGAAAATATAAATTAATTTAAATTTAAATTTAAATTTTGAATATCAATTATCAAACTCTTTGTCATTACTGCTGGAATCTTGTAAGTTGATAAAAAAATAAGCTCTAACCGACCGTCCCTGAAAGCAAAGAAAAGTGGTTGGTGCACGAGACCCGAGTTCGAATCCTAGTTGATTCATATTAATAAATAAGTTTATTTCTTAACGAAATAAACGAACGAATAGCGTCTATTTATCTCTCAAAAAAAAAAAAAAAAAAAAAAAAAAAGCTCTACCACCATCATCATTCCTTTTTCTTATGACTTATTCGAAGTGCGCGCGCGCCCGCATAATGCGATCACGTGCGGCTCGCCTGCGATTGGTCGCCGTGGTCGGTGGGACCCGCGCGCCAAAAAATCTAGCCGTTGTCCCGTTGGGCGACATCCCCTCAAGGCTAGACTCCGTCCAAATATATATATATATATACACAAATATTTTAAATTCTTACTTTTTTTTTTTAATTTAAATTTTCTTTTCCGAGGTGTCCCCCTCTCTGCACACATTGACATTTGCTCAGAACCACACTGATGAAGCAAACTAGCCGTTATAACAATTATTAAATACAAAAAACAAAGATTCTCTCCTCAACCTCTCTCTCCCCCCTTAATACATAATAATACACATCTCCTTCGTAGTAGTAGCAGTGATTCATTCATAATGCAGTAGAGATAACTATAACTAATCCATTCTCTTTTTTTTCTTCGTTCTCTTTAGTTAGTTTCCATAGTAGGAATCAGTGAACCACTCATTCATTCATTCATTACTCCTCCTCATTGATATGGTTGAGCCATTTCGTTCTCCTTTACCTGTTGGATTGATGGTCCTTTTTCTCTGTATGTTCACGACTATTATCATATCCGTAACCCCTGCTTCCTCCCAGTCCTGGGACGGGATCGCCATCACGCAGGCCGACTACCAAGGCCTTCGGGCCTTTCGGTTCGCGCTGAGCGACCCGCGGGGCCTGCTGAGGAGCTGGAACGGCAGCGGCCTCGACGCGTGCTCCGGATCGTGGACCGGGATCAAATGCGTCCGGGGGAAGGTAATTGCCATCCAGCTCCCCTACCGGGGGCTCGGCGGCCGCATCACCGAGAAAATTGGGCAGCTCACCGCGCTGCGGAAGCTGAGCCTCCACGACAACGCCGTCGGGGGCCGGATACCTGCTGCCCTCGGCTTTTTAACCGATCTCAGAGGCCTCTACCTCTTCAACAACCGATTCTCCGGCTCGATCCCGCCGTCTATCGGCGAATTGGCCCTGCTCCAAACCCTGGATCTGAGCAACAACTTGCTCAGTGGGAGCATCCCTTCCTCGATAGCGAACTCTACGAAGCTGTATCGGCTCAATCTTAGCCACAATAACCTCTCCGGCGAGATCCCAAATGGCCTCACCGATCTCCCGTCCCTCACATTCCTCTTGATTCAACACAACAACCTCTCAGGCTCTATTCCTGGTACATGGGGTGTAGAAGAAGCTGGTAAAAAGAGAGTTTACCAGCTCCAAGTACTTGGCCTTGATCACAACTCCCTCTCTGGGCCAATCCCAGATTCCATTACTAAACTGGAGAGGTTGCGAGAGTTGTCGCTGAGTAACAACCAACTCAACGGATCTATACCTGAATCCATTGATGGGCTCAGGAACCTCTCGATCTTGTCGCTCAATAGGAACAGTTTAAGCGGGGCGATCCCCGCGGCGGTCGGGAATGTATCGAGCCTAGAACACTTGGATTTCTCCGAGAACAATCTCAGCGGGGGAATCCCTGCATCTCTGGAGAAGCTGAACAATTTGACCTCCTTCAATGTCTCCTACAACAACCTGTCCGGTCCCGTGCCGGTGCGCCTCTCCGGGAAGTTCAATTCGAGCTCGTTCGTCGGAAACAGGTTGCTCTGCGGGGTTGGCGGTTCGAACCCGTGCGCGAATCCAACTCCAACCCTTCCGTCGAGCTCTACGGAGCCCGGCACGCGGAGGCTCAGCGGCAGAGAGCTGATCCTCGTTGTCGCGGGCATCGCATTTTTGTTCTTCCTGCTGTTCGCCTGCGTCTTGCTCTCCTGCTTGTTCGGGGGGAGTAGAGAGGCTGCCGGATCGAACAAGAGAGGAGGCGCGAATGCGGGTGCGACTGCTGCTGCTGCGGGGAGGGGAGAGAAGCCTCCTGGCACGGGGGCGGCAGCGGCAGAAGCGGTGGCGGGCGGTGACGGTGGAGGGAAATTGGTGCACTTTGACGGGCCGTCGACGTTCACCGCAGACGATCTTTTGTGCGCGACGGCGGAGATCATGGGGAAGAGCACGTACGGGACGGTGTACAAGGCGACGCTGGAGGACGGGAGCCAAGTCGCGGTGAAGCGGCTTCGGGAGAAGATTGCGAAGAATCAGAAAGAATTCGAGACGGAGGTGAATGCGATCGGAAAAGTCCGCCACCCGAATCTGGTTGCACTCAGGGCCTACTATCTGGGGCCCAAAAGCGAGAAGCTCCTTGTGTTTGATTACATGCCTAGAGGAAGCCTCGCGGCATTTCTTCATGGTAAAAGCACTAGAAAATTCTCTCCTCTTTTTCTTTCTTTTCTCGCTCGATCGAACGAAGTGTTTGAATAAGTGTGTTTGCATTCTTATTTCAGCTCGCGGCCCGGACACGCCGATCGACTGGCCGATGCGGATGAACATAGCGATCGGCGTGGCGCGGGGGCTCCACCACCTCCACAGCGACGACAACATGGTCCACGGCAACCTCACGAGCAGCAACATCCTCCTCGACGCGGAGGGGAGCCCGAAGATCGCCGACTACGGCCTGTCCCGCCTGATGAGCGCGGCCGCCAATTCGAACGCGATCGCCACCGCGGGCGCGCTCGGCTACCGCGCGCCCGAGCTGTCGAAGCTGAAGAAGGCAAGCACGAAGACTGACGTGTACAGCCTCGGCGTGGTGCTCCTCGAGCTGCTCACGGGGAAGCCGGCGGGGGAGACCACCAACGGCCTCGACCTGCCGCAGTGGGTGGCGTCGGTCGTCAAGGAGGAGTGGACCAACGAGGTATTCGATCTCGAGCTCATGCGGGAACCAGCGGAGACGGGGGACGAACTGGTGAACACGCTGAAGCTCGCCCTGCATTGCGTCGATCCATTGCCCGCGGCGCGTCCGGACGTCCATGAAGTGCTGCGGCAGCTGGAGGAGATCAAACCGGAGCTGGCGGTGGCTCCGGCGGGCGCCTCATCATCACAAGCTGATCACTAGTGGTCGTTTCGTTAGTTAGTTAGTTAGTTAATAGCCGTTGGGATCAACTCAAGAGTTGGTTTAGGGCGCTTCTTTAATTTTTTTTGATTCTAGATCAAGTTTTGATTTTGATTGTTTGTGGTTTTAGTTTTAGGTATTTGGGTTGAAGGTGTTTGATGCGGTTTCATTTTTCCTGTACATAGTGTTTGTTGTAGGGTTAGAATGATTTTGATGTTGCTATTCATGTTATCGTAAGATGATGTACCGAGTTATTGCGATGAATAAACTCAGTTATTTGACGTTTCTTCATTTGATGTAGCGAGCATAAATTTCTTGTTATAACTGGGGATGTTTGTTTCCCATTTGTTTTAAAAGTGTTCAAAGCCCCATTTGAGTTTTAGCACAATCTAAAATCATCGTCCAAACTTTAAAAATGACAGAAAACAAATTAGATTTTGCAATGCACATAGCCCTCACTGTGAAGCTCAATGTTCAAATTTAAGGTACTGGAATATAACAGAGAGAAGAATCATAAGAAAAGTACCACTAGGATACGCAAATCATAAGAATCAAAGCAATTCCTGTTTCTATTTAAAACATCAGATTCTTCCAACAAAACACTTCCTTCGAATAAGTAGCTTAGCAAGTTAAAAACAAGAAGCTTCAGTTCGACTAAGGCAGAAACAGTTCTATTCACTACAATATCCTCACAAGCAAATAACAATCAAAATGAGGAAAAAAAAGAAAAAAGAAAAAAGAAAAAAGAAATACTACCAACCCCTCTTATCAAATACCTACCATTCAGTTTTTCACGTCTTATCTGCCAATCAACACAACAATTTCACAAGAAGCGGCCTCCGTTCATTGCATACTTGAATTCAACTGTATCCTGACAGCGATATTCTTATCACAATGTACAAATTCTCTTGGCCAGGATTTGCTCAATGTTTCTATCAGCATAGTCGGCATCCAAGATAGATAAAGGTGATGTGGGATAGGGAATGCAGGAGAAGACCGAATAAAAGAACAGGCGTAATACATATTGACAAAAGAACTACCTGAAAACCTGCTTATTACGGCGTTGGCCCTTTTCTCCAATCGCCTGAATTAGTGTACATGCATGTGCGAGTGTAGAAAGGGTAAGAACTAAGAGGACCAGAGCGGAATTTACATTTTCTCTAATCACTCTCTCTTGCATATCCCCGCGTCTCATCAGCCACTGTTGCCCAGACACTTGCAATCTTCTCTGAATACCCAACCTGCTTGATACGATATATGCAATCCGACAAAAGGTTAGACATTATATAAAGAGATGAATGACTTGTGCTACCGAAAAAATTATGCCATATGCAGGAGCTAAAAACAAAGGGGCGGATGTATTTAACATCATTAATGAAGAAGTATACCTGATTTATTATAAATCCTTTAAGCATGCTGAGAAAATCATCATGTCTTTCTCGGTCCAGCCTCTCAAGCTCATTGCGGTTGTTTTCCTGCAATAGTGCCTCAACTGAATCAGCTTCCTGAGTCAAATCTAGGAATAACCTTTGCATGGTTAATCGAGGTTAATGCAAGATATGCATAGTCGAAATTGGAGCAATTATGCGGGCAGTGTAAGTGGCAATGCATTGCAAATCATATGCTAGCTGTATAGATGGAATAGTCATACGGAAAAAAAAAAAATGCATATTCAATGAATAAGATTGCAAAAAGGAGCCCCTGTATAAGAGATACGACCTTAATCCTTTCATATTCTCTGATTGCACAGCTTTTAGCATCTTCAGTAGCTCGTATTGTTTCTCTAAGCTCCTCTACTTTGCGAAGTCTTGTTCTATCACCACCAAATATCTTCGAAGATGCAGCTTCAAGTCTCTCAGCCCTCGCGTGCAAGGATGACAAATCTGACATAAGTGTTTGTACAGTCAGCAGTGCACTTGCCCGATCTGAGAACGCATTACTAACAGCCAACATTAACCCCAGGTATTCATGTAAAGTGTCCTGCCGAAGGAGAAAATTTATTAAATAACTACTATATTTTGAAAGATAACAACTTGTCACAACATACGCTAATGCTATAATACATTAAATTCTTACCAAATGTTTAACTGTTTGAGCATTCAATTCTCGATACAATCTGCTGGCTTTAACTGCAGCCGTAGCAACACATTTGGTATCAGCAGCTCGTGCTCTTTGAGAGTCAAAAATTGCCTCCTCAGTTTCAAACTTTGCTAGTTTGATGAACGCCAACCCCAACTCTCCCATGGTTTCACCAATATCCTGCTGTGCTTTAACAAGTGCTTCAGCCTGGGGTGCAAATAGAACACGAAAAGATCAAGAGAAAAAGCTGATGAGAAGTCCCAGTGAAGTGAGTATATCAGTAGCTACATAACACTAACTATTACAACAGTGGATATACATAATCCATAGTCCACGAAAACGTGCAATAACTCTATTTTCGTTAGATATGCAGAATGTGTTCTAAAAGGGAGTGTCTGCTTGACATTACAAAATCTAGCTATTTTTACCATTACTGTAGCAAAAAACAACTTTAATATATGAAAATGTTGAGAAATTAAGAACTGTTGCAATTATTTCTGTTCTTCATAAATATTTCAGGTTTTCGAAATGCTTGGTAAATTCTATACGATTGAAAGGCAAAAGCCAAAACAGCCAAAATCAAAACTCAAAGAGGCTATCCGAAACCAAAGCCAAGAAATTGAACCTTGCTATAAAAATATATATTTCTTGAAATTATTGTGATGACTTAAGTAACATATTCCAGGCAAACTAAGCCACACAAGTATTTTGGACTTTCCTGGCACATTGGTGATATATATATATATATATATATATATATATATATATATATATATATATATATATATATATATATATATATATATATATATATATATATATATAAAACTAGTGCCGGAATACTATCAATAGCAAACGTGTGGTTAGGATAATGTGGGCCCTCTAGGGTTGAGTGAGTGATTGGTTGAATAGTATAATCTATCAAGTAAAAATAATCAAAGGGTTAAATCTAATGGTGGAAAACTCAATAGCATTAAATCCTTGGTGCTATCGATAGTATCCCAACCGAACTCATATATATATATATATATATATATTTATATATATATATATATATATATATATATATATATATATATATATATATTTATATATATATATATATATACATATATATATATATATGGCCTACGAAATCTAATGTAATTGATTCTATGATATTCCCCTTTTCTCAGGTAGTTGTGTTTTTGAGATGTAGTAGCAAATAAAGCTGAAGTTAAGCAACAGATATGTAACATTGTTGCTTATAACTGTGGTGCAAAGCAGAACTGCACACCAGTGCCAGAGAAAACCAACAGAAAGCTATTTTCAGTGCCGACTCCAAACAAAAAGCTACTTTCAGAACTTCCCAGGCTCCTCTAAGGGCCAACTTCAGCTTATTGAGTTTCAAAAGAGAAAACAATTTTTATGCTATGCAGGGGTCAATATTAGCACTATATCAGTTAAAATTTCCACTTAAAACTCCCCTTGTAATGATCACCTCTTTTAAAACTGTGTCAAAAATAAATTAATTCAGATATCAAACAAAAACAACCAAATATTCATTCTCTTCAATACAAATTGACCATTTCTTGTCAAACAGAAAAATCTCAGCTCCAAGTTATGGCAGTATAGTCATTCATGTCACATACTGCCATGGTTAAACATACCCCTAATGTATATATAGCTGCTATCGAAAATTTTTTCCGAATTCTCAGACAAAGAAGAGTGCAGATAAATTACTAAACATATATGGGAGAGACAATACGACACTGCAAATTCCTATGTTAAATATGCATCTCAATTTTCCTTGCGACTCATCCACACTGCACTTATTGCATCTTCCCCCTAGGTAACACAGTTTCCTACTAATTCCCCATCCATGTACATAAAATTATCTGTATGTCATACTAGTAATTTCCAAAATTAGATGCGCATCATCAACAAAACTATCCTGTATGATTCCAATTCCACATAACAAACGTTATAATTATCAAAATCTACATGATTCTGTGACAAAGCAAGCCCATTCAAACCAGATCAAGCTGAGAACATACTCCCTGATAACATGTTCGATCCTTTAGCAGATCTAAAAGTAAATAGTAAACATAAAATCCAATCAAGGACGAACCTGCTGGGATGTGGTGGTCAACTGCTGCTCCAGATCCAGGATCTTCTCCTTCCTCTCCAAGAACTCCTTATCCTCCTCCACCACGAGGGGCTTCACCCCGCCCCAATCGTAGGCCACCGACTGCTTGAGCTCCTTGAAAATTCTGAGCAGGTCCCTGCCCCCCTTCGCCGGCTGCACCACGTCCTGCGGCGCGGCCACGTACCCCGCGGGGGCCTCCCCGAACAGCTGGCCCGGCAGCTTCGCAACCCCGTCGAGCATCCTCGACGCGACGTCGGTGGTCGCCGGGAGGGGCAGCTTGCCCTGCGCCTGCAGGAAGACCCTGAGCTCGTCGCTCCTCCCGATCACCGGGTGCGCCGCGAGCCGGCGCAGGTAGCGCTCGAGCGCGGCGCGGCGCAGCTCCACGAACTCGCTCTTCTGCATCACCTGCGACTCCACCACGCTCTTGTCGGGCCGGGGGGGGACGAAGAGGCCGCGGTAGGCCTCGGCGAGCCGGTCGGCTAGGGTTACGAAGTCGCGGAAGCGCCGCCGCGCGGCGCTCGGATCCGTCGCGCGCCGCGCTGGCGACGAGGTAGCTGACGTAGGTGGATCCGGAGCCGGAGACGAGCGAGGCGGCGGAGGCGGCAGCCGGGTCCTGCTCTTTCTGGGGGTCGGTGACCTCGATCCAGAGGTACTCCGCGGCACCGCCGCCGCCGCCGCCACCTGATCCGCCGCGGCGGAGCGAGGAGGCGCCGCCTCCGTCGTCGTCTCCGGCGCGTGCGCCTGCGCCGGAGTTGGGGGAGCCGAAGGGGCTGAAGACGACGTCGGCGTAGGACGGGGGGTCGAGGAAGGAGGAGGAGGAAGGGGAGGAGGTAGGGGATATAGGATAGAGCGGAGGAGGAGAATGAGGAGGAGGAGGAGGAGGAGGAGGAGAGGGGAAGAGGAGGGGATCGCCATGGTCGGAGGGGGTGAGGACGAGGGTTTCCATGGCGTCGTCGTGCGGTGGCGGTGACCCGATCCCACCGGCGGTGTCCGGACCCATCATCTTCAACTGACCGGAGAGGTCGAGTGATAACGGAGAGGGTTGTTGGCACGAGTTACATACTGGGGCGGGGGGGTGTTCGTCGGATCCGAGGAGGAGGTTATAGATCTCGCAGCGGAGGGGGTAGAACGAGGTGAGGTTACCGCATTATTGACCCTGGATTTTTGCAGAAAAATGCCACCTCAATAATTTCATCCTTTCTCATTTTAATATTTTATAATTTAATAAAATATATTATTTTAGTATTCTAATTTATTTATTTTTTTTTTTTCGTAAGCACCCGTATTAACTCTCTCTCTCTATTAAAATTATATACAAAAAAAAAACTTGAGATAACTCATCTATACTTTAGTAATTAGTACACTGTGATTTTACCAAATTTTCAATTTAATACCTTGTGATTTTTTCAATTAACATTGTCGCTGA
Organism: Aechmea fasciata; assembly: GCA_025177825.1. NCBI lineage: Eukaryota > Viridiplantae > Streptophyta > Magnoliopsida > Poales > Bromeliaceae > Aechmea > Aechmea fasciata. The sequence continues at coordinate 14,434,201 of CM045927.1, read as the reverse complement.
TTTAACAAAAAAAAAACTAACAAAGAAAATAGCAGAGAAGAAAAAAATAAAACCATATAAGACTAAAATAATACATTTTAAATTATAAGGTACTAAAATAAAAATGCGTGAAATCAAATAGGTGGTATTTGAAGTTTTTCTTTTCAAAATAAATAGAATAGTAATGGACTGGGCCATATAGGGCCCATTAAACCTAGTGGGCCTTAATAAATGGGCCGGGCTCCAAAATTGGTTTGCTAATTAATGCTCTTACCCCTTAAAAAAAAAAAAATAAAAATAAAAAGGAAAACTAATGTTTTCGTTGATCATCAATTTGAAGTAAACTCTCTTATTTACTTCGGCAAAACTTTTTATTATAGTTAACGTCTAAGTATGAAAATCATTACATATTTTTATACGATGAGAATAAAAAATAGAAATAGAATAAAAGACAATTCATTTAAGCTTCGTTTGGAATTGCAGGAAGATTATGTTAAGTACGGTGAGAAACGACGATAAAAAAATATTCTATTTATTTCCGTACGTAATATTGCAGTTCCATCGGAGAACGCAGAAACATATTACTATATGCTTTTTTCCAATTCCATTCTATCTAATAATGCTAGATCCACCTCAATACCAGACTAAGCCTTAGCATCCCTCAACTGATGTTGTAAATGACTCCTAAGTAATAAATTTTCACTTTCGAGTATAAAGAAGGGGAGCATAATTTTAAAAATTTTGGTTCAAAAGCAACAGCTTTAGTATTTTTAGAATTTTAAAATTTGGAAAAAGTGTTTAATACTCAAATGAAATTTTAGATGATTGTTAGAATAGCTGAATAATAGCACCATAGCATGGTGTTATTAAGATGCCAAATGCCTAATTAACACTTCTTCGAAGTTAATTCTGAATAGAATTCAATTAATTTTAATTAAAGTTTTATTTAAATATGGAGTCAAATTAATACGAAAAATTATTATTTATTACATGAGAATACGAAAGATCATTTCATTGTCTTTTTTTAAAAAAAACTTATCTTTCAATTAAACAGTAAGATGATTAAGATGACTAATTTGAGAAAGAGGAATTTGGGGCTTGAATTATTACATAATAACTAATAGCAAATAAAATTTTTTTTTAAAAAAAGGTAACAACTTTACATGGGCAGATGGGATATTTCGACTCCACGTACGTTTCTTTCCAGCAGTCGTTGAAAATATCTTATAATATCTACAACAAAAATAATAATAATGTAAGAAATTATCCCTACACCCAAGCATATAATAAAATTTTAACCTGAAAACCACAAAAATTTTATTTTTTTTTTTTTTTTTTTATGGACTCAATGATGCTGAAACAATCACAATTCTTTTAAAATTTATGCTATTGAGAAAATAATTTTGTATTTTTTATATTAAAATATATACAACTATACATTGCGTTACAATGTGAATATATTCCTCAATTTTATATATATATATATATAGAGAGAGAGAACTAGACTGAAAAACTATCAATATCAATAGCACCAAATTATTGGTGCTATTGATTTTTTAGTCCTTGGATTGAAACGAATGGTTAGAATGATATGGACTCACAGGTTGAGTGAGTAGTTAGTTAAATAGTATAATTTAACGGGTAAAAATAATCAAAGATTATATTTAATGGTGAAAAATTTGATAGCATCAAATTCTTGGTGCCATCATAGTATCTCAACCGACTATATATATATATATATATATATATATATATATATATATATATATATAGGCGTGTTTGGTTGAAATCGAAATGAAATTGGAATCTAATCGAAATAAACTCGAATCAATCGGAATGATTCATTATCTAATTGGTTTCATCACTCACAATCGGAATCGGAATAAATCATTCCCATGCATTGTCGGTGTTTGGTTCAGCAGATATATAAAAATAATCAAATTAATATATTAATTTTATCTTTATAATTAATATATTAATTTAAATGCAAACTGAAAATTAAATATTAAAAATTTACATCAAAATTTTGAAATAATATCAAAATTATAAATCTAATTTTTTTAAAAAAATTAAACTTTGAAGTTGAGTGGATAATTCAAAATATAAAACTAAATTTTGATTTATTCAAATTCAAACTTAAAATTACAATTTAAATTTTAATTTGAATCCCTAAATTTAATTTAAGTTTTAAATAAAATTTTGTATAAATTAAAATTTAATTTAAATTTAAATTAATAAGCTAGATTAGAAATACCTGATTAAATTTTAATTTTTAATTCAAGTTCAAATTAAATTTTACAATTATATATTTAATTTTTAAATTTAAACTCATATTTTAATTTTTAAAAAAAGTTAAAAAATATTCATTCCGCCCGGATTCAACTTTCAATCCGGCCTCTTGAGGGATTCCCGCGTAACAAAGAGGCGATTGAGGGATTCCCATTCCACTCGGGAATCGGAATCGGAATGGGACTCCCGCGTAACAAACGCCTACAAACGGATTCGCTCATTCCCTTTTCCATTCCAGGTGAAAAATAAGCGAACCAAACACGCCCATAGAGTAGGGCTGCTATACTATTATGAGTAGTAGAGCCCTACTACTCATAAGTTGTTTTCGATAATAGAGCTTTCGAATCGACGATCCACTCCGTTAAATATGATCTAGAGTATTTAAAACTTCTAAAAATAAATTTCGTAATCGACGAGCCACTCCGTTATATATATATCTGTGTGTGTGAGAGAGAGAGAGAGATAGATGTATATATTTCAAAGAAAGTTTTTCCTATCACTATTATTTTATCTAATCGAAAGCTTTCATACTGCAGAGAATTATAATTACAAAAAAAATTGAATATAGAAAATTATTATTTTACTTCTGATTTTGTCATAAATTAGATGAAGGTACATCTTATGCAGTGAAACTGTTATAATAGTAAAAAAAAATTATTTGGATCAACAATATTAATAGTGATGGGAGAAATGAATTGGTGGTGCACGGATGTACAAATGCACTGGGTAGAGACAACAATATTCTTCCCCACTGTAGAGAGAGAGAGAGAGAAAGAGAGAGAGAGGTACATAATCTTTTATCTAACGACCCTCACCAAACAAAATATGGCAACAATTTTCCATATCTAAAAGGACTCACCCAACTGTGAGAAATATGGTACCATTTGATCAAAAGTAACAAGCTAAATAGAGCTTTTGACCTAAAGGCATGTTTTTGTAAATTCTAATTTAAATATCTTTTTTTTTTTTTTTTTGGTTTAGAGAAAGATAGTATGCTTGTTTATTTATTCGACACTAATTCAGGGTGAATTAAAAGCAACTAGATTTAGGCTTAGTTTGGTATTGAGTTCTATCTAACGTTATTAGATAAAATGAAGTCAGAGGAAAAAACATATAGGAATATACTTCTGCGTTCTTCGGTAGAACTGTAGAAAATATATTGTAATATTGTAACTGATTCATTGCATCGCGATATGCGGAACGTAATATTACGTAAACAAACTTTCTCACCCCGCACGTAATGCAATCTCTCTGCAATCCCAAACGAAGCCTTAGAATTTAAAATATTGAGTACCAACTATTAAGCTCTTAGTACACTGCGCTAGATACAGTCGGTAAGTATATGTCCATGTTATTGAGAGAACAACTAGGGATTTAATCCATGAAGGGTATGGTTTTATGTAACATACCAAATCTAGTTTGTTATAATCAGTACGTAGAAAGGAGAAAGGATTAAATAAGTACTTAGTTTAGAACAATACTCAACACTGTATATGACTGATAAGTGAGCTAAGAGCCAAAAATACAACTCATTGCAAGTTAATGTGTTTACTTAAACCACTAAAAGTTTGTATGATAAGGATTTAAATCCACACGTAATGTACAAGAGATTTAAAAATTGACTCTAATATTATGCTACCATGTATCGATCTTATGATAATATATCTTAAGTTAATTTCCCCAATTAAGGAATTAAAGAACTTGTGATGCAAATACAACTGAAGATGCTAATTATAGTTCTTGTAACATCTCAATAAACCGGTGGGTACAACAACCTCTTCTCATTGGGTTTTTTTTAACTGAAAATTGACTAAGAAACTTTGGCCAAATACTAAAGACGCACTCATGCACACAAATTAAAACCTAATCTCCCAACCTCAAACAACCACACTGCCTTTTACTTTGCCTCTCTCTTATTATAGAATAGGTACTACACTAATTAATTGATTTCCCCCACTATTTATTGTTCTCATATTTTCCATGCACCACTGTTTCAAATTCTTCTAAACAACTCTTAACTGTTTTGGATCTCTCTACAATGCAATGCTTGCTCTTCTCTATCCTCCTATGGCTTTCCCTCGCATTCACTTGCGCGTATGCAGAGATTCACTACCACGAATTTGTCGTATGTGATTCTACTTCTCGTTACTCACGTCACGTCGATCGCCGCCTGTGTGGTCGTGTTCTTCGTAATGGTTTTTGCGCTCGTGTGCAGATTCAAGCGACGCCGGTGAAGAGGCTGTGCGAGATGCACAACATCATCACGGTGAACGGCCTGTTTCCGGGGCCGACGTTGGAGGTTAGGAATGGAGATACACTTGTGATCAAAGCCATCAACCAAGCCATATACAATGTCACATTGCACTGGTACTGCTACTAATGCCTCTACATGTGCGCACACATATATACTGCATGCACACATGCGATAGAGACATGCATTTAGTGCAGTTCTTGCATATAGGCCATGTTTCCCCTCTATTAAATGTTTTTGTGTGTGAAAGCATAGGCACGGAATAAGGCAGCTGCGGACGGCGTGGGCGGACGGGCCGGAGTTCGTGACGCAGTGCCCGATCCGGCCCGGAGAGAGCTACATATACAGGTTTACGATTCAGGGACAAGAGGGCACGCTGTGGTGGCACGCGCACAGCATGTGGCTCAGGGCCACTGTGTATGGAGCTCTCATCATCTACCCTGAAGAGGGCTCCATTTATCCCTTCACCATGCCCAAGAGGGAGTTCCCCATTTTACTTGGTACTACTCACCACTAACACTTATCTAGGCCATGTACATAGACACACACCTAAATTTTAGTAATTTAGTTTGTAAATTATTTAGAATACTAGTGGTTTATAAATGTATGAATTTGTTGTTCCACAAATTTCTCTTTGTTTGTAATTGTGACAAGCTAATGAAAGTGGCAACACAAGTGAGCAGGCCAGTGGTGGAATAGAGACCCTAATGATGTTCTACGACAGGCGATGATCACCGGAGCAGCCCCGAATATCTCCGACGCCTTCACCATCAACGGCCAGCCCGGCGATCTCTATGACTGCTCCAGTCAAGGTGATCCCATCCATTCGCTGCGTATTTATCGGATAGCATATATTCGACTAAAAACTCGGAAAAATAATTGCATCTGAATATGCGAATTTTCAATGCTGCAACAGAAACGACGGTGATCTCGGTGGCCTACGGCGAGACCAACCTCTTCCGGTTCATCAACGCCGCGATGAACAACGAGCTCTTCATTGCGATCGCGGGCCACCTGATGACGGTGGTGGCCGCCGACGCGGCCTACACAAAGCCCTTCACCACCCCGGTCCTCATGCTCGGCCCGGGCCAGACCACCGACGTCCTCGTCACGACCGCCCAGGCCCCGGGCCGCGGCTACTATATCGCCGCCCACGCCTACGCCAGCGCCCAGGGCGTCCCCTTCGACAACACCACCACCACCGCGATCCTCCAATACAACTCCGCCGCGTGTCCCACTGCAACGAGAACCTCCCCTTCGGTGTTCCCTCCGTTGTTCCCCGCCCTCCCCGCCTTCAACGACGCCCAGACCGCCGCCGCCTTTTCCGCGGGGATCAGAAGCCCGTCCCCTGTGGACGTCCCCGACCCAGTCGATGAGCACCTCTTCTTCACTGTCGGCCTCGGCCTCTTCAACTGCCAGCCGAACCAGCTGTGCGGAGGGCCCAACGGGACCCGCTTCACTGCCAGCATGAACAACGTCTCCTTCGTGCTACCACAGACCCTCTCCATCCTCCAAGCCAGCTACCTCAGGGAGGAGGGCGTGTTCACCGACGACTTCCCCCCGGTCCCGCCGATCCAATTCGACTACACGGCGAGCAACATAAGCCAGGACCTCCAGCAGCCGGTGCGGGAACCAAGGTGTACAAGCTCAAGTACGGATCGGTGGTGCAAGTGGTGCTGCAGGGGACCAACATCGTCGCCGGGGAGGAGCACCCGATGCACGTGCACGGGTACCAGTTCTACGTGCTCGCAACCGGGTTCGGGAACTACAACCCCGCGACGGACCCGGCGGGGTTCAACATGGTCGACCCGCCGCAGCGGAACACGGTCGGGGTGCCGGTGAACGGGTGGGCGGTGATCCGGTTCGTTGCGGACAACCCCGGGGTGTGGCTCGTGCACTGCCACCTCGACGTGCACATCGTGTGGGGGCTCGCCATGGCGTTCTTGGTGGAGAACGGGGTCGGGGAGCTGCAGGCCTTGGAGCCTCCTCCCATCGACCTTCCCCTGTGCTGAAGGAGGTCGACAGCGGATTCGGATCCGGGTGCGTGTACAATCACAAATGGTGCCGTGCCATTTCTCATGATTCGTTAAGATTTGAAATTTGACACGAAAGAGGGAACCCCTGTTCGAGTTGTGAGGGCTAATTCTGTAGAGTTGTTGAAGCAATGCTAACCACTTTGTCACCATAATTCTTGCTAGTAAATTATCTCAAAACAAGTGCATTTGACATTTGTACGTTCAGTAAAATTTTTATTATTCACCAGAGCTAAACTTTGGGACATTTTAACTGACCGAACTATTGCAACTCAGCCCCTAGCCTACAAAGGCTACAACACTCTGTGGATGCCTGGACGGCGGGAAATGAAGCAAGAGATTAACGATTTCACCTGATGTACGTCCTTTCATCCGTCCCTCCATCTAAGCTTGTAACTTGAGATCAAACTATAATCCTTTAAGATCGTGTAAAGAGAAAAAAAAACAATCTATTAACAGAGAGATGGATGAATGAACCGTGCATAACTGTACAACTGCAGCAGTTACTACACACGCTATGTCCGCTAACGGGGGCGACTACTTGCCCGCTCTACAGACCTCCCGAGTCCACACTCAATTGGCAACAAAACGGGCAGAGTGGCGAAGACGGGACACTTTAAAGTAGCCTCACAATCGCACGATCTTTTTCGGTGCGTCAAATATTTCAGCACTTACCGGCCGCTGGCCTTCACGGCAGGCACATAGTTTGGAAACATGTTGGTAGTGGGTTGGAGACCAGTTCTGGTGCAAAAAATATAACAGTTTTTCTTGGAGAATTTAGGGATTTTGCAGGATAACTGTTGTCTATGTTTTTTTTTTTTTTTTTTTTGAGAAATAGGTAGCTAAAACCGTTTATTTCATTTAGAAATAAACTTAGTATAAATGTGAATCAGTAGGATTGACTTGGGAGTCTCGAACTCGTCGGCCACATACTAACCAACCACCAAGCCCTTCGTTACCGCCACTATCTAGGGGTGTCAATGAACCGAACACGAGCGAGTTAGGGCTCGCTTGTGGCCGAACACAAGCTGGCTCATTAAAATATCGAACTGAAAAATTCAGCTCTTGTTCGGCTCGTTAATAAAAAAGCTGAACACGAACTGACTCATAAGCTGACCAACGAACAATAAATTAAATAAGAAAGATTGATATATGTAAAAAAATAAATTTATAAAATTTTACCAATTAGACTTCGATCTAATGGTTGAAACTTTACGTATAAATGAGTCTTTTTATAATTGAACTCGGCTATATATTTTTTTTACTAAAAAATAAATAATATAAATATATATAAATATAAATTATATGTATTGATACATTATCAAACCAAACCATGACTGGTGACCAGCTAAAGCGTTCGACTCGTTATTAAACGAAATTTGAAAAATTAAGTTTCGTGTTATTGTTTATTAAACGAGCGTCCGTCTCGAAGCCATTTCGGCAGAATATTAGGCCCAGGCTTTAGAAACAATAGGCTAGATTGCACAGCTACCACTATCACTGCTTTTGTTGTTGCCACTGCCGTACCACTGTACCAGCAAGGTTGTAGCCATTTATCTGTCCACATCCTTACCCATCCTTACCCACCCATTATACTCTCTCTCCCCCTTTCGGAGATCACTCAAGGGCTATTCATTAAAATCCCATAATTTTACCATTTAAAACTCACTAATATCAGTTAAAGGTTAAATTTGAAATTACCCAAAAACTAAAATTTACTAGTACCCAGTTTGAAAAGTGATGCTAAACCCCAAGTAGAGCTAGTAATTTGGACCTTCTTTTCATCCACGAATAGATGTCATGATTCACATGTTAGGGAAAATCATAATTCAGAATATGCACAACTGGAAGCTGTAATAAAATGCCCAGGCATCCGCACAAAACAGCTTCTCAGTTTAAGAAAAAGGAAAAAGAAGAAAAAAAAGAAACAGGACTCTAAGCTAGTATACTTTGTATCGAGGGGATCGAATCGCCATACTTACAGAACAACGGCACAGAAGAAGCTCCTCTTCTCAAATGATCCGAAGTCGTGCATGAACCAACCGGTCCTCTCACTGTAGCACTCCACCTGCAGTTCACAGGTATTGGCTTCATCATATTCACAACAACACTTAAAAAAAAAAAACAGAAAACAAAGGAAAGAAGAAGAACAAGATAAAGTCGTGAGAATAATGTCTCTTTCACTCAATCATCTAGAATAATTTGTTCGTTTTCAATCAACCACCTGCCTGCTACATTTATTGGTGTTTCTTCATGGAAAGAGTTACAATGACAATTACGTGCCAATGTTATTACAAGGAACCGATGGAAATGAAGGATATGTGGTTGATTGAAATGGACAGCACGGTCCACTAGGTTCCCTCTTTACTTTCTTCCGAAAATTCAGGTGATTATCTGTGCAAGTGCGAAAGATCGAGTATACCCTACAGAACTTCATTCCAAAAAAGAACAAAAAAGGGTTGAGGTTTCATACAGAATCCAAAACAATGCCGCCTTGAAGCCCACCAAGAGCAAACAAAACATTATCCAGCACTACCGCAGAGAAATATGCTCTATCAATGTTCATTGGCCTGCCCATCATCCAGGAACTAAGTCGAGGATCAAAGGTTTCAACAGTAGAAACCGCCGCTCTTGCATCGCCAATTCCTCCTATTGCATATCTGGGAATATAATTGATCATATCTATTTCAGAAAACGAAAAAAATTGTGAATCAAAGCGTGGTATCTCTTAGTATGAGAGGAAACTCACATAGTCCCGTTAAGGACGGCCAACGAAGGACAACCCCTTCTCAAGTTCATACTGGGGAGCCTCGTCCAGTATCCTTCCCTCGGATCATATCGTTCAGCTGACCTACGAAAATATTTAAATATATCCAGAAGTATAAATTACTAGTCTAAGTATGTATAGAGATGACAACCATATATGTTAGTCAAACGTTCCGCCTGAAGAAGCAGGGGCTGCGGTAGCAGCCATAAATATAGGAGCATTAATGCACAAAATGCAATTGCTAATTTATTAGGAACAAGCAATTTTATTTCTATTTCTTCTAGCAACCTAGAATGTGTGTTGAATATTGACCCTACATGAGATGAAAACAGTGAATATTTTACAAATGATCAGTTTCAGTCTTTAATTATTTCGGAAGTAAATTTGGAAAATGGATGATAAATGAAAAGAGAAGTAACACAAGTTATGCATCACATTTACTCCTTGAAATGCTGCAAAGAAATTGCAGCTTGACTTCTAGAAACAAAAAAAATCTATTTGCTCGACATCTTTCATTAACTGCAAAAGTAAGCAGAAAACACGAAATTGTAAAATCATTGGACAGAGTATAATATTAGAATACGAAAAATTGGTTTAAGTACAGCTAGAAATTAATTTACTATATCAAAACTAAAAAAGTGAAGATATCTAACAAGCAATCACCATTCCAGTACACCTGTATCATAGCAAATTTTGCAACTAAATAAATCTAGTGACTCGAGCAGTTTAGTAATGAGCACAAATGTGACCCCGGAAAAAGGAAGTGTTAAAAAACATGCTAAATTAAAAAATAATCCACATATATGCTGACTAAGAAACTAGCACAGAAAATATGTAAATATCTTACTGCAGGTAACAGGATCCATCATATCCACCAACAGCGTAAATCACCCCACCAGATTCTACTGCACCAGGAGCAAACCGCTGAAAAAAAAGAAATTCAGGATGACAGTGACATAACTATCAAATAATTACTAAAATAGGCAACAAATAGACAAAATAAAGGCTGATCATTGACATCTCATAGGGGAAAATTATATGAAAACCCCCTCAATTATAGTCCATTTTTTATAGACCCTTCAACATTTTTTTTTTAACCGACGGAACTTTTAGTTAATTTTAATTAGAGCCTGTTTGTCTCAATTGAATAGAGTTTGTTAAAATTAACAGCTTCCGATAGATATCAACCATTGAAAATAAACAAAATCTAGAGTCCGTTAGCGCTTGTTTATTTCACCGAAAGTGGAAAGGGGTAGAGTAATCTCATAGTTAGTTTTGTTTATTTCAACAAAATCACTGTTAAAGTAAACAAAACTTTCAATTTAATTGATGAAAATAAGTTAAATAAAAATCAAGGTTGTAAATAGCGGATAGCGGGTACATAGCATTTGGAGAGTCTCATAGTGGAAAGCGGATAGTGGGTGCTATGGCGGGCGCTATCTATGGCGGGCGCTATGAACCCATAGCGGATTTCATAAAAGCAAATTTAATATGTTTATGTTTCTTATAAAGTACATATAATTTTGAAGAAAATACAACTAATCATTCTTTTTTTTAGTATTGCAAGTAAGGTTTAAAGTGCCGTGGCACGGGCGTACTGGTTGAATGCTGGCACGGCACGCATACATAAGCTAGTGCCCGTGCCGACATGATACGCTTACGTGCCGATGGATACTCATGACCTCCTATTTGGCACGCTTTGGCACGGACTTATTTCAATTCTTTGGATTCTAATAAGCTCATATAATGTTACTTTTAGAAATTTAATCAAATAATTATGAATATTTGTTATATATAGCTTACTATACTCATCAATTAACATATTTGTAAATTTTTACTATGTAAAGTATAATTATATCGATGTAGAATAGAAATTATTATAGGTTAGAATTTTTAAAATGCAAAGACATCTTTTTTATAGCATTTTGACCAGATTACAGTCTTTCTTTTAGAAAATACAAAAAAATAATTTTAAAAATAATTTGAAAATTATTTTTAAAATTATTTTTTTCAAAAAATAGTAGATCTATCAATATAATTAAGCAATAAATTATATGACAAATAAATTAAATATTTAGCAAACCAAAAAGATGACGATATCGATTCTCCTTTAAAAACGGATCACCTTTTTATCTTCCAAACCCTTAGAAACATGGTTTATTTTATTTAAGGATCCGACCCGATAAGTCATTTTAACTCGTTTGCATTTTTAAAGGTTTGGGCTCATAGCGCCCTCTTTTCTACCGCTTTATAGCGGCCGCTTTAGCGGGCGCTACGCCGCTAAAGCGGCCGCTATGAACCCGAACCGCTATATACCGTTTTATAGATTATAGCGTGGCAGTAACACCTAAAAACCGCTATTGCAGCCGCTATGGCGGGCATTGCGGCCGCTATTTAAAACACGATAAAAATATTAGAAGTCGATGGCAGGTCTATGAAGGAAAAAAATGGAGGGGTGTATTTCAAAATGGCCTATAGTTGAGGGAGTTTCTCTACATTTTTGTGTAATTGAAACCCTGAGTTTGTTAGTTAAATTTTAACGGCCATGAGCTAATATATTTGTTTTATTGCAAACATACAGCTGCTCTCTTGCAACATCATAATTTCCCTCTGCACTCATCCAAAAAAACCTTGCCAAGCATTGCTTAGCGCTTTACTCTTCACCAAGACAGTTTAATGCATTTCTTACATCTAGCTACCTTCCTAACAAAAGCTAACTTAAATTCCTTTCCTCCCCACATTTTTTGGCACAGGGCACTACCATTTCTAATAATGTCGGCAAAGTCTTCTCATGATAGGCAAACTCATTTCCCCTATCACGAGAAAGAGATCACGAATCCACAATCTAGTTTGGGCCATTTCTGAAGATTTGAAGTAGTTTCAAAAATTGTTGCTACGGTGAGGGTTAGTGCCAGCTACTTTGCATTGAAATCTGATGTCACAATAATTGTGGATAACAAGGTTGACTAACATCCTCAAACAACAAAAGAAGATTTGGCAGGAGCACGATAGTTGTTTGCATACAATACTTAGTTGAACCGCAGCCAATGCTCTTTTCATTTTAAAATGTTATAATCACATATTTACCAAGAAGGAATAAATTTAGAGGAAATAAATTTACAATTACAAGGAATAAGATGTACCCTATGAAGCAAAGGTGCGCTGTAAATCCAACGACTGAGAGCTGGATCAAGCATCTCAACTTCTGAGAACGTCTCCGGTCCATTTCCTCCCCCAATAGCAAATATTTTATTATTGAGAGTTGCTCCAGCAAGACCTTCCTTCGGACGATTCAAACGAGGGCACATTGTCCAATCATCATTCCTTTTGTTGTAACATTCAACTTCATTAAAAAAGGAAAAAGATAATTTAGGTTAGTATTGTATTCAAGAGAATATGACATGACGTATGCAGTAGTGACTAGTAAATTAACAGTACCTGTTGAAAAACATGATTCGTTGTCTCGACCGCCAAAAACAAAGATATTATTGCTCAATGCAACTGCTGATGCATATGAGCGTGTGACGCTCATCGGCCTGAGAGATACTAGTCTGTCCGTCGCTGGTGAAAAACAATCCAAGGTCGATAACCAGGTGATGCCATTGTAGCCACCCATTAGGTAAATAGCTTGCTCTGCTTCAGCTAGTAGTGTGGCCGCGCTGCTAAGGGAAATAGATGGATAAAGCTTTGATTCCAACACATGAACTTGGCGTTCCAACCCTTGAATCTTCTTTTCTGACTCAATTACTATGCCCCTTAATGATTGCACTTCTTGATCTGACTCCATCTACAAAATAATGCAAGCGACGATGAACCATATGCTCCACAGGACTCGCAATATAAAGAACACGAGCATATGCAGATGGAACCTTTGTTAGTTAATTCGCGAATTATTGAAAATCTGAATAAAAACTTATAATTTTTATATTTAAATATAGATTATCTTATATTTTATATTGGGATAATTGCCTATATACTCCTCATACGTTTGAAAATATCCGATTTATCCCTACTTTTTTTTTCTTTCTAAAATACCCTTCATATGTTCCACCGTTATTACAAAATACCCCTGCAATTATCTCATGTTAAGTTAACTCAGGTTAAACATGAGTTAAATATCTACCATAGTTAAAAAAAATTAAAATGCCAATTTTGCCCTTAACTTAAGGGCAAATAAGAAATGTTGGTGACGGTAGAGGGGTATATTGGAAAAGACCAAAAGTCAAAATATATTTTGTACCCCTGACTTTAAGGACAAATAAGAAAGACAGTGATAGTGGAAGGGTATATTTGAAAGGGCAAAATAGTAATTTTACAAAGATAACAGAGTTAATTAACAGATTTTAACTCTAGGGGTATATTAGAAATAGGTTGGAACGTAGCAAGGGTATTTTCAATATTAGCCTTCTAAGAGGGATAAATCGAAAAGTCGAGAACTTTTCAAGGATATATAAGCAATTGCTCCTTTTATATTTTATACCGAATCCGTTTTTTAAGCCGAATTTTTCAACGAATTTAAAAATTAGAAAACAAATTTTTTGTGTATTATATCCGTATCGAATTTTTGCCGAATCCAAATTAACTATGGATGGAATGTGGAGTAAAAGGGCAGTTGAACGCATCCACAGTAATAATCTTATTTCTTCTATATGATCCCACAACTACAATAAAAGGACCAACAATGTTACCAATCAAGACCATGTAGAGAATATTAGAAATATATAAATAAAACTGAAATATGAATTTGCCAATTTAGTTTGGAAAGTGATAGCAAAATGGCGAATACCATCATAAAGAAAATAAAACCCTAAGTAACCAACGTGCTGAAAAAATTAAATTATCACACCCAAAGTCTATAGAAGGAAAAATAGGTTTAACAATTACACCTGCTTATTCTCTACCGCTGCAGCCTTTTTTCTCAGTTCTTCAATAATTTGCAACAACTACACAAGTTAGGCTTCAAGTTAAAAAGGGTCATTGATTTACTGCATATTAACACATTAAAAGAGAAATAAATGAAGGAACAAAAACAAAAACAAAATAAATGACACCATACCTTTGCATCACCCTCAAATTGGGCAGATGTGCTTGCATTTTCCTCTGCCATAGCTGAATTCATCATTTCTCCTGGAACTATACCTTTCTCTTGCACTTGCGTGGAACTGCTCGCGACATAGTTATCCTTAGACAACGAAATTAAGCATTTTCGTTCTAAAGATATATTCTTTAGTTTATGAAGAATATTCGGCATATTGATCTCATAGCTACATTGTTCTTCTGACAATATCTTGCTCTCTATGCCTTCATAAGGCATAATATCACCAGGATTATTTGCCGGCAAAGTATCATCAGTTGCAGAATCAACAACTAAGGGATCATCCAGCAGCATGGTCTCCTCACTAGCTTCCCATTCTGAAATTTTCTCTTCAGTTTCCTTCTTACCAAGAGCACTGCTTGAGGTTTCTGCATCCCAATCACCCCAGTTATCTGACAAAGGATTATTATCCTCCGTCAAAACAGTAAATGGGTTGACACCCTTTGAGTCACCCAACTGACCGTCCACACGTTTCCAAGGATTGCTAGCCTGGCGTTTGACGGCCGTTAAGGGAGCAGATGCCGTTGGTGGAACTTGCTTGATATTAGGAGGGACAGAGGTAGGTCTAAACAATGCAAGGAGACCTTGTGTTTGCGCATGATCTAGCTCAAACCAAAGGTGATTAGGTTTATAATAGTTGTCTGCAATCACTTTGTCATATTGGGCCTTGAGAAGTGGTTCGCACTGTGACCTGGTGCGGATACGAACCTTACAAAAGAAATGGCCAAAAGTATATCATTAGAAAGAAGTAAAGGAGTAAAATACGATAAAATAAAACTAAATAACAATGGAAGATGGGAAGCATTATTGCTATGAATGCCCCATTAATAATACCTGTGCGGGATATTTTGTTTTCTCTGTACCATCATTAGTCCATGCGTAAGGGTCAATGTACATCTGGCCCTGGCAAGCAGCCTCAAACACGCCATACAATTTTTTGTAGGAATAGTTAAACAGGAATAACGGCAGACCAGGTTCAATATGCTTCACATAAGATAAGTGGTAGGGAGGCAAGCCTATCAAAAAGAAATTTCAGTAATAACACAGTACGTACCAAAAACTACCAAAAGACACCTATGAAAGCATCCATAATTTGTTATGGCCTATAGATATAGATGTAGATTTAGATATTTAATAGCTAATCAATATGGCATACTTATGATAGACAAAACAATAAGAAGCGAAACACAAGACAGATGAATCACCAATACTACAGAACAAGACTCCCCGGACCATACAAATGCAGGCCGAGCCCGTGTGAATGGTTTGGTAAAGATATGCCAAATTTTGATATAGATTTGTAATAAAGCTATTACATTTTTCTTGGGTTAATCGGAAGAAGTTTATTTACATAAGATCCAAACCCTAATTTCAATTGATAATCAGTTTGGTCTTTACTCCCGCCTCCAGAAGAACGGAAAAATAGATATCAAACAATATCGCTAGAATCTGGTGAGTAAATTGATACTCCGACTCAGATAAAAGATGAGTTGATGGCAATTATGAAAGGGTTGTCGACGAACCAAATAGCTGCTTAGAAAGGCATTCACTCATCGTCTCTTTTGAGCAACCAAAGATGACTCCTCCGAGGTCGGTCTTACGCAAGTTTCTTGCACTCACAGAGGAGTTCCCGGGCATCGGAGTTTTATAAGGATCAGTCGAAACTGTGATGGTCTCCGTCCTTCTCCCAGCCCCCATCCTATTTTTGAGAAACTAAAGAAAAGAAAACGAGAGAAAACGAACACCCAAGCAAACGAACATGAATTTAATAATGAAACAATTCCAATAATCGATAATTTTTCACTGGAATCGCAAGGTTTTATCACACAATATATACAGCATTGCTGAAACCCTAAAATCCCTCTTCAACCAAGAACAAGAATTTTGCCAACAAAAAGAGAAGAGAACCACTGAGTGTTCGAAAACCCTTCAAACTAAAATAGATTTTCAACAATATTGATGGAAAAAAAACAGAAGAAAATAAAGGTGGCATCTAGAGCGATACAATCATTCATTTTTCAATCATAAACGTACCAAGAAACGAGAAGATTCAAAAGTAATATCTACTGAAACAGCTCAAAGCTACGAATAACCTCATTAATTACCATAAATACAAAGGAAATGAGATCATCCATTCCATTCCACTCCACTCTATTCGAACTCATCGATCTCAAAAAACAAAAACAAAAACAAAAAACAAAAAAAAAAACGAAAAAAGAAACGCCGACCATAAGATTTCACGACTCACACAGAGAAATCGAAGAGAGATTCGATCACCTCACCACCGATCGTCGAAGAAACGGGTCGCCGTAACAATCTCGTCGACGAAAACAATCGGCGTGGGGGCGATGCGAAAGGGTTTCGCTCTCGATCGAGGTGAGCACGGAGAAGAGAGAGAGAGAGTGAGCGATGTGACAGAGAGAGAGAGAGTGGAAGGGGAATGGCGACGAGGAGGGAAAAGAGAAACTCCTTTAAATATTTTTTTTTTTTAAAAAAACAAAACTTTATAAAGCTTTTACCTTTTCACCTTTTTATACGGAAACAGGCGTGTACAGGACGAAGCGGCTAATCGCTACTGCAAAAGGGAAAATCGGATCGGGTTACCGCCCATTTACATCCGGTAAAATTACCTCTTACACCGGGTGCATCGTACTCATCATGCACCGCACAGCACAATTTTAACCACACACATTAATTACTACGCCACTTAAAAGAAAAAATAGAAATTATTTTAGGCTGCGTTTGGTTGGAGAACTAAATTTTGGAGAACAACTTTTGTTGTTCCCGAGAACAGGGGATATTCCGGTACAAGATAGAACAATTGTAAATTTGTGTTTGGATGCATTCGAGGATATTCTAGAGGATATCCTTAATAGCGTTTGGATAAAAATGCTAGAACAACATCTAAATATATTTTTAAAAATAAAATAATGAATTTCTATTAGTATATTTTATATAAAATTATTTCATATAATAATTTATAATATAATATTTTATGTAACAATCTAATTTAAAATAGTATATTTTATTTTATTATATATAATAATTTATTTTATATAATTTATTCATAATATATTAATGAATAAAATATAATACTAACAATATCCTTATAATTTTAATTAATAATTAGTATAAATTTCAATACAAACTAATATATATATATATATATATATATATATATATATATATATATATATATATATATATATATATATATATATATATATATATATATATATATATATATATATATATATTTAATATGGAAAAATAATTTTATGTATATATAATATTTAATATAAAATAAAACTTAATAAAATATAAAATAAAATAATTAAATATTAATATATAAATGATAAAACTTAATAAAATAAAATATATTTCAAATTTAATTAATTTATGTTTTATAATAAAATTTAAGTATAAATATATTATGATAAAAATAATATTTATATTAACATATTTATTTATTAAATTTGAGTATTTATTTAGTTTATTTGAAATTAATTAAAATAAAGTAAAAAAAATTAAATGTGCATAATAGAAAGAAAAAAAAAAAAAAGAAAAAAAGAAAGGGCAAAATGTTGTTCCAGCTTGTTCTCCCCAAAGGGGAGAACAAACTTACCGGGGTTGTTCGAGACAACCAGCGAACAGCCAGGTTGTTGCTAAATACTATTTTGTTTGGGGGGGATAAAGGGGGATATCCGCCTTGTTTTGGGATATCCCTCCAACCAAACGCTGCCTTAGAATATATTTTAGGAATACAAAGATAAAATTATTTGGATAATTGGATTGGAAGTGTTGTGCATGGTATCAACTTTTATTCTAGCTTTAATTTGGTTTTATATTTTTTCCTGTAATAAAACTTTTAATCTATAACTATTTATTTTAGCAACAAAATTTAAGAGTAACGCCTCATTAACTTCTAATTATTATTTAGTACTTACGTGGTAGGTTTTATCAAGAGTTAATAATATTGTTTTAACAGGGATTCGATTAAAATTTAGGAGGTTCGGATTGGCGGTGCACGTGACTTCAGATGAGCCCGGTGCAGGTAAAAATAATTTCATTCGTTGTACCGCGCATTAACTGGTGCTCACCTGCTCGTGGCGGTTTCAGTAAGGATCGGTAAGAATACCCGAAATTTTATTCAAATCTGAATTTAAATAAAACGAATATATACGATGAACATAATTATGAATTCGAATATGGATATCAAAAATAGAACCTGACGAATATAGATTCAGATATGAATTATGATTATACCCGATCTGAATTCGAATTTATTTTGTATTTTATATATATATATATATAGTCCTACTTATCTTATTATTACGATATCGCACTCGTACTCATAAGTTGTTTTTGATGATAGAGCTTCCTAATCGACGATCCACATCGTTATATGTTATCTAGGGCATTTAAAACTTTTAGAAATAAAATTTTATAATTTTTCGATATTATTTACCCTACGATCAAAAGCTCACAAAATTGACAATTTTTAATAACCGGTATGGAATATTTGCTAGTTTAACGGTGTAAAAGAATCGAAATAGATTGAATTTTTGATAGAAAATTCTATTCACTACCTAAATAAAGATCAATAACTCCGATCTTAAATTGAAAGATTCGATCATCCATTTTTAGGATGTCGTTTGATTTTGAGATTCATTTTATACCGCTTGATGGACTTTATAATGATTTCGAAAAATTACGAAATTTATTTTCTAGAAGTTTCAAATACTCTAGATCATGTTTAACGGTGTGGATCGCCGATTCGAAACCCCAACATCGAAAACAACTTATGAGTAGTAAGGGCTCTATACTCATAATAGTATAGTAACTACTCTCTTTCTCTCTCTCTCTCTCTCTCTCTCTCTCTCTATATATATATATATATATATATATATATATATATATATATATATATATATATATATATGAATTGAATTAGTAGATTTTATTATTACTACCAATTTTTTAACCTTTGGATCAACTTTTTTATTATTTATAACAATTGAATTAAATACTATAATTTAGTGGGAACCACTCAACCCTAGAGGTCCACTCAACTCTAACCGACTAATATCGTCATCCTCTACGTTTTCATCTAAGAATTAAAAACTTGATAGCAAAAAAAATATTTTACTATTAATAAATATTCCGCCCACCTTCTCTCTCTCTCTCTCTCTCTCTCTCTCTCTCTCTCTCTCTCTCTATATATATATATATATATATATATATATATATATATATATATATATATATATATATATATATATATATATATATGTTATATTTGAATTTGTATTTTTAAATTTTAGATTTAATATAATATATTTTAATATTGAAAAAAAAAATAATTGTTTCTGAGTTCATATTTTCGGGTTCGCGTTCGGATTCGGGTTTCGGATTTTTAGTCGGGTTCGGGTTTGGATATGAATTTTTAAAATCCGTCGGGTTCGGGTCTCGGGTTTGGAGTCGGGTTCGGATTCGGATTTTTAAAAAACCGCTCCGAATTCGACCCGTTGACATCGCTAACGGCTAGTGATGGGGATTTAGGCCCAATAGGCCCATTGGGCCCATGAGCAAATTATTACCTGGACCTGATCCATTATAAGCTGCGATTAACAAAAGCTTTTTTAAAAAAATATAAAATGTTGAGTTTGAGTTATATTTATTTTCTTCTTTTTCCCCAAATAAAATAGAAATTTTAAATTATAGCTCATATTTATGTTTTTGAAGGTCAAGCTCAATTTATTTATCAAATAAACTAGAGCCAATTTATAGCTAGATTGGATTAGTGTAGATTTCGATGCAACCCAGGCCTCTTTTATTGGAAATGTTCCATACAAAGCCCAAAAAAACGTTAATATGATTCTATCAAACAATTAGCTTGCGTTTGGTTGGGGGTTAAGGGGTGGAATAACCCCTTAACCCCCATTTTATTCCCAAACACTAGAAAAAAGAGGTGGGGTTAACAAACCTCACCTCAAAAAGTTATTCCGGCTTAACTAACCCCACCAAACCCCACCAAACCCCAACCAAACATTATTTTTCTACTCATAATAACCCACTATCCTTCTTATCCCACCTACTTCAACCAAACACTATTTTTCACTATCCTGGAATAACACAAATTCCAACCAAACACAAAAATACTTTAACCCCATCTTAATCCCAAACTTAACCCTATCCCTGGAATAACTACTTTTTCCTTAATGTTTTTCTATAGCAAGTGGCAAAAAGTTTAGTAGTTGGTATCCGAGATTCTAAGTTTGAATCATAGTTGATTTACATTTTCAGCTAAATTTATTTCATTTATAGTTTTTTTTTTTTTTTTAAATAGATAGCACGCTACCGTTCATTCATTGAAGATATGAATTAAGATACAAAGTTGAGAAAAAGAGGATCTCGGTTAAAAAAAAAAAAAAAGGAGTCAAAGAAGGTGTTTCCAAGAATCAATCAGTTGTTTGAGACTTCGCACCGCTCGACCAGGATCAAAGCGAATACCACGAAAGATAAAGTCGTTCCTAGTCTTCCATATTATTTCATTTATAGTTTTCATTTATAGTTGATTCGTATTTAAAATTTAAATTTATTTAAATGAAATGAAATAAACGAAGCGGATAGTGCGTGCTCTCTCTCTCTCTCTATCAAAAAAACAAAAAAAAATCGTGTTGATTTATCAGACGAAATAGGCACTAATTTGTCAAATGTTTTACTACTATTTTTTTACAAGATCAAAATAGGTATAAATTGTTGCTAAGGGTGTGTTTGGTTGGATGTAAAAGTGCTCTGAAAAAAAAATTTCTGCTGAAAACTTTTTTTCCCATGTTTGGTTACCTGTAAAAATTTTTTATGGAAAACTACTTTTACATATTCTTTTAAAAAAAGGGCTTTTCGTTTTCCACTGCCCGGCCGCGGAAAACGAAAACTCGAAGCTGCCGAAAAGGCGGCTCACTGCTTTTGAGCATGCGCGGTCCACGAGGATTCTAGCCTCGTGGACCGCATGAAGAGAGAATCCACGGGTCACCTTGTGGACCCGTGGACTCTCTCCCCTCTTTTATATATATATATATATATATATATAATTTTATTATTTAAATATATTTTTGTGTAATATTTCATATTGTATTATATATATATTATTTATAAATACATAATAATTTATTTTATATTATTAAATATTATATTGCATACTTAATTAATGTATAATATATATCAATAATTATTATATATAGATAATATTTATAATATATACAGTAAAAAAAAATATATATATAATAATTTTTTATTTATATTTTTTTTTCAACCAAACAACAATAAAGAAAAACTAATTTTATATTTTTATTTATAAAAATTATATATTTTTATATAGTATTATATACAGACTAATACATATATTATATTAAATACTTATCAATTTATTATATTATATAATTTTAATATATTTAATTTATAAATATAAATTATAATAATAATATATATAACCTAATAATTAATAATAATAATAATAATAATAATAATAATAATAATATATTTTTCCTTTCAACCATTCAACCAAACAACTATATGAAAACTAGTTTTATTTTCATATAAACCAAACACCAAAGTAAGTAAAACTTTTTTTAAAATTTTTTTAGAAAATTTTTAGTTTTTTTTCAAATAAAACCAAGCCCCTAAAACTAGTGGATTGGGACACTCTTTTACATGCTAATAAACATTTTTTTCAATTCAACACACTCTAAGCTCGTCTTCATGGGCCCCACCAGATATAATTCATGTAGAAGCAAACAAAAAGATACAACGAATTAAATATAGGGAGAAAAAATTAAAATTTAATTAGAAATAATAAATAATAAATGAGAGCTTGATTTAATAAAAAAGAAAATAATTATTGGCTAACCACCATCAAGGTTATAATAATTATTATATATATATATATAAGTAAAATAATGCAACTCTAATTTTAACATTACTTTTGTCGGTTAGCCCCGGTGGACTTGGTCCACAGCCATTGGGTGGGCCGGGGCTGCTCCTAACCGTCGGATGAGGTGGGGAACGGTCGGGAGAAGACGACGAATCGTGCTCAATCAGGTCGGCGCCCGAACCCGTGGCCATTTCGTGTATTTTTTTTAAAATAAGAAAAACAAAAATTGGTCGGAACGAGCGCCCGCATCACACCGTCCGATCTGCCTTCCGGGACGCTTTAAGATTCGTGCCATTTATGTGAGAAATAATAATTAATTAATTAAAAACTTATTAACAAGGCATTTTTATTTTTATTTTTTGTAAATTTCATATTTACCGGATAACCTGTGTAATGATTTGGCTGAATACAAAATGTGTGAAAAAAGCAGATTTATCTTTCAAAGGAGTAAATTTGTTAGAAAACGATGTTTAAATATTTTTTTATATTTAAAACTTCCCCTCACAGCTGAGTTTGAGACTTTTTAGTCGGCCCATGACGTGGGTTTGAATTAAATGGAAGAAAATTAATATGCTAATGCTCGATCTGTGTGAAAGCAATCGTTATCTTTCTAAAAGGCTTAGCGGTTAAAGAACGGTGTTTAAATATTTTTATATTTAACAAAATGACATCTAAATCCCAAAAAAAAAAAAAACCATTAAAAGCAAAAAATGTTGCTACAAAACCTTTTGTGGGTTCTTCATCATTAATTTGCTTACACACTCTATTGAATAAAACTTGTGTTTTTTTTTAAAAAAAAAAAATAAATAATGGGTCAAAAGTATAAGTATATATTTTTTAAAATTTTCTAAGTTGAAAACCTCTTACATAGATAATAAAATCATATGATCATCATATTCGATGTTTTTGTAAAAACAAATTAATTAATAATATGTCACGTTTCAAAAATTGTTCACATTTATAACGTAACAATTGTACCTCTCAACATCTTATAGATTCTTTATTAGCAGTCCCCTAACATGTAGTGATTTTTAACTCTCCTATGGAGAATAAAAAAAAAGAAAAAAAAAAAGAAGATAGATATAATAATTTCACACCTAATTAATTACTTACTAAAAGAAATGATATTTTAAAATAAATAAACTATACGAATGAAAATCATACAATATATTTTTTAGAAAAATAATTAAGGGAAAATAAGAAAATAACGTGAGAATTTTTCTTTTGCAAAAAGCCAAATTATCAGCAATTATTCGCGTATAAATCTTTGTTATAGTAATCAAACTCTCGATCATAGCTCTACCTAAACCTACGTGACATTGACTAATGCACAATTATTAGAAATCACTAGGCTATATTGTTTATTAAAAAAAAAAACACAGCTAATAATAATTGGATCACACGCGTAATACAACACAGCTATCGAAATAATTTATCCAAACATAAATTTAACACTATGGATAGGCTAGCTTTTAATGAACATCTGTCCATGTTGTTAATTATAATAAGAACGAATTTTAAAGCATGTCATACGTATTAGTCCACCACTGTATATATATATATATATATATATATATATATATATATATATATATATATATATATATATATATATATATATGAATAAATAATCTACTTAATTTGGATGTCACAAAGAGCTAAGTTTTGGGTGATATTAAAAATGCCCCTGAGCTTAATGGCTACAAAGAAGGGGTCCAAACTAAGCCTAAAAACAGGGGTGGCTGTTAGTAAGGGTTGTCTCTCGATAATCGACCGTCAGATGGTGATTGGACGGCTGTGAGGAGGTGTTGAACATTTTGGGATTAGATGTGATTAGAGTAATCTGATGTGAACTTTGAAGTTAGTAATTATTCAGTCATTTTGCTCATATATCTTGCGCGCGCGTGCATATAAATATATATATATATATATATATATATATATATATATATATATATATATATATATATATATATATTTATATATATATTTATATATATATATATATATATATATATATATATATATATATATATATATATATATATATATATATATATATATATATATATATATATATATATATATATATATATATATATATATATATATATATATATATATATATATATTTATATATATATATATATATATATATATATATATATATATATATATATATATATATATAAGTGGTTGGATGAATGGTATATTCTAACGGATAAAAATAATTAAAGAGTGGATCAAACAGTCAAAAATTTATAATGAGTACGAATATACTATTATATATAAAGTATTATATATATATATATATATATATATATATACAGCCGCATAACGTTTTTGTTTTTTCCCATCCTAACAAAGACAAAAAGCAACATAAATGTAATTATATTCACCCTGTTGTTCATGATTGGAATAAAAGTTTATATTTATTCATATTTTTTAGTTTTATAAGATAACAAGAGCATATATATATATTGATTAATTGATGAACTCAATTAATTCATTGGAATCTGTGGGGTTTGTCATGTTTTAGGATTTGAAAACATTGGGGAGCATCCTCTCAAAAAGAATTAACAAAAAACAAAGAGCTAAAAAGCAAAAAACTAAAAAAAAAAGAGAAGGAAACATTGTGGGGCATTGATGTGGAAATTTGTCCATTGATGTGGAAATTTGCATTGACCTAATTATTAATCTACATTAATTGGATCAAATGGTTGTCCCTTTAAGATAAAAGCATCAAAATCAATTCCTAAGTATACATGTAGGTAAGTTGGAATAATATTGCAGGAGTATTGTTCGAGTAGAGCTGTTACAATACACGTCTAATATATATTTTCACTTCAGTCGCCTAACAGCTTAATTTTCGCTGTAATGGGAAGTATAAAAACAGTAAATTATAATGATTCTCTTATTGAGCTAAAAAATTTATTTCGCTTTTCACTCTAATGAGAACTTTTGAACTTGGATTAGGAAAATTGTCCCAAAAGAGAGGTTAAGAAACTACTGATTAATCACGGACGTTGAATAATATGATATTATAGATAATTCTAAATCCCTTCAGTTTAATAAAGTCGTGGGTTTAATTAATCTTAAACATGCATAGTTTATTTTTGAAAAGAATGATACACACGCAAACTATCCTCATTATTCACAAAGATTAATGATACACAAACAATTCAGCTTCAAACTTGAAACTCCCAATACCAATTATCAAGTTCTTAATTAGTCAAATACATTAAGCACCATTATTCTTAGCATGCATATTTCTTACTCTATCTTATTTGTCAAGTCCAAGAGTCTGTTATATTTATTATGCAAATAAACAGATGTATTAAATATATTTTGCTTTTTTTTTTTTTTTTTTTTTTTTTTTTTTTTTTTTTTTTGAGAAGAGAGGGGAAAGGTGGTATCTTTCTGTCGTTCATTGGAAAGTGGTAGCCTATTGGGTGAAACGTGCAGGTCACAAGGACGCGAAAAATAAAATAAAATAAAATAAGAAAAATAAAAAAACTGTTGGTAGGAGTTGCTCTCACAAGTTCGTCAGTTGTTTAATCTTATAAATTTCTACAAAAAAGTCTGGTTTGATTGATCTGAAGATTGCTTAATTTTTTTTTATCAGCAAACCTAGCTACAAGAAATAGATTTGTAGATACATTATTACACATCTATTAACTCAATTATGCTAATTAATATATATCATCACCCCAGCTTATAGCAAGTAATTTTCTCTAAAATATGTTATAGTAGCAAGCCAGCAAACAGTACAATTCTCACATCTTTTTATAAATACCAAAAATTGTGAAAAGCTCAAAAACAATTCTAGTGCACATGGGGGGAAACCCCTTGTTCTTTAATTAGTACACAGGTAATGTCCTTAAACACAATAGCCCCATCTTTTGATACCCCTCATTTATTATAATATATGATCACTTACTATATGAATGAAATGATTCAATGTAGAGTACTCACACCTAATTGAAGCAAACCCCTCATTTGTCCTTTT
Organism: Aechmea fasciata; assembly: GCA_025177825.1. Taxonomy (NCBI): domain Eukaryota; kingdom Viridiplantae; phylum Streptophyta; class Magnoliopsida; order Poales; family Bromeliaceae; genus Aechmea; species Aechmea fasciata. The sequence continues at coordinate 14,407,845 of CM045927.1, read as the reverse complement.
AGCAACATGGCCCTTCAATTTACTATATAAACCACCATCTTATACATCGGCGAGAAAAAAAAGATCCAAATTGTGTGTTAGAGCTAGAGATACGGAGAGATATATAGAAGGGGAGGGAATTGATGGGGAATAGTCTTAGATGCTGTTTAGCTTGCGTGTTGCCCTGCGGGGCCCTCGACGTGATCCGAGTGGTCCACCTCAGCGGCCACGTGGACGAGTACAGCCGCCCGATCACCGCCGCCGAGGTGCTCGCCGCAAACCCGAACCACGTGCTCAGCAAGCCGTGCTCACAGGTCGGCGGTGGCGGCGCGCGGTGGATCCTTATCGTGTCGCCCGAGTCCGAGCTCAGGCGCGGCGACATCTACTTTCTGATCCCCGCGACGTCGACGCCTGTACCGTCGGTCGCGGAGAGAAAGAAGAAGTGCGCACAAAAAATAAATCAGCAGCAGCAACAACAGCAACAACAATCGAAAAAGCCAACATCGATGAGTGACGATGAGAGTCATAATCGTTACTTGGCGGAAGTAATGTCGGAGAAGCACTCCGGGGGGCCGAGGAGGCGACGGAGCGGGGCTCGAGTCGCGGTGTGGCGGCCGCACCTCGAGAGCATTTGCGAGGATGTCTAGGGTTATTTTTCGCCGGGAATCACCGCTGCGCCGTGCGAAATTTTATCCTTGCAAATAGTTGGAGAGGGGGAGGGGGTTAGTGTCAGGGAGTTGGCTAATCATGTATTAATGCATGGGTAACATTTCTCTTAATTTGTGTGATTATTGGGTTTTTTTTTTAATGAAATCCATGCATGTAATATTAGTTTTTTTAATTTTTCTCCCTTTTACTAGATCTGGAAATGAGTGGAAATTGTTGAGATTTTTGTATATTATAATATATATTATATATGATGATATTTTCCTTAAGTAGAGAGAGATATATTAATGGGCTCGATCGAGGAGGAGAGAGAAGGGTTTGTAAATCATATGGGGTGTTCTTTTTTCTCTTCTAGGTTGTATAAATTAAGGTGAATAAAAACTTGTTGTGCTTCATCTTTTATATTTCTCTTTAATTAATCTTTAATTTGTTTTATCTGCTTTTATCATGTTTTAGACAAAAAAACACTTTTTAATCTCTAATATAAAATATAATAGAGTGAAATTAATGATAGAAATAAATACATGAAAAGAATCAATTAATCTATAATATTTTTTAAAAATTTTTTTGCTTTTTGTTTTTTGAGTCTACATTAGTCAAATCCTTTTATCATGGCCCTTTTGCTATAATTGCAGCTCCTAAATTAATAGAATGTTAGTAACCAAACAAAGAAATTAATCAAAAAATTAATTTGCTCTTTCTACTCTTTTGAGCTTTTGTTCTTTTTTAACATTAATTACAAAAAACAATTAAACACCATTTGAGTGATTCATTATTAAAGAAACATCAGGACTTAGGATTGATTAATGTATCTTAAGATGATTCCAACTTTTTATTCTATTTTTTTCCCTAAAACTTCAATTAATTTGTCCTCGAGTCCAACAACAACAAATGTTTGGTGCTCAAAGCTATAGATGCTTAATCATGATGTTTAGAGATAATGGTAAGATTACTACAAGCCAAACTTGAATAGAAACTATGTCTTTAAAAATTTAAGCTGTGGTGGAGCCGATATTTCAATAAAACCATATAATTTTTTAATATAATCCCTTTTTGTTCAAGAATATTTTTAGTATAAATTATAAGAAATAGGAGGAACAATAACGAAATCCTGATTGTGAGAGGTTAAATACATTGACTCAAAATTTTAGGATTATAAATTATAGATTTTTAAAAATCAAAAAGAATGAAACAGATATTGATAGAAAATTTTCAATATTTTTAAAATTTTCTATATTTTAGCCATCGAAGCTTAAATATATTCGAATTCTGAATCTCCCAATTCAATATCATGAATCAATTAATTATTTGTTTCCGAAAACTTAAGCTCGATATTTTTTTTTATGATTCAGTTTATTTTTAATAAACTAAAAGACAATCTTGCTTGGAGCCTATTCGTAGCTCACACCTCTTTAATTAATTTGTAACGAAATAAACCTATACCTACCAATATACGTATCGCATGTTCTCGTGGAAACTATATACATACGTATTAAATAATAAAAAAAATAAAGTTATATTATTATTAATATTATGATATGTATTTTAAATAAAGGCTTTGCCCAGTGAAGGAGATCACATTCGATTCTTGTGCCCTTTAGTCTCCTCTTGCATGGGAAAAAGTGCTTGATAAGTAAAGAATAATTTACATATAGAGCCCTAGCTTTTTAGATAATATCAGAAGCATCTATTTTTATTTATTTTTTTATATAAATTTCCAAGATTTTAGTTTTTCTTTCATTAAATATCCTGAAGAACCCATCTTCTGAGTAAATGTAAGAGGTATTACCTGACAATTTTAATTTTCTTCATAAAGACTTCGAGAGGCTATCATTTATTAGATCATAACTATTCAATTAACCAATCGCTCAACTCAATAAAGCCATTATCATCCTAATCGAGGACCACTATCATTCTGTACATCCTTTCATCCAACGGTCGAAAAATTAATAACATCAAACACTTTGTGATATCAATAGTACAGTAGCATAATTCTATATAAGTTCGGCTACTATTCTGTTGATAGTATCAACCTCTTGGTGCTATTGAGCTTTCCGCCGTTCGATCTATCTTTTAGACTATTTATATTATCATACTATTTAACCAACTACCCACTCAACCCCAGGGACTACTATCATTCTAATCAGAGACCACTGTCATCCAATGATTGAAAATTCATTAGCAACAAACATTTGATACTATATATAGAACTAAGCTACTATGCTATTAATAGCACCAAGTCATTGGTGCTACCAAGTTTTTGGCCATTGGATTAAGAGATGTGTGGTTATGATGATGTGGGCTCCCTAGGGTTAAGTCGGTGGTTGGTTGAATAGTATGATCTAACGGGTGAAAATTATTAAAGGGGTGGATCTAACGGCGGAAAACTTGGTAGCACCAAATACTTCGTGCTATTGATAGCATAGCGTGGACTCCTATATATATATATATATATAGGGTCAAATGCATACGTCCAAACATAGTCAATTGCGAAAATATCCTGCAAAAGCGAAACTAGGTGAGATGTCCCGCAAAAGTCCAAAAGTATGCGATATGTCCCTGCCGTGCCTTTTGCGGGGACATATCTGCAGATATGTCCCCGCAAAAGGCACGGGGACATATCTCGCATACTTTTGGACTTTTGCGGGACATCTCACCTAGTTTCGCTTTGCAATTGACTATGTTTGCAGGACCCGTATGTAAATAACCCATATATGTATATATGTATATATATAAAGTCTTTTTTTGGTAATTTCACTGTTTTCTTCATAAAAATTTAAAGTTGATATACTTATCAAATATAAAATAGGGAAAACTTCAAAAAAAAAAAAACAAAAACCTATGATTTCGTACTTTTTCATTTTAATACCCTATGATTTAAAGTATATCAAGTTAGTACCCCGTGGTTTCGCACTTTCTCACTTTAGTATTATGTGGTTTGAAGTGTATCAAGTTAGTACTCCTGTGGTTTTATTTTTGTATCAAGTTAGTACCCTATGATTTTTCAACCACAAGGTACTAAAGTGAGAAAGTGCGAAGCCACAGGGTATTAAAGTGAGAAAGTGCGAAACCACAGGATAATAACTTAATACACTTTAAACCACATGGTACTAAAGTAAAAAAGTGCAAAACCACTGGATACTAACTTTATACACTTTAAACCACAGGGTACTAAAGTGAGAAAAAATGAAACCATAATGAGGTATTTAAAGTTTTCTCTATAATAAGTGTACACCCCAAAAGGGTGTACATCTTACAACCCCACCCATACTTGGGTGGGATGTAATTCATCAGTCACATCATGTGACTGGTGAGTAAATTTCTACCCTAGGATGGGTGGGTTGTAAGATGCACACCCCTTTTTGGGTGTATATATAGCATTTTCCAAAATATAAATGAAAATATACTCTGAAAAAGACCCCAAAAAATGTATGAAAAGGTATAGACAACAGTAAAGGCTACTACAAATTACCTGAAAGGTCAAGGACCTAGATACAAATATCTTTTTTTGAGTTTGTTTATTAGTGACAGCTAATAAGACCTTCTATTCTATTGAAAGATTTAATAGAAACTCTTCGATCGAGTTATCGTCCAACGAAGTTACGATCAATTATTACAAAAAGATGCAAAAAAAAAAAAAAAAAAAAAACAATTTCGCGTGCACGATTCGGTGGAAGAATAAATAAAAATATATTTACTGTAGAGACAGCTAAGGGGCTTAATATAAAAAACGTAGAGTTTTGGGATCTGTTGGGCTCTCTTTATAATATTTCTCAATGATTGGGTTAATAGATGAGTTGAGAATGTATAAATGTTCTCCCGGAAAATAAGGGTTCACCATTGACTCTGAAGCATTACTTGAAGTTAATTTGCATCATAAAATTTAGAAAAAACTTCAAAAAAAATCCCTTATGGTTTCAATTTTTTTTCACTTTAGTATCCTACAGTTTAAAATATATCAAGTTAGTACCCTGTGGTTTCTCACTTTATCACTTTAGTATCCTGTGGTTTTAATTTTGTATCAAATTAGTACTCTATAATTTTTTAAACTACAGGGTACTAAAGTGATAAGGTGTGAAGCCACATGATAGTAAAGTAATAAAGTTCAAAACCATATGGTACTAACTTGATACATTTTAAACCATAGAATACTAAAGTGGTAAAGAAAAAAACCACAGGTACTAACTTGATACACTTTAAACAGCAGGATACTAAAATAAAAAAGTGTGAAACCACAGAGGAGGCTTTTGAAGTTTTTCCTAAAATTTAAAAAGTTGGTATAGATATCTAAAGCTTATGCGCAAGTGTTGTTTGCATAAAATCATTTGAAAAAGCAATTTCAATGTAGAAGATTCAAACTAAGGTCTTGATTATATAGGTTCGGAAGCTTACTAGAAACTACTCATCTTAACATTCTGCTACAGTAAAAACTTGGAAATTTCCTCTACTAAATATTGGTCTTTACTTTGCCAAGTTCCAAAGCTTCTTTTCCCTCTTCTTTCATCTTCCTATTTGACACACAAATCACTAGTAAACCCCACCGAAGTCGACGCCCGTTCCCAACTGTACGATTGAGATAGAGAAGCAGTTGCAAAAACCAAACCAAACCAGACCAAACGACTAACACAGTTCGCACTTGTTTTGGACAACTACTAGGGTGGCTACGAAATTAAGTGTAAGGAGTAGAGTTCCTGCAATCTATATAAGTTTACAGCAAAAGCAAAAGTTTTAAACTAAAAATTCTAAACTTTTACTTTTAGGCTAATAATACCCACTTTTTTCTCTGTCAAACAGTCTACTAGAAATAACTACGAGTCTACGACACACACTATCATAGAACAATATTTCAAAAGTACAATAGAAAACAGAACATTAATAGCAAGATTTAGCTTTTAGCAGGACATGTCCCAGACCACATGAAGAAGCAAAGTCACATACAGAAACATATTGAGTTGCATTGTCTCATATGCAAACATCTCAAACACATGGCCACAATGCCATATTCATATACTGAGCAAAAGAAACTGTTGTAAACAGCTTAAGTAGAAACTTATTGTAGTGGCTGAAGGACTGTAAACAGTAAACATACCGTACAAAGTAGGGAATTGAAAAGAAATAATATAATTAGGTATACCATAGGCCCATCTAAGTTGTTCTCAAAATAAAATAGTGATCGCACATGGACAACACTAAGATCTAGCACAGTTTATATAAAAGATACTAACATCTGAGTGTTTCTACAGATATCAAGATGCAAAGATCATCGTCAAAAGTACGTAAAAAAACCCTCGACACTTGGGAGTAACTTTTTACACACACATGCAGAGAATTGATGTGGGACCGTGACAGATGAGCAATGCCACATTCACTCAACTTAGGTATTAACAATACGAAGAGAACAACTGGAGCCACAGTAGACGCTTGTCTTAAGCTCATCCGAAGCTTTCGGCAATACACAATTTGCAAATCAACTCTCTAAAGAAACGAACATCGAACATTAAGCTACCCAACCAAATAAAACGAACAATAATTCCACTGCTTTACAACCTATATCGAAACATGCAATGCTATGCTCTACCCTTAATCTTTTCCCGCCATCTGGTAAGCCTAGGAAACGCACGGGTTTTTGAGCTTATTTACCAAAAAGGTGATTAGCTTTTCCTCCAGATGTTCCATGACAGTAAAACAAAGATTCAGGGCATTTTAATGCATTACTTGCCGGATCCCTTTCGCAGATTCTTAAATTACTGTAAATAGGAGTCTCATCAACTAAAAATATAATACGTAATCGGCTATGATCTGATCTAAGTTGAATAAAAAACACATAACGAAACAAACTAGTCTACATGGCAGACCCAAAGTAATGCTACAGGCATGGTGCCCTTTCTTGAATTTCCCGAAATTTCCAATCAATGTTTGAACACAATATTACGACAATACAAAATCCATAGTATCTGATGTATGCTAGCCATCTCAAACTCTTTCCCCATTGATCTTTCTAAGTTAAAAATAAAATAAAATAAAAATAAAATCTAGCAAGTAGATCTAATGAATGCAAAATTTATCTTAGTGTGTTTCATCTAACTGGATGCTGCGCATGTATTCTCAACAAAACTAGCAGAATTAGTCATGTGCAAAGGCGCGTGGACACGACACAGAATTCAGCATTCAGCCAAATGCAAATGCATTGGCTCCCAGAACGCAAATGAGAATGCTCTGAAACTTAAGTTCAATTGGATGGACAGGCGACAAAAGAAAAATATCTACTTCAACTTGAATTCCAGGCAAGGTGTTTTAACATTGGTCCAGTGAAAGCATATTAAGTTGTTGAAATCTCCTGGTTCAGGAACACAATGGGAGCTATTCACAAGGCAGAAATGCTAGTCAAGATATGCATTGCCAATACAAATTAACCGTTTCATTGAGAGGTGCCCAAATGACTAATCAAGTTGAGTCTAGCACAAGCTTCGGAGCACACTAACGTTACAAATAGAGCAAAATCTATAAGAACATGGCAAAGTATTCAAAATAAAGCTTCATGCAAAAATAGTTTGCAACACTATAATGGCAAAAAAAATGTTTGAATTGTATTTTGTACTTTTGAGGTGAAATCTAGAGTGTAGACAGCAGAACTTTTATTTAAAATAATAGAAATGGTTACAAACAAACACGAGATTTCCAGCGGCAGCAACTGGTTAGGTTTGAATCTCCATAGTCTAAGCAATGCAGGTGAATTCATGTCCAGCTTAGTCAACTCATATCTTCTTTACATTTATCAACTCCCTTTTGGTTTACCATGGAAATGCTAAATGTGCATATTCTATAGCTTCAGATTCAATTTCCCCTCTAATATAACCTGTTTATTTCACACTCAAATCTAGCTTCATATTTTCTGTCGCTGATTAGCAATATGTGAATTGCACCTTCGATGATAAAGTACAAAAGAAATTCCTCTTATCTAACTTTTAGTCTGTTAAATGAATTAATTACTTTCATGCTCCTGCAGGTATTACTCTGCACCAACTATCCTGGATTTAGTTAGAATGAGAATTGAAGCACTAGTCATTATTAGATAAGTAGTATAGATGTTCAAATAAGCTCTTAATACTCTCTGATGGCCACAATCACTTAGATATAAGCTCTTTCATAATATCTTCTTTATGGAACAATCACACAAAGATAGAAGCACGTAGTTATCCAATTGATTTGGATATCATGACTAAAGATAATAAAACTTATTTCCATTCTCGAAGCTCTTAATAGTATAGCAACTTTATGGTATTATTACTTACTTACAAGCACTATGAAGTACGTGTATAGACTTATAAGATGCATAAGCACCTTTTATACAGTTTCACCCTAGCACATGGTTTTCACAGTCCAAATGCGTAACTCCAAAAGTGTAAAGCAAATATCAAAAATGTCAACCGCATCGAAATGGAAAAGCAGGAAAATGTTCCAAGTAGAAAAAATAAGAAGTTGCAACATTGCTGCCAAACAAAGTCAGAAACAATATTTATTATTAATAAAAATCATTTAATAGTTGAACTAGCTGGGAAAAGTATGATAATTAAACTAGAGCGGTTGCTCAAAAAATGGAACCTGTGCAATTCATCCACATTACAACAACTCGAAGTTATTCATATAGAAGTTCATCCTACCGTACCTAACTTTCAAGTACTAGGCCACCTGGGGGTAAGTAATACTCATTAATTTTGCGGATGGCAACTTCCTACCAACCAAAGAGCTCCGAGATAGCAGAAAGCACAAACAGACAAAAAGATTATATAAGAACATAGAATTCATACCAATTACAGAAACACGAGATTCCAAACATCGCTCTCAAATACCATCATAACGGATAAAGGATGGCATAACCAAGTAAAGTAAGATCCATTCCAAGATGAAACAACTTTTTATAAACATTCCACTAAAAGAAATTGAATTCATCAACTTTGGGAAATCAACATGTTATCTGTAAAAGGAAAGAACCTGGACATTTCTCAACTATATTGAGAGCAATGACAGCAGACGTAATTCCTATAAAAAAAGGCAGAAAATTGGGAATTAAACAAATCTAACAAAGCTTTTACCTGTAACAAATAATCTGTCTCGTAACTAATTGCCGTAATGATCACCACCATTGATGGACAAGCACACCACTCTCCCTGAGAGAAGTGAACAGCTCAAAACACTCCCCATATGTATTATGGTATTTGGGGATCTCTGCCCGGGGCAGCACTTTTGCCACCGGTTATAATGGCACTCCAAGAAGAGTTCGTCAATTAGGCAGATAGCCCCTGTCTTAAAAAGCCTCGGGACAAGATCAAACTCGGTCCCCTCCACATCCATTTTCATGACAACGTAGTCATTCTTCGATACCGTTCTCTTCAGCCACTGTGCAAAATCGAACCCGTGGATTGCCTGCGCTTCGCCGGAGGACACAGGATTGGAACCACCGACCGGCCTAATCCGGCCCATCCCGTGGCCCTTCTCATCGTCCTTGCGATCCGGGTTCTGGTTAATCTCGAAGGTTAGGGTCTCGTTTCGCACCCACGCTGCAAAAGGCAGCAAATTGACCCCTTTTTTGGAAGCATATTCTTTGTGGAAGGCTTTGTCGGCCTCAATTGCATAGATTTCGAAGGTGTGGTTCTGCTTGGGGTACTGCTTCTTGAACCAGCTTCCGATGCTCGAGCCGTAGCTTCAGGCACCGACATCGACATAGACGTATCGTTGCTTAAAGCTTATGTCGGCCACTGAGGGAAGGTATTTGATGTTCTTGAGGTTTCTCTTCAGGGTGATCCATGGCTTCAATGGCTCCTCTTCAATGAGGGGCTCGGCTAATTGTACGATTTTGAGCTTGTGCTCAGGGATGGAGCACTTATTCACGGAATTGCCACCGGAGGGGCGATCAGAGTTCTCCGAATCATCCTCCTCGGGGCTAAGAATGCTACTACCTACTTGCTTCTGGAAGACGATCTCACGCAGGGTTGAGGACGAATCCGGGCCATTGATCTCGCGGGAACGGATGGATTTGAAGCCGGGGAAGAGATCCCCGAGAGATCGGAGACTATACAGGTCGGTGGCGGAGGCGGTGTGGACGACGAGGAACCCTTCGGGCTTTGTCGTCCTCGCGATCTCCGCCGCGAGATCGGCGGGGCGCTTCGACCGATCGAGGCTGAGCCCGGCAAAGACGAAGCCGAATTCGCCGGCGGCGAACGGCTGCCGGAGTAGGTCGCCGGCGACGACGAGCGGCGGCGCCTTCTTCTTAGCAACTCCGACGGCGTCGGCGACGCCAATCTCCCTAAGGGCGAGGACCTCGTAACCCGCGGGGGCGTCGACGCAGAGGGATCGAGAGGCCGGGGAGAGGAAGCCCTCGGCGAGGAGGTCCTGGAACACAGCGGAGTAATACTCCACAGCCTTGCGCCACTCGCGGCTCGTCCAGAGGGCGCGGAGCGCCGGGGTGGAGGCGGCGGCGCCACCGCGGCCGCCGCCGCCGACGACGCGGACGAAGGGCCCGCCGCCGCCGCTTCCCGCGGAGGCGCCGTCGACGGCGAGATAGGAGGGCGAGGAGAAGAGGCAGAAGTCGCCGGAGTCGCAGGCGCCGCCGTGGAAGGCGACGACGTAGACGAAGCGGATGAGGAGGACGAAGACGCCGAGCAGGAGAACCCTAACGAGGAGCTTGCGCACGGAGCTCGGCTTGGAGGTGGGCTCCATGGCGATAGAGCTGGAGCAAGCAATCTACGCAGAAATCGAAAAAAAAAAACCCCAACCCTAACCCTAGATCGAATCTAGCGGGCGCAGAAGCGCGCGGAGGTGTGGTTGGCGCCGATGAGGGGTCGAGGCGAGGAGGAGGAGAAGGGTACGAATCGAAAATAGAATAGCTTCGCAGGGGCAAAACGGTAATCCATGAGGCGTTCACCTTTGCGACTTACCCCTCTCTCCCTCCCATGGTTATCACGCTTTCTCCTCCCCTTCTCCCTTCGCTCCTCCTCTCCCCCTCTATTTTCATTTTTTTCCTTTTTTTAATTATTTACCTAAATTTACTACACCCTACGCCCCGAACATTTCAGGAAATTACTAGAAATGCCATTACCTTTTTGGGGCGTAGGGTGGTGGGGTCACGATCCGACAGATCTAGAATATCAGAAGGAATTTAATTAAATAATTTAAAAAAATCGTAAATAAATTTGATCCGTCCATTTAGCGGTATTGGTCCTCGAGATGCGTTATCCCATTATTACCGTTTTGCCCCCGTGAGTTCATAGGTTCACGAGAAACATAACGGCTATAGAAACCGCCTAAAAAAGGACGCTGGAAAAGCTGCGGCGGAGTTAACCGGAAATGGGTGGCAGTTTTGTAAATTTATAGAATATGAGGGGGGGGTTTTTAGGAGAAAGTCGTAGCGGATTCGGAGGAGAGTATCGCTGATTCCGCTGGCTCTGACGCTCTTTTTGACGCGGATATGATCCTCGGGATATAGAATCCTAGCCGTCCGATTATGGACGGCTGTGATTAAGAGAATTATGTGTTTAACGGTGGATCTTACGTGCCCGCATGCGGTGCCAACCGTAGAGCAGATCCGCCCCGTGAGAGATTACACCGGACGTGGTCCACCACATCACCGACGAACCAATCACCTCCCACGTATAATTGACGTGAGAGGATTGGTCCGTGGTGGACCAAGGTCTACGGAATAATTTCCCCGCCACCGTGTCACTTTTTTTGACTTGTGGTGGTCCCATCATAGTTTTACTGGACTGGATGTGGGACCCGTTTCTTACACATCGGGAACTCTATTCCAAATGCCACGTGGCTTTAATATTCAATAAATTTATTTAGTTAAAAGAAATTCAATTTGTTTTATTTTTTTTAGGATTTCAAAAAATTCTATATTTTATTTATTTATTTATTTATATTTTAGTTTAAAGTAAGATTATAGTTTCGTTCGAAATTATAGGGTAATTATATTACATGCCGTAAAAAAAATACGATGAAAAAAAAAAACTATATTTAATTCCGTGCGTAATAGTATATCGCAATAAATTAATTATAATATATTTTCTATGATTTCATCTGAAAGCACATAAATAAGATTTTAACTGCCCGTCGGCACGGACCGTATCCACCGTGCCGTATCGTGCCAACAAGTTACCGGCACGATAAAGACCCCGTGCCGATGACACAGTTCAAAACCTTATATTCTTTAAATTAGTGAGTAATTTTCTGAATAAAGTTCAAAAGATGTGATAAAAAGACATAATAAATAGTTAGAATATTTTGTTGCTAAAAAAAATAAATATTTCACGATATTATGTGTCGGCACACAAGAATTTTTTTGACAGGCATGCATCAGTATGGCTCGGCACGCACCGTGTCGTACCGTGCCGACAAGTTTCCGGCACGATCCTGTGCCAAGGCACTCAAATCCTTGCACATAAACTGTTAAATATAAAAATGTTTAAACACCGTTCTCTAACAGCTTAAGCTTTTAGAGTACAACGATTGTCTCACATGGTATAAGAGCAGGAGGTCCTGAGTTCGAGTCACGATAGGTTCCTAGCATATTAATTTCCTCCCATGTAAATCAAGCCCACGCTGAGTCGGACGTGAGGAGAGTATTAAATATAAAAATGTTTAAACACCGTTCTTTAACAAATGCTTTTAGAAAGTACAACGGTTGTCTCACATAAACATATTTTTATATACTTTTATTTTGATTTTATTTTAACTGATAACGTTTGACAAATTTTTTTTTTTTTTTTGAGAAATAGGTATGTATTATCAGTTTCGTTTATTTAATTAGAAATAAACTTGGCGAAAAATATGAATCAATTGATTGATGAGAGGGTCGCAGTCAATATTGGTTGCCTTCGCATGAACTTGCTCACAGGTCGGTGTTTGACAAATTTTGATACCAAACTAATCCTACAAGTATATTCAACTATGACTTGGAAAGGAGGTCCGTGTGGGCCCACTTTTATCCTAGTTATAGTTTGGTCAGGTGGGGCCCACAGTGGCATCATATCGCACTGGATCGGGTCGATGACAGGGTGGTCCGCGTGCCCGTTATGGAAAGGAACATGCAACAGAGAAAGAAACAAACGCGTCGCCTTTCGCCTGACACCTGGATCTCAAGTTGCCGAGAAAATGTACGTACAGTATAATAATACTTACAGTATATTATTAATAATTAGTCAAGTATATTTTTTATTTTAAAATATATAATAATAAAATTATTTTTAAATAATTATGATGGGATTAGTGAATTCAAAGAAAACAATTTAATTGATTCGAACGCCGTATCACCAATATAACTAAGTTGCATTCTAAATTCTTTTTAGGAAATTGTCTTTGATTCGTAATAAAAATACGATTAAAACTAAAATTATCTATTACAGCGAAAAAAAAAAAGTTAAAAAAAATCTGAGTATTCAAAATAGTGCACTTGGAAGTCAATTATAATCAAATAAGATGAAGAAAAAATAATAAAATAATACAAAGATAATGAAAGTTATATTTAAATATATTTGATTGATACTATTTATTTTTTTATTTAGCTTGTATGTTTAAAATGGGAGAGAAGTTTATTAGTAAAGTTCTAACATCTTTCTTATTTTACCTGCGCATTTAAAATATGATTAAAATTGATTAGAACTTGAATATTAATATTTATTCTACTCTATAATTTTATTTTTATATTATTATGACTTATGTATTAGAAAGTATGTTTTAGTTGTTTTATACTACTAGTTAGATTACATTTTGTTAATTATATATTTATTTATTTATTTATTATTATTTATATATAAATTATAGATTTTATGTCATTCGTTCACGCTAAATAAATAGTAAAGTTGGAGAAACTTCACTTTCATGAAAATATATAAATAAGCGGGGAAGAAGTAATTTTCATCTGAACTTTATATCAATCGAAAATTTACTGGAATCCAAAGTCCACTTTCAAGTAAACAAATAAACCTGAAGTAAGATTTTTAGAAAAAAAAAGAAAAAAAACCTTATTGTTTAATAAGATTAAAACTGTAATTATTTTATTATTTTATACAAAAAATCACTCTGATCCATAAGAAAATGAAAATAAATTGCAACATTTATTTTTAATATGTTTTCCATCTCTTTTGCTTTATTGATTGACCTTGGCACCATCTACTTTGAAGTTACTTACCGCGTCTTAAAAAATAAAGCTACGGACGAATTTAATTTACTATGAATAAAAATAAATAAATAAATATTTGCAGTCGAAATTAACTTTTAGCTCTCTCTATTTTCGAAAAAATAAACATGCCCTAAAACAATGGGATTTGTTCTGAATTTATATTGTTGGGTTAATTTTTTATTCTTTCTTTCTTATTTTTCACTCTCTTCTTCTTTGAGATCTATCTAATATTATTAGATAAAAGAGAGTTGTGAAAAAAGCAATAGAATATATTTCTCGTTATAGGTGATCGTAGAAAATATAATATAACCGACCTATCTCGATATGTGGAACGTAATAATACGTACGAAAACAAACATCATATTAATTCTTCTGACGTACTTTCTAACCACGAAACCTTATATGGTCATTTGTTGGAGAAGGGTTCCTCTTTTAATCAAATAAGAAAATACAAATGTTGAGAGTGATATATCCTAATTCCTAAGAATGGAACTTATTAATTGTAAGTTTGTGACAGCTATAAGATGGTGGTTGGGTGGGGCAATAAGAGAAAATTATAGTAAAAGGTGCATATTTATTATAAATAAATTAAATTTATTTGATTTAGACAATAAATAATAATAATTAAATCTAATAAATTTAGTTAATTAGTAGTAATTTTGGGTCTCTTAATATTTTTAATTTTTTGGCAGATAAGATCATTAATTTTCATTAGTTATTAGCATGTCATTTAAACAGTTAAACATTAGGAGTTCATATATATATATATATATAAGCATAATTTTATGTGAGATAATCAGATAATTAATATTAATAAAAAAAGTAAAGAGTTAACGTATACTAACTTGAGCATGGTTGATAGGCTTAAGCTTTTCAGATTAGAAAAGTTTTCTTAGATATAATAATACAGAAATTAATATCTAATATATCTGAACCGCGTATTAAATTTACATTAATATAATATATATAAATATTTGATGTTATATTTTAATATGTACTTTAAAAATTTAGATTTTAATATAATATGCTTTGAAATATAGTACAGTGATATAATTGTTTTGGGTTCAAACTTTTGATTGGTTTCGAATTTGGATATGAATTTTTAAAATTTATCGGGTTCGGATTTCGGGTTCAGGGTTTTGAAAAAGTCGTCCCAAATCCGACCCATTGGCATTCGAGTCCAACGGCCCACTCTCTCTCTCTCTCTCTCTCGTCTTCACATGGGCCCAACGGAGGCCCATATTCTTGGCCCACTCACATCCTTTACTCCACCCAATAAAACAAAAATACTGGTGCTTATAATATTACCGGGTTGCCTTTGCATAAAATTAAGATATTAAAAAAATTTATTGCATATATTTAAAAAATATAAAGACCAAAAAAGGAAAATCAAATCGCAATTTAAAGATTTTATTTGTTATTTATTTTTAAAAGAGATAATTGCATATATCCCTAAAATAACTTCTTCTTCTTTTTTCAATATAATCATCATATGTTCCTTCGTTATTAAAAATATTTTCGCAGTTAAATACCTATCAGAGTTTAAAAAAATAAAATATCTCTTTTACCCTTAACTTAGGAAAAATAAAATAATTGACGATAATAAAGGGGTATATTTGAAAAGACCAAAAATTAAAATATTTCTTTTGTCCCTAATTTATGAGCAAATATAAAAAATTGGTGATAATAGAAGAGTATATTTAAAGGGTAAAATAGTAATTTTACGAAACAACGATTATCGCTAATAATTCACTATCAATTTAACTTTAGAAATGTATTTGAAATAATTTGAAATGTAAATTTTTTTTTTTAATATTAATCACATAAGAACGATAAATTAATTTTTTTTGATAGGAGTGTATAAATAATTGTTTTTTTTTAAAAAAAAAGAGAAAAGAAAAGAGGAGATTCGTTATTTGAAAAAGTAATGCTAGATATAGATCTTACAATCTATCCATTATTGAATGAAAATCAGCCATCACCACATCATATGATTGATGAATTACAACCCAACCAAGAATAAATGGGGTTGTAAAATATCCCCAAAAAAGGTGTACATCTAGCATTTTCCTATTTGTAATTTGACTGCTTACGTGGCGGGCGATCCATTCCGTTCTCGACCCTTCTCATTCCTTTCTTACTCTCCGAACCATCTCTCTCCGCATTGCTTCGTGGGCTTATTCCCCACGCGCCACTTATTCTCCCCCCGTCCCTATTCCGAGTTCCGACCCCTCTGAGCCCTCTTTCTCTCTCTCTCTCTCTAAACCCTACTCTCGTCTCCTCCCCCCTCCTCAAATTAAACCCACCCATGGCGACGACGCCGTCTCTGCTCCCGCCGCCGGAGTCCGCGGCGCCGAAGGAGGGCGGCGCCGCCGCCGATGGCGTCGGCGGAGGAGGAGGAGGAGGAGGGGCGGTGGGGGCGGTGCTGCGGCGGTGGAGGCGCGAGGGTCTCCTAGAGCGGGGGTCGCTCCTCCTCCGGGGCTCCGCGTGGGTGTTCTCGCTCATCGCGCTCGTCGTCATGGCCTCGAACAAGCACGGCGATTGGAGGGACTTCCATCGCTACCAGGAGTACAGGTTAGGGTTCTTTACTTGCGCTAGCTCAATCGGATTGCGTTCCGATTTATATATATATATATATATATATAATATACGATCACATAGTATTAGACTCGATCGAATTTCTGTTTTTCCATTTTTTTTAATAAATACGTGAATCTGAATTAACCAAATGAATCTAGAAGCTCAGAGATTGGTAATTGCTAATATATTCAACACAGTAATTATACATTTCGGAAATAATCTTAAATCCCCGAATAATAAAATAATTATTGTCATTATTATTATTGTTCGATGTTCGATGTTGCTATCATAATTATTATTATTATTATTAAATTTTGATAGGTATCTCGTGGTGATCACGGCTCTGGCGGTGCTGTACTTGACGGTGCAGGTGCTGAGGCAGGCCTACCAACTGAGCGGCGGAAACGACCCGGTGCGAAAGACGACAGCAGAGATCATCGATTTCGCTGGAGAGCAGGTCGGTCCCCAATTTATTTACTTTTATTAATCTCTTTAATTTTTTTTAAAAAATAATTAATATGCATGCGAACTATTTGTCGAATAAATTCGACTGTTTCCGAAGAATAGGAACTTAAATTTTTAAGCTTTAAAGTAAGTGCATGAGTAAAGCGGCATAAAGCAGTACAGCTCAGTGACTCGCACTTTGATTACTCGTGTGAGAAAATTCGCTACTTTCGCATATTACAGTGCATCGAGTCAAAAGAGTTTTGGACGAAAACATATTTTATTATGCTTTTTTGTTTGATCATAAGACAAATCACGTCACTTTTTATCTCTTTAACATGTTATCACTTACGAAAATAAATAAAATAATTTTTACTAAACTTTTTTAGCGTGCGCTAAAAAGTACTTTCACAATCCCGAACACAAGATCGAACTATTTCGAAATGACCCCTCAATTCTATTTTTAAATTTTTTTTTTATGTAAATAATTTGAGCCCGAGAAATTGGAGCTTTGTTGACGATGAATGCTATATAATAGCTAATAAAAATATCAAATTTAACGAAAATCTCACTTTGGCTTCGTTGACAATTTTTTCAAACACTAATTTTAAGTACCATTAGGAGGGTTTTGATTATCGTATTTCCTCTACGAGCATTGAAATTCAAGTAGTTTATATCTGAATGATCAATATATAAATCTTGCTGCTGTTCCAGCTGATCGCGTACCTGCTCATCTCTGCGCTATCTGCTGCTATTCCTCTCACGGATCGCCTGCACAGAGTCATACATAACACATTCGTCGATTCATGCGCCGCCTCGATCAGCATGGCCTTTTTCGCTTTTGTGGCCCTCGCTCTCTCATCTCTCGTATCTGGTTTCAGATTATCTAAACAATCGTACATCTAACGTACATACGTACGTAGAGTATACATATATACCCCTGTACAGTTCTCTCCGTACGTCTCACGAGTGTACTATAGAGTGTGTATTTGATGTCTTAATTTGTACACTAGAGAATATTGGTGTTGATAGTTTTGCATCGATCGATCTTCATTATTCTTTATCTTTCGCTTTGCTTTACTTTTATAAAGAAAAAAAACAACAATAGTTTCCACATCCATTTGTGTCATGTTAAAGGAGTCTCATTGTTTTATTATAGTGCATGGGCAAAAGAGCTGTCATAGAAAAATAATTAACTCTTTTTTTTTTTCTTTTTTTTTTTTGAGAGATAGATAGCATGCACGCTATCCGGTTTTATTTTATTTAGAAATAAACTTAACTAGAAATGTGAATCAACTAGGATTCAAACTTGGGTCTCGGATATCAACCACCAAGTCCTTTGTCACTTGCTCTAGGGACGGGCGGTAATAATTACAGCAACTGTTCCTACAGTAAGTGACAAAGGGCTTGATGGTTGGTACCACTACAACAAAAAGGGTTTCTACCTACCCTTTTTTTAAAACTTTACGACGCTTTTAAGCGTCGGCAAAATGTCCACCGACGCAAAGAAAAGCGTCGGCGGATGCGTCGTTAAATGCAGTGTCGGCAACAAAATGGCGACGCTTTATGCATGCGTCGGTTAATTACTACCGACGCTCTCATGCGTCGTCAATTTAATTTTGGCGACGCTTCAATGCGTCGCCAAGTTTCAAAATATTATAAAAATTTCAAAAATTTAGCGACTCTTTATAGCGTCGGCATTTTTGCCAACGCTTTCAAGCGTCGTCATCTCTTAATCTAAAGAGTATCATAAATATATTTTTCAAGCATTTAAAATATCATAAAACAATTTTTTAAATATTTTTAAAAATTTTGATTAATTTTTTTCAATCAGGCATTTTATTAAAACTTGCAAATCATATACTTTACAAATTGCACATCAACTCATACAACATTAAAAAGCATAAACATCCAGAGGAAAAAAAAATATACACAAGCAAATTTACGAGAAATTCAAAACAATTCCACAAGCCAACTAGTTAACATTGAACAATTCAAATTTAAAACAAAAGGTGATACAGAATTGTTTCAATTTCACTAAATACAAAACCCAAAATGATCAACATAACAATTTCACTAAATACAAAACCCAAAATGATCGACATAACAAAATTTGTTACATTTAATTACAATTCTTTGCCCATTAGGCAAGTTCCATACATCCTTAGCACGTGTCATTCCTCGTTTATTCGTTGTGTGTCCTTGATCATCTATGTACAAAAAATACATAACAAGTAGACATCAAAATATAAACAAGCTTATAATCAAATATATAAATGAAAGTTACCTTCTATCTCTAATATATGTGTCATTATATTCATGATCCACTTGTTCTTGGACTTGAGGTTCATTTTGAAGCGAGAATCGGAATCACTATTTGAGCTTGCATCTGCATCATGCTCTATGATATCTTGTGTTTGTGAGACAGTGATGGTTCATTACCATTCAATTGAACTTCATCCTCTTGTGATCTCACATTGTCTCAATCTCTTTGATCTAGCCATAATTTTATTACCTATTGAATACGATAATTATATGATTAATTAATATATCAGTTAAAATATTACTATAGAATGTTAAAGAAGATTAGTATATGCTAAGAGAAGCAAATATACAAAATTTACTTGAAAATTGTGTGAATAATTATTTGCTTACCATAGAGATGCTTTGAAAAAAGCTATTCATACTACAACTTCTACAATATAAGACAACTAAATTTATAAGAATAACAAACTTTCTAGTTATGATATAGTAAATAAAGTTATTGAACCATAGTTGAATTGAATCAATACAAAGAGCAAATTATTACATACCAGGAATTTGGTCCTTTCGAAATCAGCAGGTAAATAATTTTGTACTGAAATTTCCTTAGTTGTTTATACCCAAAGATAGAATAAGAAAAATTAGAAAGAACATGAGAAATAGGAGAAGAGAGGTGAAAAAGGAAACAATGGAGAATAAAGGAGAAATCTAGATCATTGCAACTAATAACTCGCTTCCAAATAATTTTCCAGGAAATATAACAAGATTTCCATCCACTCCAGCAAGACGGCAATGAAATAAGCACAAAAAAGGACATTTCAAGTTCAAACTTCAGTCTTGCATACATGTAAGATATATAATTTTTTTCATAGAATAGATGTAAGATAAATTAAATAATGCATAACCTAATATACCAAATTGGATGACATCTACGGCTTGTTCAACTTGTCTCTACCAGACTGCTATAAGAATGTACTAGGAAAGCTAAACCATCCAACAAGTGACAATAATATAGCATCCAAAACAATCATCAAAAGAACTTCATTTAATTCAAAGCATATAAATTTTTCAAGACAGTAAAAAATGTATTGAATCCAATAAGATTTAATAATGTACCTATGCAGTAGTAGAAGGGTATAGGATGCTTTGAGAGTATTTGGTCCCAACCATCGGTGAAACTATTTCAAGTTTCCAGGTTAAATCTAAGAAGTACGCAAAACCACCAATGGTAGCAATGACCTACGAGATAAAGGAAAAGATGATAAAATCAAACCATTCACATGATAAAGTTAACATCAGGACTACATATATTATTAAGCCAAAAAATTAGTAAGGTCCTATAATGAAGAAATTTATATATTAGTGATTAATCCCCTTTACATTGTTTGCAACTGCAATAGTAAAAACTTGAAGAAACTTTTGCAGTTCAAATTGGCACACAATCATTGAAAAGTCATTCAATCTTTCTATCATATGCTATCTAAATTCACCAAACATCACAGTATTGATAAAAAAACTTGAATTCTGAATTTTTCTCTTTTGGCTTAATTTTTCTCTAAATAAAGAGAGTGATAGCCTATCAGTCACTAATAGCTGCAATTATCAAAACATTAGCTGCGCTTCCTAAATTATTGGATGCATTGGAGCTTCAATTTAGATGCTCTGATGGTAATCTAGTGGTAAAATTTATTAATTCATGGTCAAGTCTAAGTCCTCTGAAGTTCCAATAATTGTAAAGTCATGTTGCTATATATGTTCTCATTCACTAGATCTTGTTGTGATTCTCAGTTGGCTTCCTCAATTATGTACTTTCTTCTCCATAGTTGTTGGCCCAGAAAATAGCTCCTAAAGCATTAGTTTTTGCTAGAAAAGTGACTGATTTGAATTTTTTTGGCCATTTTGACTCTATAGGGCCTAGTGGTGTAATTAATGGAAGTTGCCCTAGTGGTGTAATTAATGGGAGTGAATTTGCACACTCTATTGATGGATCTCCATGTATTTGTAAAGGAGCAATGACTAAAAGCGAAATGGAACGAAAACAAGAAGAGGGAGAGGGACAGGGAAGCAAACCCTTACTCATTGCTCGTGTCTCTGCCTCTGGATCCAGATAGCCTCTGTAGGTCCTGCCGAGCCAATTCCAAGCAGGTGTTGATCCAAATGGCAGGGTCGAAGGTGCTCCGTGCAGCCTCGACGAATCCCTTGTGCTCGTAGCACTCGCCGAGGAGGGCGAAGGCCTTAGAGATAATTGTTCCTACTACTTAAAAAAAAAAAAAAAACAAACACCAATGTTGCAGAGATTGCAAACAATATGTCATAAGACTACACAAAGTATGGAATTAAGTGAAAGAGAAAAAAAAAAAGGGAAAAAATTGTAAAATTGATGCATAACCAAACAAGCTAGGCCTAAATATGTCATCTACTTCTCATGCTTTCCAGATAATTTAAGCACCTATCTTTTTCTAAAGAAGAGTGTTAATGTGCAGCCAGTTTGCGACAGGTTATTGGGTGGCTCTCGGCTGACTTCTAGGAGCTCACGAAGGTTGAATTTAGTGCTTTAACCTGAATTAAAGTAGGGGTTAAAGCTGTAACTGAGTACAAGGTGAGAAGTTGCTGAAATTGGATGTTTAGTAATAGTTTTAATGCAGTTTTTATAGTTAATTCGCAGCAGGATTGAGACTCAGTTGAGTTGAATTTCAGGGCTCTTTTGAGCTGGATTGAGCTAAGTAGTGGGTGCCTTCACTTGAATTGAAGAATAGGCTTGACTTTCATCTCAACCTAGGTAAGTAATTACTACCTATTCGATGAATAAGTGAAGTGTATTGCAAGTACTTAAATTCAGCTCTTAGCTGATTCTGATATGATACTAGGGGATTCGGAGACTCCAGATTTTCTACAAGTGTGTGTGTGTCGGCAAGAGTCGTCGACTAGTAGGTGGGTTTGACCTTCCCAGAGCAAGTGAAACTCCTCTATGTTCTATATGATACTATAGAACTATTAATACCGTGCAATTGAACTAATATGTGTCAAGTGAAGGGTAATTAAGGCAATGCATTGATTACTTTACTATGCTTCTTTAAAGTAGAGAACGAGAACGTATACTTGTGATATGAGTAATAATGCATTTGTATTATTAAATTTCCAATGGCACATGTAAATTAGCATTGCTTTCGTGAGTTATTAATCTAGTGGATACTAGCATGTTCATTATACTTAGATACCGATCTATGAGTCGAGAGTGAGAACCTTACATGTTAAGACATAATGATCAAATTGTTCAGACTAAAGGAACAAGCAAAGTCTGATCTCTAGTCCCTTCAATTCGAGTTAAGAGTCACAAATTCGATCTATATAAGCGAGGAATATTTTTATTTCAGGAGACAGACATCAATTTTGTCACACACTTGCCTAAAAGTAATAAAATGACATCAACAATAGTAATGCTTCGAGGGGAAAGCAATAACGACAAGCCCGAAACAAAAAGGGAAGAAACAATCGGTATCAGCTAATTAGCTAATTTTCCAGAAAAACTTGAAAACAAGATATGCATGGTCGACAGGAGTCAACTCACACATCCTCATTGAAAGTTCCCTACATTATCAGATCAAATCATTATTCACAAGCTACTTGATGTGGTAAATTAGAAAAGAAACTAAATTAAAAAAGAAATAACACTTAGGCCTCATTTCGAATGCGCCTCTGAGCACAACCACATTGATTCTTTAGAGTCCGAAGTCTCAAAATCCCCAAATTCCCACTGCCATTTTGTAAAGCAGTGGAGCTCTAAAGTGCTTTAGGGATTTTGGGGGCTCCAAAGCGTCAAAATGAATGTGTTTCAAGATCGGAAGACGAACTAGAACTTAAACTCACAGTTTTCTCCAGTTTCAACTCTGAAATCAATAGCAAACCATCAACTAACCAAGTACCTAATACTCACAATTCTCTAGGTCATTTTATCGAACACTTTTAGGCCATATTGTAAAGCAGCGGAGCTCTAAAGTGCTTTTAGGGATTTTTGGGGCTCCAAAGCGTCAAAGTGAATGTGTTTCAAGATCGGAATACTAACTAGGACTTAAAACTCACAGTTTTCTCCTGTTTCATTTCTGAAATCAATAGCAAACCATCAACTAACCAAGTACCTAATACTCACAAATCTCTAGGTCCCTTTATCGAACACTTTTAGGGCAAGATAATCCCTAGCAACTCACCACTCCATTCTCGGAACCTCCTCTCACTTCCTCTCCATAACTCCTAAACAAAAAAACAAAACTACACATCCAAAAGACACTAATTTCTCGCCATTCTCATCCACAAAACCAACTCCCCCCAACTCCCAACTCGAAATCCATCACCTCCCAAATTCCCCCCAAAACACAAATAAAAAACTCACAGTTTTCTCTAGCCTGGCGCACTTGAAGAGGGTGTTGCCACGCTCGCTGGGGGAAAGGGATTTGGTGGCAGGTAGGAGAGGGCGGCGTCGAGGGATCGGAGCACGGGGAGGCCGCGGTGAGAGGTCGAGGGCGAGGGCCTTCACGATGTGGGGCGCGGCATCGCGAGCGTCGAGGGCAGCGGCGAGGTCGGCCTCTGCGATGGCGGAGTGGGCGAGGGTGGAGGCGGAGACAGAGGAAATGGAGAAGAAGCGAGCGCGGGCGACGGCGGGGCCTAGACGAAGTGGTGGTGGGATTGGGCGGAGAAGTGGGAGCGGCGAGAAGAGGGAGAGGGCGCAGCGATGGAGGTGGGAGATCACCTTCTTCTTCATCTGTGAAGGAAGGTGGGAATGAAAAAAATGGAAAAAGGAATTTTGGTGAGAGAACTAATATGAGGTTTAGGGTTTTTTTTTTTTCGCTTTTGGCGCTATTATTTCGCGCTATGCGAGGCCTTTCGCGGGCTCGGCGTTTCGCGGCAAGTTATTTCGGCGCCCCAAAATTTCGTCTCATCGACGCTTTCGGTAAGCATCGGTAATTTAGGAGATAAATTATAATTTGCCGACGCTTCGACGAAGCATCCCTAAAAAAGGGTCGGTAGAGCTCCATTTTGTTGTAGTGTACCTGAGACCCAAGTTCGAATCCTAATTGATTCATATTTTTAACTAAATTTATTTTTAAATAAAATTAACGAAGCAGATAACGTGCTATCTATCTATCAATAAATAAAAAAAAAATAAACTCCTTTGATTAGATTAAAGGGGAGTACTCCACGTCACGCGTAACTTTCCCTTCCCCCAACCAAAATGGATGGGAACGATGAGGTGTCATGTCGATGTAGGCGTTTGTGTCCCTGTTACACTAAATTCTTTTATATATATATATTAGGAATGTAGTTGAATTTAGCTGGACAGAGTTTTCTCACTATTTTTATAATGGCAAAAATTAATCAGTTTTTGAATCTGCCCAATTAAATTTCGTCTGGAATAAATATTTAAATTTAAAATAATTATTAAGTATAAAAAATTATTTTTATTGAAATTTTAAAGGAGGCTAATTTTTAGTGGGAATGAATCATAAACAAGTTATTTAATCTCGTCGAGGCGGGTCGGGTCGGGCCGGGCCGGGTATTCATCTTTCGCATCCGGATCCGTCTCGTTTGCATCATCCATCGTGCCCACCGTTTCCTGCCACGCGGCATCAAGTATTAATCTCCCACATTACGTACATCATCACCGTCCAATCCTGATCACGCGGCTCAGATTCACCTGAAAAACATACCCTAATACCGGGCACCCGGTATATATATACAACAGTGGGAAAACCAGCATCGGCCTCTGCGATCGGATAAGGTCGGCGCGAGATCCGACAAAAATATGTTCCATACATATCCCTTTCCCCAAACTACCCCTCCAAAACGACACAAACTACGAAACGCCCATCGCACGTTTTACACTCGCCCCGTAACACAGTGCCACTTTCGTAATTCGCGCCCATTTTAGGGGGGAGTTATTTACACGTGTCTCCTTATAATTCATAGACGGGGGAGGGGGCGCTATTGCGTTTATTTCCGTGCTACTCACTCCAATTGCGGCGGATTCGGGCGTGCGGTGTGGCAAGCGGGTGTAAATCATGTCGGGTTTGAATCCGGGAGCGGCGCCGTACTTGCCGGGGCGGTTCCGGGCGGTGGAGGACTACTCGCCGGAGTGGTGGGAGCTCGTCGGGTCGTCGCCGTGGTTCCGCGACTACTGGCTCCGCCACCGCTTCCTCGACCCCGAAAATGCCCCTGATCCGACCGATATTTACGACTCCGCCATCACCGACGACCTCGCCGACTTTTTCTTCGGTACATATTGGATGCGTATTCACCATAAATTTTTTTATTTTTTATTTTTTCTAGTTGAATGTGTTTTATTAGATATGTCATATTTTTTTTTTTTGATACAGATAATGATGCTGATGATACGGAAGAGGAAGAGGACGGAAAAGGCGGAGAGGGGCGGAAGGAGATGGTGGTTTGCGGGGCGGAGAAGTGGCGGATGTCGCGGCGGAGAGCGGAGGCGGCGAGATACGGAGAGAAAGCCCCTAAGCTTGTGAGGATGAGAGTGAGTCCGAGACCGATTCAACAGCCTAAGTAAAACGAATCGAGCCGAGTCAACTCACCGAGTCATGGAACGTATGTGTGTGGGTGGAGTTGTATTAATGTGGGCATGTATTTTGTTCTTTTTTGGGGTTAAGCTATTATCTTGTTTAGGAGATATAGCTTGTATGCTATATATGTTCTTGTATGCTTTGTAAATTAACATGTAATAAAAAATTAATGGAGCTCCTCCCTCTCTCTCTCTCTCTAGAGATATTTTATATTTAATATCAAATTTACATTTATTTTTTTATCAATAATTGAAAATTATATATATATATATATATAGAGTATATATATATATATATATATATATATAGCTATCAATAGACGAAGACTCTTCTACCAAATTTTCTACCGTTAGATCCACTCCTTTGATGATTTTCACCCGTTAGATCATGCTATTCAACCAATACCCACTTAACCCTCGCCCACATCATCCTAACCGCACATCTCTCAATCCAACGGCCAAAACTCGAGAAACCACTGTAAATTATTAATATAAATTAATATAAGTAATATATATATATATATATATATATATATATATATATATATATATATATATATATATAAAACACTATTCATCAGGTTGTTTCCTTTCTCATATTGGGCTCTTAATTTTTAGGCCTGCCATACCACTCAAAATTCCAAAGTTAGGCCTATCCAAAGCCCACAAAATTTTTAGGCCCATCTAGCCCGACCCGTTAATCATAAAATTGTTTATTTATAAGGCCCAAATTAGTTATTAGAAAGACGAGTCTCTTAACAAAATTGGTTAAGATTAACAAGACGAGTCTCTTATCGTCTGGTGTTTGCGAGTTTCTTAACTAGACGCAGAATCAAATGGTTAAGAGTGTTAAGAGTGCTAGGATTAGATCAGCTCTAATTATTAAAAGCTGTTTATTATGATTATTAATCTCAAAACCAGGCGACAAATCCTACCCAAGTATTAAGTATACAAAGGGTTCATTTGATTCAAATACTATTACTAGAGCTTTGCTATCGATTTGTTTTCGATGATAGAGCTTTCAAATCGATGATCGACACCGTTAAACATGATCTAAATTATTTAAACTATCTGAAAATTAAATTTCACATATTTTCGTTATTGTTCTCTTGTCCATCAAGTGAACAGAAAAATGAATGAAAATGAATGTTCTTTAAAAAGTGATGATACAATTTTTATATTTGAGATCTAGAGTCTAGGCCTTATTTTAAATCGTTTAAAAAATTTTCTAACAAAAATTTAGTTGATTTGAACCTTTTTATACCGTTAAACGAGCAAACGTATCATATCGGTCATTAAAATTATAGATTTTGTGACCCTTTGATCGTTCAGTTAGTGATGCCCAAAAATCATAAAATTTGATTTCTAAATAATTTAAATGGTCTAGATCATGTTCAACCATGCCGATCGTCGATTTGGAAGCTCTATCATCGAAAACAAATCGGTAGTAAACCGCTCGGTTTACTACCGATAGTATTCTAGTAAAGCTCTTATTACTAAGTCAAAACAAATTAAGATAAAATTATATAAGTAGATTCAGAAATTTTATTTTAACTAAATTGGTGTGAATGAGTGGCACTTTAGAGAAAGGATATTTTATTTTATTTATTTTTTTATGTGTGGAGAAGAAAACAAAAATCATGTGAACAAGTTGACCGACTAAAATAAACGTGCAAGATAAGTATTTTCATTTAATTATTATTATAAATTATAAATTATTATTATTTTTGTGAGAACGTCCGGGTAACGAAGTCAACATTGTGGATGCAAACGATTGCTTAGAGCTGTGAACATACGATGTCACTGCTTCTTACTAGGCACAAAATTAACATGAGATTTTATGAATATTTAAAAAATATTATTGTACATTAAATCAGTGTCACACGTTTCTTGCCTATATATATTATGCATTATTAATTGGCTAAATTACACAAAAACCTCCTGTCAAAAGCCGTTTTTTCACTTTCCCCCCTTGTCATTTAAAAGCCTACATTTTGCCCTCTCGTAAAATTGAAAATGTGCGCAGGGGGGTACGGTGTGACAAAATGACCATTTTGCCCTGCGTCATTTTCATCTTCTCCCTCACACTCGCCCTCCGCAACGTCGCCCTCGCCGCCCGTGACGGCGACGGCAGACCCGACCATCTCCCTCCCGCTCCGCTCCTCGGCCGAGCGCTCCGCAAGGCCGCTCCGACGTGGACTCAGCCGGGCCGAGTGCTCCGAACTCGGCCGCGTCGCCGACCTCATCGCCCACTCCCTTCGCGCCCTCATCCGCCGCCTCTCCTCCTCCAACTCCAACTCCAACTCCTGCTACTCCCGCCCCGCCCGCCGCGTCGCCGCCGAGGCCTCCAAGTCCCTCGACCGGCCCTCTCCCTCGCCCGTCGCCGCCGCCGCCGCTCCCTCCTCCGCCTCGTCGCCGCCGCCGCCACCACGCTCCGCCGACTTCCGCCGCGCCCTCACCCTCCTCGACGCCTCGCTCGCCGACCTCCGCCGGCTCCTCTCCATCTACACCACCGCGCGCCGCCGCCCGCAACGACGGCGAATAACTACGACGACGACGACGACGAAGACGTCGACGTCGGCGTGGGGTGAGCCTCCCGCCCATCGCGAGCACCGACCCGATCCTGGCACAGGTGTGGTCGTGCGTGGCCGCCGCGCGAGATGGGCTCCCGCCGCCAAGCACGCCGAGGCCGCCGCCTCCCCGGCCACGCTCGCCGCTCGACGGCCCGGCGGAACCGCAAGGTCATCGTGGAGGAAGGCGCCGTGCCCCCGCTCTCTCTCTCCTCCGCGACGCCTCCTCGACGCCCGGATCGCAGCCGCCCGCCCTCGCCAACCTCGCCGCCGACCGCGGAGGCGCGCCTCGGCGGGCGACGCGGTGCACGTCGGCCGGAACGGTCGTGCTCGGAAAGGACGCGGTAGGAGAGTTGAGGAGGAAGGGTGGGGTGAAGCGATGGGGGCGAGGGGTATTTTCGGCAAAAAAAAAAAAATTCTAACGGAATTCTAACGGAACCCTAACGGTAGGGGGTAAAGTGCACATTTTCGATTTTACGAGGGGGCAAAATATAGGCTTTTAAATGACAGGGAAGGAAAGTGAAAAAGCGACTTTTGACAGGGGATTTTGTGTAATTTAGCCTTATTAATTAATGCAGGGACAAAGTTAATGTAAACTTATTATTATTTGTGAAAAAGTACTTGGAAATGTAACTAAATTAGGGTGAACTTCAAATTGTTTCCGTATAGTTTGGCTTATTTTTATTTTGTTATTTTCTGATTTAAAAAGTTGTTCTTTGTCTCCTGTGCTATTTTATCAAAAAATTCGATGCAAATAGGGTAGCAAAATAAAGGTATTTAAACAACCACAAGATGACAAAATAAAAAGTTTGAATTTTATCCTGTAAATTAATTTGCAAGTCAAGTCAAATTTTGAGACGAGCTCTTTGTTAAACAAAAAACAAAAACAAAAAACAAAAAAACCAAAAATCATCTTTTAGGAGGCTTCTTCGTTGTCTTTTTTTTTTTTTTTTTTTTTTTTTATAGGAATGAGTATTTATTTTTTAAAAATTTTAATTTTACACCGAATCTTTATTTGTCATTCATTTCATTTCATTTAATTATTCGATCTCTACCATGCAAGTATTTTAGTTAAGAATTGAGCAATGAATAAACGAGGAGGAAATGCTTGTAAAATAAATATTAATATTTGGTGTACAAATCAAACTATTTGAATGGTTAGAGAGTAACTTCCAAAATTTTTAAAACTTGATGGTTATTTTCAAATGGTCTAAAGTTTACGATCGAATCTATACATTTTTACTCTTTTTACATTTCCTTATTCGTTTATTTAATTAAAAAATAAACTTAGCTAGAAATATGAATCAATTAGGATTCGAACTCGGATCTCGAATATCAACCACGCAACTCGCTTCTACTGCTACGGTCAAAAGTTTCACCATAAGAAAAAGTAGTCAATTTCATTGCAAATTTTTTATTCTCTAGTAACATTCTAATGTTAGATGGAGCAAACTAAATCAATGAATGAATCAATCAATCAAACTTTAAAAAATTTAATTTCCAAATAGCCTTATTTTGCATTTCACTACTACATATATGTGTATATATATATATATAGAGAGAGAGAGAGAGAGAGAACTTTGTCCTAGAAACAAATGAAAAAATGACTCTTTTATGTATCTTCTACTCCATCTTGAGTATACAACAGAAGCCCTATTAGATATACAACCAAATCTAAGATCTACATATAGAGCCAAATTCAATTAAGTAATGTGTCAAAAAACAAGTCATCTCTTGGTTCCTCTTTAGTCTTTTGCAACATGCTCTCCACTCGCCTTTGTTGTTGTTGTTGTTGTTGTAGTTGATTCATGTAAGAAGAAGAGTTCATGGAGGTCTCATTGTAGTTGGGGAATCCGTAGTTTCCTGCAGGGGGCTGCAGCATTTCGAGAGTGAACGGCGCCTGGTTCGCGGGCGCGTTGAGGCGCCCGTGGAAGAGGTGCGAGGGCCCGTTGATCGCCGACGGCCTTATTGCCATGACATTGCTGTTGCTGTTGTTGTCTGCGAGAGGGCGGCTTCCTCGGGCGGCGGGGACGTCGTGGTTGTGCTTGCCTTCGTACGTCGTGATCACCGCCCCGAGGTCGTGCGACGCCCTCTCGACGTGCTTCCTCACGGGGCAGCCCATGGTTGTGCATTTGTAGTAGCTCCTGCATCGAGTTCAATAGCAAGTTAAGTTACCGTATTCGCGAACCGAAAGCCACTAAACATCGTAACCGCCATTCGACGATAACATCAAACTCAGATCACATAAACTTTCACAGAATTCAAACATCTAAAGCACACAACAAAAACTTCACGACTGAAACTATAGGATTTGAGTGAATAACAAACATGTATTGAGAATCTAAAACACACTTCTTATTTAGCATCAATCAAGCACATCTTATTAGAGAGGTTGATGAGAAGCATGTTCTCACCTAGGATTTGGATTCCCCTTCACAACCTTTTGCCCATATTTCCTCCACCTATATCCGTCGTCCAATATATCGATGTCGCTCATCGTCTGCACCACCACCCGCGGCTCCCGCACCGTCCGATTCCCCGCCGCCGACACCCCCTCATTCTCCCCCCCTTCCTTTCTCCTGCACACCAACACCAAAACCCAATAAGCCCAGCTCATAGAATTCCCTAGCTTCAAAGCACACAAAGATCATACATAGCCACAAAGCAGGAAGAGGAAACCAGAGCTTACCAACGCTTTGCGTCGGGCTCGTCTTCGTCGATCTCCTCCCCCTCCAAATTGCTCCTCGGAGCGCTCGCATCGATCTCGTCGTCTCCGAAGGAGATCGACGAGTTGTCGGGGGTGGCGACGGAGTCCATCGCCCCGCCGAACGAATCCGATGCATCGGAATTGATAGGAGCAGAGCTCTGCAGAGCCTGGGGAGGAGCAGAGGAAGCAGAGCTTCTTCTTGTGTTCTGCGGCTTCGGATGGTTGTGTGTTCCTTTGTACACAATCTCAGTTACGTGCCCATCAGCCAAGGATCTCTCCACCTTCTTCTTCGTCGGGCAATTCGGATACGTGCACTTGTAGTAGCTGCGCGGGTTCTCGCTCCCCTTCACTTGCTTCTGTCCGTATTTTCGCCAATTGTATCCGTCGTCGGACTTGCGCGGCTCCCTCAGGATGTTCGGCACCGAAATCTCCGCCGCCGCCGCCGCCGCCGCGATGTCGTCTTTCGTGTTCTTGTTTTGAGGAGCAAACTCTTCCTGCAATTGATTGAGATCAGGAGGGGTTAGAACGCGGAAACCGGAATCGGTTACTCGAGAAATTTGAATTGAATAAGGATTGTGGATGTGGTTACCTTAGGATTGGAAGTTGGAAGAGGTTGAAGCATCGATGTGTTGGAGATCTGGGGCTTTGTGTTGGTGTGGAAGGAGAAATCAGAGTATGCTCTGTTTTCATCTTTGAAAACCCCAGGTTGATGATGAGAATTGTGGGAGTTGTTGTTGGGCCTCCAATTGAAACCTTGTGCTGGGAAAGTACCAGTGGTGGGAGATGGAAAAAGCTGTTCCAAATTAGATTCAACTTATGATCAATAATCATATTATGTTCCTACAAAGGAATTAATTAATCAAGAAATTAAAAAAAAAAAAAAAAAAACAGAGTGGATCATGAGATCCAAATATTAAGGATTTTCACTTTAAAAAAAAAATAAATAATATACCGTTCTCTCTGACAACTTAAACTTTTATGAAAATAAAGAGTAGTTCTGAATATTATTTGCCGCTTACGTTGTGGGACGATAAGAGGACGGGAGAGTCTAAGAGCTCGGCGGGGCTGAGGCCGGCGGGGATGGCGAAGTAGGAGGAAGGGGAGATGGGGGGAGGCGAGAGCGGCAGCGACGGCGGGGGGGTGGACTTGAACTTGGGCACTCCGCCGCCGCCGCCCGAGCGAGATGTAGGGGATTTGGATCGGTCTTCATCGCCGACTCCGGCGAGGAGCTCGGAGAAGGATGTGGCGAAGGGCGTGGTGAATGAGAAAGGAGAGAGAGGGGTGTTTGTGCTGTGCTCTAAGCTCCCTGTAGCAGAACCCATGACGAAGAAGAAGAGAGAGAGAGAGAGAGAGAGAGAGGGGTGAAGTAGCTACGTATGGAGGAGAGGGAGAGGAAGGGGGAGAGGGAGAGAGGTAGAGGTAGGTGTGAGTTAGTATATTGTTGTTACTATGACTACGGCTCATATGTATGTATGCATGGGGGAGAGAGAGAGAGAGAGAGAGAGAGAGAGAGAGAGATGCGAAAAGGGGGGAGGGGGTGTTTCTAAGAAGGAGAGAGGGTGGAGAGTTTTGACCGAGGGAGGCCGGTCAAAGCTCGTGCCTCTGACCGGTGCAGAGGCGGCTCCGCTCTCCCCCTTGCACTTCTTCCGCGCACCCAGTGCACCACATCATCCGTGAACCGCCCAATGAATTATTCATTTGTTTTCGCCGCCTCTCTTTTTTTTTCTTCTTTTTTTTTAATTCTAAAAAAAAAAAGAAAAAAAAAGCTGCAGTTTAAACGTTATATAAGTTTCACAGCATGTTAATAGTAAAAAATATCTTTCATATAAATTTTTATTTATATGGTAAGTATAGTAACATAGAATTTATATAGTCTCATCATATTGGACATTGTAAGATAATAGAGTTACAAAAATTTATTCTTATATATTATAATAAAAATTCTTATTTTTGAAAAAAAAAATCTAATATTTTGTATTTTATATAAATCTTTAGATAATCAAAAAAATATTAATAAAGCATTAGTAAGTAGTAACAACATGCTTTACCTTTTTAAAATAAAAAAGTAAATATTTTCTTATTATAGCAAACTAGTGATGGACATAAAGGCAAGATAGTAAGGTGGTCTACAGATGACGTGGTGGACAGTGTCCAAACAAAAAATTACTCCTACAGTGGCCCATATATCGTCCTTTAAAAAAAAATTTCTATTGTCTCACACTTACACCATACTATTAATAATAAAAACAATCAAATATTTTTTTTTATTTTTAAAAATACAATAATAATTATTTTATAATTGTGATTTGATGAATCAAATCAAGAAAAAAAATTTTATTTAATTGATGAAAAATACCACGGCACTAATATAATAGGTGCTTTTGTTTTTTTGTTTTTTGTTTTTTGTTTTTTTGTTTTTTTGTGTTTTCCTTCTGATGGCTTCTACCGCAAGAAATGAGACGTACGAATCCAACGGCTGGGAACAGTCCCGGCATTTATTATTGTTATTAAATTTTTTTTTTACGTGGGCCCCGCACAGCGATGGTGACGTAGGACCTTACGGGACCTCACCGGGCGGCCACGGCAGCACCCGCGCCGCGTGGGACCCTATCGAGGTAGGGGTGGGGGAGCGAATAGTCGTGGGGAAGCTTCTAAGGGCATTCCGGTCATTTCAACTCCTACTCCCCCCCAATAATCCGCGCGTCTCGATTCCCGAGGCGGCGTGGGGATGCAACTTGATCGCATCCTTATCGCCATACCCCTCACGTTACGAGCGTTCGTAAAATGACCTGATCAACCCCACTTATTTACGAAACTGCCATTGCCCCCCCTGGTGAAAATTTGTAACGAGACCCCTCGATTATCGTCTATTCTTAAATGGGGCCCTACACTTTTTCTTTTGGGGTGGGTTAATGTTGTTAAACTAAACAAACTCTGATTTTTTTTTAATAATGATTAATTAGCAATCCCGACCCAGGAAAGTCACTTAAAATTTTTCATAGATGTTAATAAATTTTTTAACGAAAATAATAATTTAAGTTTGAAATAATTAGAAATTTAAAAAGGTGCGAGTGATTCACATTCAAAAATGGAATAGTAGTTGTTCATGTATATGGAAACATTATTATATCCTCCCCATAGATTTAGCGCCAATAATTTGACACATCTAAGACCTAAAAGGCACACAATGTGATTACTTAATTAAACGGCGGGAAGAGCCATAGTCGGCTGTTTCATTCTCAACACATCACGGAATATCTATATTTTCATATTTTTACTTCTTCCATAATTTTTTTTTTTATTTACTCGTCGTATCGCGCGAGTTGATAGTTAAGACACGAAAGCGGCGGTAAAAAAAGAGATTTCTTATCTGGTTTCAAAAAGGATTTGTATCATAAACACCTTAATGGGAAAAGTATGTACCAAATCTAATTGAAAACACTTTTTTTTTTCCATTTTTTTTTTGTGGCTCAAAACATTTTGGTTACAACTTCTATTTTATCAGAAATAAAGTTTTGCGTGCTCGCGCAAACAAACAAATTTATACATACTACACAAAAGATGACATTATTTTTTAATCAATTATTAGTGTCTGTGATACTCCACTTAATTAGTTGATTATGTCCTTGCAGATACTATCATATTGTATTTATATAGTTAGATCAGAGGGCTAATAATACTGGTTTATTTATAGTTGATATTAGGACCTATTAATCAAAATATTGTACCAGTATAAACTGTTCTAGAACTTTTTTTAAAAAATTTTTGAGAGAGAAGTAACACGTTACCTGCATTATTCTTTCTTTTTTTTCGAAAAAAATTAATTTAGTCAGATATCCAAAATTATCAAACGCATTGTACCAATGTGTGTTAGTAGAAGTTTCTTGAGTGCAATCGACGGCGCGAAAATTAGTGCATTAGTACGAAACTGGAAATCGTAATCGAGGGTTAGCCCTAATCCTGAACTTTCCTAATAAATTCTACTAAAACACTTGTGCATTGCATAGGTAGAGAGTTAGTTAAACAAACTTTGTGCTACCACATTAAATTCAAATTACTCCAAACCATTTCACAATTTGGGTGAATGAAAAAAAATTTCTTGTTATTTTGGATTATTAATGTATTATGTAATCTTTGGGGATATTACTGTCCAATTCCTATTATGTAATCTCTTTTCATACACCAAGAAAATCACATTTCAAATCACTTTCTTAATAAAAAACAAATATTGGTCAAGCTGGAAATAAACATGAACTTGCCAATTTGCAGAGTCTTCAAATGTAGAAGTTGAATTCATGAGTTCTTAAAGAAGATGATGAGAGGTCCATGAAAAAATTTTTTTTTTTTTTTTTGAGAGAGAGAGAGAGAGAGAAAGTTAGCATCATATCTGCTTTGTTTATTTTATTTAGAAATAAACTTAGCTGGAAATGTGAATCAACTAAAATTCGAATTTGGGTCTTGGATAGTAACCACCAAGCTCTTTGTCACTTGCGTTAGGGACGGTCGTCGGTGTCCATGAAAACAATTGAACTGGGACTCTCACTATTTATAGAGAGGAGTTCACTGTTCAATTGACCAAATCTTTTTGTATTATATGTAAATTGATCACAAATTTTTTTTTAAGATCACTGAACTCCAATTTATTATAATTAAATTGCTGAATTTTGATTTATGCTTCTATGATGCCTCTCTGTTGAATGCACTTAATTTTTCTAACAAGTAATGTGTCTATTGATTTAACTATCCCGTCATATCACATCATCTTCGATAAATGACGTGGTAACTAAATAAGCCGTATAATCTCTTATTGATCATGTGGTAGATAAATCAATTCTCACGTCATCTTAGTTAGTATATTACAGATGAATAATAATAATAATAGGAGCAAGTGGCAAAGAATTTAATAGTTGGTATCAGGCAGAAGTTCGAATCTTGGTTGATTCGCGTTTAAATTAAGTTTATTTAAGTGAAATAAACGAAGTGATAACATCTTCTTTATTCTAAAAAAAAAAATAAATAGAAATTAAAGTTCAATAATAATCCAAAGTGATCTCAATAAAATTTAGAGATAAGTTCAATGACCACCAATACAAAATTTTTCTCATTGTCATAAAAAACAGATCACAAGATTTTTGTTTTTAATAAAGCAATAAAAAGATGAAGTGATCGAGAGACTGGATTTGATTATTCCATGTAGCACCAAAATGATAAGATGGCTTGAACAATGGCCAAGTGTGCATGAAAGGGACCCATCCTTGTTAATGTCTCAGACGAATCACATGGGTGGAAAAGTTTGGGATTTGATAAAAACTTAAACTATTGCTTCTTCTTTTTTTTTAATATATTTCTTTGTATAAATTTCTTTACCAGAAACGAAAGTTTTAAATTAAAAATTAAAAATTTTATTTCAGCTCTAAGCCATGCATAGAGGTTTTTATTAGAATTTAGGCGAAATTTGAACAAGCAAAGAACTCGAGTTGCTACACAAGTAAATACATTAGGCCAGTTGAAATAGTGAAGCCATTGGTTTATGTTATTATTTTTAGCGTCGAGTCTCGTATAAACTTATCGAATTAGTATTAAATCCGATGTGGGACTGTGGGGCATTACAAACTCTCGTCGGATCCAAACCAGATCACGAGATCGGGACCGTGGCTCCTACGAGGAGCAAGAGATGGCTCACCAAATCCGTTGGTGTAGACTTTGTCCGCATAGCTCGGGTATTCGGCTACGATACTAATTACAAAGACCCGACCCGTTAGCAATAATAACTCGTTGGACCCAAACTACCGAAAATCTTGGCAGTTATTATTTACAGCGTACGGTCTCATATAAGATCGGAATCGATATCTCATCCGATGTGGGACTATTAGGAGTGTTACACTTTTTTTTATCGTACATAATACATTTTCGTCGCAAACCAAAATGAAGCCCAAGTCCCAAGTTTTTCACTTCCCAAACAACTAGTTTCTGCTTTTTGCGTAGAGAAGCAAATAAATATTCAAGATCACTATTAAAAGTTCTGCTGAAGAACTAACAACATGTAAGAAGTAAAACTCCAAATAGATAAGATTAATTGATAGCAACTGCAAAATTTCCTCAAAAATAATATAATTTGGATCAATGATCCGTGTAGAACTACTCAAGCACGTGGAGATTCGCTTAAAGAAGATAACCTTTCTAGCATTAAAAAAAAAAAAGAAAAGGTGAAAGGGAACTTTTGTTGCGTAGAGCACAAAAGAATTGGATCCTCTTGGACTATCTGAAACTACTCTTTTCAAGTGATCTTTAGATAATATTGCAACAAATTGACACCGAAAATATGCAAGAAAATCTAAGGCTAATTCGGTCATTTCGACTCGCGTAATAATCGAATCAAAGTTGTTTTCAAGTACTAATCAATCAATAAATAAATTTGTCTCTAGTTATTCAGTTTCTCATTGTTCGGAGCCAATCACCAGTACTAGACAAATTTACGGAGAATTTTCAGAATTTACAGGAACTGCAGACAATTCTGAAAACTGTAACAAAATTTTATTGTGCTCGACAGACAGTCGATCATCGGTTGGGAAAATAAAATGTACAGAGCTTTTGCTGTGCCAGAAAGCTGGACTTTGTTTCTTGGTCCGAAGAACTCACCTGAGCCTTTTCAATATGGTGTTTCTCAATGCGTCAATGTCGATGAATATCAATTCCACGTCAAATCGATCCAAGGCCCGAATAAGCTAATGAGCAACTTCAATAAATTCGCGATAATGATCATTCCTTTCTCTGTACAAATATGAAAGGGAGTGAGTGGAGTGCGAGGATTATGATGATGAGCTTTAGCCGGTAAAATTACAGCAAAAATGTATAGTGCGAAATCTAACCCACCAATGGATCTTTGAGAGCAGTTCGTCGAAGTGAAAAAGGTGCTTGCGTACTCGATATACATGGAAAGTATATATTAGAGCAGCCGACGTTACTAAGAAAAATGAAATAATCACCAACAGGCCAAAGTCCTGTCGAATGAGTAGCAGTAAAAATTGGACAAAATTTTGGTGAAAATTTTTCTCATGAATCGAACTATTACATATCATATTTTGGAAACACATACCTTTGGGTCCGAAATAACCATACCCATGATGTACGTAAGCAAGTCGAACATAGATTGGAGAGAGTTTTGAACCCCCCCAACGATGCAGCGATCAGAATCTGGAACTTGATCCTGAAGATGTAACGTATAATTGTAGTAGATTGAGGTAAAGTAATCACACAGCAAATATCAATTTATCCGTAACTAGCATTATGGATAAACTTCATCCTCGTAGAATTGACCGACGCACATTGTACAGCAAAGCCAGTTGTTAAGCATTTGGAACAGTATGCGTTCGCATTTAACTTATTCCCCATGCGCCAAGTAATTGTTAGATTAGATGAAACTTAGATTCTAGATGTTTACGCTGTTTTAAACGTAATATTTAAGCAAATTATGAACCAAGGAACAACTTCTGATGTACTTTACAGTATATAACTCGAGAGGTGTTTAGCAAAGAACCCATCAAATGTCAAACTACTACTGATTTATCACAGGTAAGATGCAGTTCAGCTCAATTCATCAATGATCACAGGTAAGATTCTTTTTTCTTCTTTTTTTTTTAACCATTTCTCAAGAGTCAAGCCAATATAGACCAGAATTTTGAGAACTCAATAGTGGATATGAGCATGATCGCAGCGCGAACCTGCACTTGTTGCATGACAGCTAAATCAAACATCCACAATCCGAGGCGGGATGCGGCAACTCCGCCCATCAGCATCCATGCTGAAGTAATGCTGTTATAAACCCAGATTGAAGCGACGCACACCAACAAGAAGCACCACTGGTCAAGAGAAAATAACCATCTCTCTTAGAAGACTATTGAATGTAATTACATACCGTAGTATAATCTAACGAAAAATAATACGTCTCAGGAGAAATTCAAGTCGGAGGTAAGTCTTAATGCTTCGAGATATAAATATTGTACACAAAGAGTTTAAGTCGTTGAATGTTCTGGAACCAGAAAAGTAGAAACCTGCATCCAAATAGACCATAAACCTGTTCGTAAAGTAGATATCCGTGAATGCACGATCGGGTAAGCGACTGTCGCTGTTATTCCTACAATAGCACTAAACCCTCGCGCTAGACTGATAACATATGCAGGGATACCTTTCCAATCCAAGGTCGCAGTCATTAACGTACCAAAGCTGCATTCCATTATAAATTTATAAGATTAATTCTGTACCATGGAGATTGATCTTAGTGAAGTTCAATAGTAACAACTAAAATGAGTAATTCGTCATCATAGAGGAGTCCGGATCATTATTAGTTGAAAATTGCAGAATTGTGACACTATAGATACACACACAATTATCCGTAAATTACTGTGAATTTAGCACCAGTTTTACATGCTTCTTACTGGATAAAAGATCGTCGATATCTACTCCTGAAAATGTGCTATAATTATGCGAATACTCCAGCAAATATGTGATAAAAATCAGATTCCATGCCCCTGTTTGAGTTATAAATATGGGGCAGACACGCAAATAAGCAACGTTCTCAGGCGTACGCATGCAAAGTATGAACTATTCATGGATATTAATGCAATTTTGCTTGTGCAAGTGTGTGTTGCGAAATAACCCCAATAAAAGTATGTAGAAACCGCTATTTTATCAAAGAGATACTAACCTTAAAACGGTAAAATAAAGGAAAGCTAGAGCTATTCCAGGAAGAACCACTTCCTGCCGCATGTAGACGGCCCAAGAATCAAAACAAGGAATTACGGAGAAATTTTCCATTAAGCTTATTTTCCAATCAGGTGTTTCAGAATCCAAATTCCTGTTTTCAGTAGAAATAGAACTCTCATTCTCAACAGGAAGAATAGATGAACTCTCGAGTGATTCAGTAGGAATTAAGTTCTCATTTCTGCTCTTGCTGCCTTCATTAAGCGCGGGAATGCCGTTATAGACGGATTTTAAAAGCCAATATTCTAACCACACAGAGATCATATTCCATAACGCGAAAATCACTGCCGAAGCTTTTAATGATATGAAGCTGATTATGAAGCCAGCGAAAACCGGGGCTAATAGCTTACAAATGAGATCGATCCTTCGAATCACTGAGTTCATTTTTGTAAGTACTC
The DNA here is from genome assembly GCA_025177825.1 of Aechmea fasciata. Taxonomy (NCBI): domain Eukaryota; kingdom Viridiplantae; phylum Streptophyta; class Magnoliopsida; order Poales; family Bromeliaceae; genus Aechmea; species Aechmea fasciata. The sequence continues at coordinate 14,367,731 of CM045927.1, read as the reverse complement.
CTGCAGGTTGCCCACCAGAAATCACAACCACCCTATAATCAAAAAGAAGCAAAGGGTCATGGAAGTAAAATAAGGGTACAAGGATCATCTATACAACAATGTTTGAACACTACAAATATAAATTCCGAACTATGTTATTCTCCATGTTTGACTCACATTTGCTATTTTATGAGACTATCATGTTCTCGCAAGTATGAATTTCATATTCGAACAAAACAAGATTGATCTAAAAAATATGGATGAGTAATGTGAATTTCTAAACTAGTAGGATACCCAAAAAGAAAAAGAAAAAAAAAAGAAGTTAGAAGAGCCGCATCTTTGTCATATAGAAATCCTTGTTCTGAGTCATTATTCCCTACACCAGACGCGACAGTTCGAGAAAAGGATTAGCTAAAAACTCGAGACCATTTAGTCATGTTATATTCCTTTCGAACACGAGGGCCAATAACACAGGATGGAACTCACAAAAGCACTAGAGAAATTGCTCATAACTAGAAAAAAAAAAAAATGAACGAAATCGAAATAAAAAAGATGTTACACAATTACCATTCTCTTTCAATTAATATAGTCCCAGCAAGAGTCGAAAGGGCAGCAACTGCTCCAGAAATATTGGTTAGTGCAACTAATAACAGGAAAGTAGCAAATGCGGTAGATTTCAGGCCATAGAAGACCAAAAGGGCGGTCACTGAGCCTCCGGCGACCACAAATGACAAATTTTGACTTAACAGCCAAAATCGAAGGACCTGCCAAATACACAATATATGTAAGTAAGACCCTAAAAATGATGGGTAAATTGCCCTAACCTTAGAATGTTAATGAGAAACACATAAATCATTAGGTGGTAGTTAGATGACGATTATGTGGATATTTTTGCCTGATCTGAGGGAACCAAATATTCGAATTCCAACTAGAAGCTCGATAGTTAAAATGAAGCAACACAATTTCCCTGTACTCAACAATGCAGAAGATTACTTGAACTGGCAATTACCTGCAGGTATGTTAATCTATCTACCAGTGATCCAATCACGGAGCCGAATAAAGCAGTCGAAGCAGACTCAACTACACCGTAGAGTGCAGTGAACAATAACGAGTCCGGCCAAATGTTTATCATGTAAAGTCCGACCGAGAACTCCCACATTCTGCAACATAGAGGATTAGTTCTCTTTATGAAGGGATTCAGAAACTTATGAAATTACATGCATTAGTTGAATTGTCGCATACGAGGAAAGAAGTATGTAAAGGAGGCTCAAAAACAATTTGCAGTCCAAAAAATGAGATTTCCATGTGCTTGATTCCACATAATATGTTTTCTACTATTTTCCGACGCATTTATGCGTTTACTAATCGAAACAAAAAAAAAAAAAAAACTAATTTTGAGTTAATGATCAACTCAATATCAAGTAAGATATGCAGGGGAAAACAAAAAAAATTCAAAAGCATTAGCACTAGAAAATAGAAATACACAGATTCATAATTAAAACCTCTATGGGTATGCATATTTTTCCCCTTATTACACAACCAGTAAGATTGGCACACAGAAAATATGGATTGAAATTAACAAAAAAAAGGCAGAATAAATCAATTAAATTAAAAAAAAAATAAAAATACAACCTTGCACCCCATCTCGCAAGGAAGTGGCCAACATACATGCGCCTGATAATGGATGGATTAAGCGACTGCTTAATTGAATCCTGTACAAGAGATTGGCTTGTATTATCCTCCATATTACCCTCTCCTCTTCTTCTTCTTTTTTCCTTTATTATGTTGTTTTTGACTCTATAAACTAAAAAAGAGGGCACTCACTCACTCCCCTCGTTGGTTTCTCCATTACCCATTAATCTGATGAATGATAATAATGAATACAAGTAGTTAAAAAATATTATAAAACCCAGTCAAAATTTTTAGAAAAAGAAGAAGAGATGGTAACATGGTGAAGAACACAAAATAAGAACGTGAGCAGAGGGGGGGGGCGAGGATGAAACATGCATGGTAACATAATAAAGTAATTAAAAATGAGATCTTTGGGTTGGGGGGACCCAAAAGATCCAATTTTTACTAACCGCTTGCTACAGTGAGCTCTTATTAGGATCTGTGCGTATTTTGTTGGGACAAGTATATGTAACATAAGTTTGGGAAATTCAAATTAGGGTTTTGTTTCATCTAATTTTGTCTCTACTGGGCTTTGTCAACTCTAGGATCTGAGTTAGTTTAATCTAATCTAATTTAATGTACTTTCATATATATATATATATATAGAGTTGTGCTGGTATGCTTATGGAAGCACGGAGGCTTCCGTGCTTCCACTTTATTTTTGATGTTCGAACTTCAGTAAGATTGGCTCCGTTAGACTTGATCTAGAGTATTTGAAGTATCTAGAAAATAAATTTTATAATTTTTCGATATCATTTGCCTAGTGATCGAAGAGGCTCAAAATCACTAATTTTAATGGCCGTGGTGAGCCGGTTGCAGGTTTAACGGTGTAGAAATATCCAAATCACGTGAAATTTTGATAGAAAATTCTTTATACCATATAAAACAAGATCAATAACTTTGATCTAAAATTTTAATATCATATCATCATATTTTGTAAGATTTTTATTTTCAACCGTTGATTTTGAGCCACTTGATCACTAGGCAAATGATATCGAAAAATCGCAAAATTTATTTTCTAGATACTTCAAATACTAATAAAGTAATTAAAAATGCGATCGTCGATTGGGTTGTGGAAGGACCCATAAGCATCTATATATATATATATATATAGAACTAGGCTACTTAGTGCTATTAATAGGAGTCATGTGCTATTTTGGCCGTTGGATTGAGAGATGTGCGGTTCGGATGATGTGGGCCCCATAGGGTTAAGTGGATGGTTGGTTGAATAGTAATTAGGGTTTTTGTTTCATCTAATTTTGTCTCTACTGGGCTTTGTCAACTCTAGGATCTGAGTTAGTTTAATCTAATCTAATTTAATGGACTTTCATAATATATAATAATAATAATAATAATCTAAGTTATATAAAATTGATAAGTTTATTTTTTTTTTAAAAAAAAGAAAATTTTGTTTTATAACCAAAATATCTATACTCAAACTCTATGTTAAATTGTTTCTTTATTTATAAGTTTCTAAAAAGGTAGTTCTCATCATGACATTAGAAAGAGTTTGTTATATATAATGAGATTTGGGCGAAAAAGGTTGACATACAAGATGACATTAATTAAATAATGAGATTGAATCATTTGTTAATTGGGCCTGTTAACTTGATAATTAATTGTCTGATGCAGGTCAAGGATATATTTTGTATTTTTTACATGATATCATATCATCAGAGTTAATTATTTCGGAAAAATTCTGTTCCAAATTTTTATAAAATTCCCTCATGGTTTTGCTGGATCAATGGATAATTAAGTTGATGCATACCTTGTTGTTTCTCATGCATTTTCAGTGTTTATTTGACTAATGCTATAGCTCAGAAATGTTCCATGGTGCCAGAACAGAACAATTTCACATTAGAACTTCTGCTTTTGGAATAAAAAACCACTTCAGATTTCTGCACAGTAAAAGCTGCAGACATCAGTTGGCAGCTTCTTCCAGATTTCAGAAAACTTGGAAGCTTCTTCCAAGCAGGCAACTTGTCCATTTTCATGTTGTTAAATAAAAGCCAAAAAATTGCTATACAAAGACTACTGGAACCTCTTTAACTACTGAACAAGATACAGTGAAAAAGATTGCCCCAATTCAGAATGGATCAAATCCTGCGCAATTGTTAAAATGTCTGGGCGTTTTCAGATCCAATCAACGGTGCAAATTTTAAACACAAAATAAACAATCCAAGGCCATGCCTTATCGGAAACCATGTATCATTAAGGTCTGACAGATAACAGCAACTGCATATAGCGAGAAAATGTAATAACTCGAACAATCATGATAACTCAGACTCGACGAATAGCAAAATTCCAATTCGCGTAACAAAGAAAATGCTGATTATGAAGGGATACAAATTCCAATTAACTTAACAAAGCATTTGATAGATTCACAACTTGTTTCTTATGGTTGAAACAGAAAAAATGTGATGTTGTACAGTGTACAGTCACCAAAATTGGCATTTCGTTAGCCCTCGTCCACAGTAGGCCCTACAAACTTCAAACATCAAGTGTGAGCTGTCATTGAATTGTATAACAATAATTTGATAGCGCAACAAGTTACAGCATAGAAGTTGATGACAACTAGACAAGGTGCAAATGCATATCGCTTTCAAAAGGCAGGAAATATGAATTCATACAAATCTTCCTTCGGATAATTAGTCGAAAAGGCAATTAATTGCGTCTGGAGAGATGCAAAACTTTATTCGAATATACTACATCGCAGCAAGGACTAATGACTACCATTAGGATTTCACAAGTATTTGCAAAGGTCTGCTTTCTGTGAACCCAGAAGTTTACTGTGGTAACAAGGCTATAACCACTATTACATTAGAATTGAATGATATAATTTAGTTATCTCTCGCTACTTCACTTTTGGTTATCGCAACTCTTACAGGTATTAAAGTAATGCGACTCTGAGCCAAGGAAAATATATATTTCCAACGGCATCAATTGCTCCTCTTTCCAGAAACAACTAGCACATATATTGATTTCAAAAAAGATTGACTCACCAAATTTTGTTTGCTTTTCACCATGTTACCTCATAAGAACTCATACCTCAACAGTACAGTCCAAGTCCTGTTAAATGCCTTACCACTGAGACTTAAGGTGTAGCAATAAAGCCCATGTTCAAAGAAAAGGCCATAACTGCCCGTCCTGGTTGCGGGAATTCAATAGGGGGGCTAGCTCCCAATTCTCAAAAGCAAGGGGGAAAAAAAAAGATTTTCTGCGGCATGGTTCTGTTGTCCAAAATATACAGTTAATCATTATAAAACAATAAACAAGAAAAATATGATCAAAAATATTAAATGATAAATCACCCTTCAAAGCATCTCTAGACACTAATAGATTACATTTAACCAGTCTAGAAGAAGAAAGAAGATGCATCATATTCATCATGACATATGCAGCAACATACCATGCTCAACTAATAACACAACTAAAAGACGAGATTTCCACAAGTCAACTTGATCAAAGTGAACTAAAACGTAAACAACGATAGATAATTTAGACTCACTTTATGTTGTTGTTGTCGTAGAGTTGAGTTACTTCCATCATCACTTGGCATTTTCCGTCACCTCATCAGAATCTGAGTCACTAGCATTATATCCTGGGAGAGCACCCATTACATCACCAGAAATCATCATACCAAAATAAAAGATAGTGAAAACAAACAAGAAGATATCTCCTCTATTAGATGAATCAAGCTAACACTAGGGCTTTTCTTGTTTCAGGTTATCTGGATTCACATTGTTGTTTTATAGAGAAAAAAAAAAAAGGGGCAAGAAAGAATGCAAAATGAAACTATATCTTACCTGGATGTTTGTCACCAACTTTCCAAACTGAAGATCTGTATTTTGATGCTTTCTCAATCCATGCTCTAGCCTGAAAACCAAATTTTAGGTCAAACTCATTATAAGAAATCTTCTGGCAAAAAGGGGAAAATGCAATGGTTCCCGTGAAAAAAAAAAACAAGATTTTAACTTAACTAAGCAGAAGTCCTTAGATTTCAATGCTAACCTATCTTGCTGTCATGTGCGCAATGACAGCCGATGACAAATAAAAGTGGATCTACACAATGAATTTGTTGATTGCGTCAAGACCGGAAAACATATTCTGATTATTAAAGCTGTGTATTAGAGGGAATGGATCTGGCTATTTGGCTAGGATATTAGGATTTAAGACCACAGCGGGAAACGGAAATTTGTCCCTATTTACTATCAAATCAATGGAGCTCAAGCAAAACCTAATCAGCTAGGTCAAAAGTTCAATCTTCTAAATTGTCGGTGGACAAATGTTTCAAGTCAAGTTTAGGTGGATAATCCACATGCAATTTTCCTATTAGCAGGTCGTGGAGCCTGGACTCAAATTTAATTGATGCTAAACAGGTCAACAGAGCCTAGCCAAAGCAAGCTTCAGTCTTAGTTCCATGGGTAATATAGACCACAAGAATGATCAGAGTCGGATGAAACGAGAAAGAGAGTGCAAAGAGAACAAAAAAGAAACAGGAAGAGAGAAAGGATGTCGGAGGAAGACGATTAGGTCTCATGATTCCTCAGGTCAAGGGTTCAATGCAAACATGCACTTGATGCATGAATGGTCGATATCATTAAAAAACCTTTCTTTAGTACTAGTGCAATTGTAAGGTGGTTCATCAATGTTCACAACAAACACACTGTTATGTACATAGCTGCGAAAGATTCTATTGTGGATTGCAAATAACGAGTGCCATAGCTGACACTATGAACCCAAGATGGGTTTCAACCATTTCTTACTGATTCGATATATCTACTAGAAGAAAACTCAATACTTACAACACGACAAATATATATAAGATGAAATCGCATAAAAGACATTTTTTTAGAAAGAAACTAACTCAATAAATGTTGGATCATATAAATGTGAGAGCACGAAGAAATTGATAATAAGAAAACCAAAAAAGTCATGATTGATTATACAACACTATGACCTCCGATCCCCTCCTTCCCTTTCTCTTTCTTACTACACGAGCTTGTAATTAGGACTTCCTCTCTTGTACTTTAATCTACTATGAAGATCTAAAAGTTTGTTAACTTTATGATAGGCTCTACTAGCACTCAATTCCAAAGTCCTTAATTTAAAATGGCTCGGAGCAACATTTCTATTCACGGATCATGAATCCAAAAGCCATGATATGATATTGCTGAGATGCAAAGCGCGCCAACAGGAATGCAACTTTACCATTGCAGCTGTACATTTGCCATTGCAGTCATGTTTTTCGACAACAAAAAATAATAGGAAACTATAACCAAGTTGCAGTCTTCGGTTTAGAAAATATTGTCTTATACTTGTCTAGGAATTTATCGGTACAAACGACGGAAAGAGACGAATTCTAAATGGTTTATAGGTCGATTTTGCGTATCTCATATCAACTTGAAAATAGTTCCATGCTACAAGAATTTTCAACCTTCCATTGCGTAAATGCATAAAAGCTACATTAGACAAGTAATTGATGCAATCTTTGATAGCTCGAGATTACATCTGAGGAAGAAGAAGCAAATGTATAAGCAAAATTTACCACTAGAAAAATTCAAGTTAGTTTACATAGAAAACATTTTTTTAAAAAAAAACTCCAATCCACCTAACTCATTACCTTTTTTTTCCTAACCATGTTTGCTAAGCCACAAATACTCAACATAGGAAGATTTGCATAAATGCAAAAACAAATGCTTATAAACAATTGTAGCTATCAAAATAACAACACAAAATACCAAAAAGGAAAGAACTTGACCCCTCCAACCACAAGCCCGCATCAGGAAAACCCTAATCACTCAAACCCTAGTGGGCACGACACCGGAAACCGATCGAAAACCCTAGAAAGGTCTCACCTTTTGCTCGTTCTTGGCGACGCCGTAGCCGCTGTGGTACATCTGGCCCACGAGCACCTGCATCGCGGCGTCCCCGGCCTTCGCCTCCTTGAGCGCGTCCTGAAACCACCGCCGCACGCAGTCGCCGACCACCTCCGCGAGGGGCAAGCGGCTCTCCATCCCCCGCCCCGCCCCGCCCCTGGCGCTCGCCGCGGGCCCGCCGGCGGCGGCGGCGGCGGCGGAGGAGGATGAGGAAAGGGGCGGCTCCCTGAGAGGATCCAGGGATCCGCGAGAGGGTTTAGGGCGAAGAAGCTTCGCGGCGCGGATCCTCGCGGAGGCAACGCGTGCGTACTTCTCGATGGTCGGCGCAGAGGGGATCCTTTTGCCCATACAAGGGTGGAGGCGACGAGGAAGGAGCAAGGGCCACGGGGGCGAGGGGGAGGAGCAATTTACGAAAAGGAGAGGGTGTTTTGTGCAAATATATATATATATTTGAACACGAGTGCTTGTGACGAAGAGTGGGGTTAGATATTCGAATTCCTTGGTGGCGAAGGAAAGCGGAAGAGAGAGCGTAATTATGCTTCTTGCACGGCTGCAACAGATGCCCAAGTACTAAAATATTCCTCTTAATTAAAAATGCAAAATTAAAAGTTCATTTTATTTGATATATTTCACGTTTAAAAATTTATGCACAATTTAAAATAACACATTTTAATGATAATCTTCTTATCTTAACATTAAAGGCCAATTTGCATGAAAGATTCATTAGTTTTAAACTTTTGCAAAAATAAATCATATTTTTAGATTTAATAAATTTGAATCAAATTTTTAAACAACGGATCAAAATATTTTTCTTTTTTTCTTTCTCCCTTTTTTTTTTTATTTTCTCTCGTTTTTTTTCCTTTCTCTTTCCAGCGTGTCCGCCTCGCCTCAGTCCGGCGCACTCTTACTCTCACCTGCGCACTCCTCACCTTCCTCACCTCCGACCCTGACGAGGTCGTGCCACGACCCTCTATTTTTTTACTTTTTTTTTTTTTTTCTCTCTGCCCTTTCTCCATCGCCTCTCTGCTTTCTTTATAATAGTAAATTCTCTTCCTCTCATTTTTTACGCTTTTTTTTTTTTTTTTTTTTTTCTCTTCGACCCTCCACCACCGTCTCCACAATCCTCCACAATGGTAACGAAGACAATGCCGTGTTCTCTTACTCTATTTTTGCCGGTGCAAACACTGCACCGGCGCCGGAGAAGTAAAACTCAAAGCGAAAGAAAAAAATAAAATAAAAATATAAAAAATAAAATAAAATAAAGAATTCTACAAGAAAAATAAATAATCGGACTTTCTTTCAAATAGTGAAATTTTTATTCTAAATTTAATTTTTTTTTCAAATAGTGTAAGTTTTTTTTTATAACAATACAATGTTCTTCTGAAATAGTATGATTTCCTCATCCTATTTTTTTTCCTATCGATTTTTTATTTTTCTTGTAACTTTTTTTATCCTCTTGCCTCATCGTTTCCTCCACGGCCTTAGATCCCTCAGCGACGGTAATGAGGGCGGCGCTAAATTCGTTCCTCCATGTTCTCCTCCGCCGATGCCGGCGGCCCTCGGCGACGGTAATGAAGGCGACACCGCATCCTCCGCTTCCACCTCCTCCGGCGATGGAGAAGAAGAAAAAGAACTTGAAACAAACCCAAATGAGGGATAGTTTCCGCAAGTGTTACCTCTTCACTGCCACAAAGAGAGCAACCGCGACGGTAATGAGGGCGACGACCCCTCCTCTGCCTCCACCTTTTTTTTTTACTGTCACAAAAACGATCTGTTTCTACTGACGTTACCTTCTTTACTGTTACAAAGAATGTATTTTTATCTTTTTATTATTTAAAAAAATATATGTAGATAAATCACATATATATATATATATATATATATAGTTTCTACTGACGTTATCTTCTTTACTGTTACAAAGAATGTATTTTTACCTTTTTATTATTTAAAAAAATATATGTAGATAAATCACATATATATATATATATATATATATATATATATATATATATATATATATATATATACTGAATAGGTAAAGTTTATACTGCATCATTTACCATACTAAACAAGCTTTAAGTCTCCAAAGTAAAGGGCTTCAATTTAAAAGTCTTTGCTTTTTAACTATTTTGCGGGGCTACTAACTAAATAGGTTATAGTCAAAAATAGTTTTTTTTTTTTGAGAGAGATAAAGATGCTTCGCTTCGTTTATTTCGTTAAGAAATAAACTTAGCTAAAATGTGAATCAACCAGGATTCGAACTCGGTCTCGATACCAACCATCAAACCTTTTCAAGACTTGCTTCAGGACGGTCGGTGTCAAAAATAGTTGGTACGATACTTTATACAATGAGTAATTTTCACAAGAGATTTGATAGCGTGTGGATCACTTCAAAAGAGGTATTTGTAATTTTGTGAGAATCCTTGATTTGTAGTTTCTGAGCCGATAAACGTCAAATCCTCAATCTTAAGGTAGCAACAACTAAGAGGTTATACTGATCGTCGCAGAAATGATGAACATCCAATTCATTAGACTGGAAAGTCAAGTTCGAATGCTGTGAATTGATTCAGCATTTTCATTAAAAATTTATTGATAAGTGTTAGTACACTGACATGTGTTAGTTTTGACTCAATCTAAAAATTATAATATTTTAAAAAAAAATATTTGAAAATGTTTTTAAATTTTAGTATTGAAAAATACCAAATAAATTTTAGGATAAAATCAAAATTAATTATTAGTCTACTGTTTATTATCTATAGTGTGTGCTCAAATTTTGAAGGGAATAGTGAATTTTCTCGAAACTTTTTGCTGGGCAATTGAGGTGTGCACACCTACATTCCCTGTATAAGCGGGCGAGGACACCAAACGGACGGTCGATATTGAATCAATTTCCCCGTGGGGAAGCAAATCTAACCGCACGTCGGAGCTTTCGTTCTCCTTCTCGGGACGTGAAGGGGCCGCGACGGAGCTCTCCATCCCCCTCCTCTCATGGCGTCTCGAGCCCTCATCCGATTTCTAGGGTTTCCCAGGTACCCTCTCTCCTCCCCCTTCTCCCCTCGATTCCTCTCCGTAGATCTCCTCCATGAACCCACGCAAACCGACCCTCAACGCGACGCCACCTCCGTGTCCGAGCGATTCGTCCTCGAGGAGCTCTCGAAGCTCCTCCCCATCGATCCCAAACCCCCAAACCCTAGCTTTTCTGGGGAAAAATCCGCCATAGAATCGATTTCTACTAGCGTTGGCGATCGATTCCTCTCGCCCGATGAGAAGCTGCGAGGGGTCTTCCTCCAGAAGCTTCGAGGGAGATCCGCCGTGGAATCCGCGCTATCCGCCGCGGGCGTCGATCTAACGTCGGAGATCTTCGCCGATGTATTGAATAAGGGCAATCTAGGTGGGGCGGCGATGGTCTCGTTCTTCGATTGGGCGGTGGCGCAACCAAAGATGCCAAATTGTGTTGAAATGCATAATGTGATCCTTAGAGCACTGGGGAGGAGAAAGTTCTTCGAGTTCTTCGATGAGATCTTGCAAAGGATGAAGGAAAATGAGATAGAACCCAATTCGAAAACTTTGGAGATCTTAATAGATAGTTTTGTTGCCGCTCGACAGGTTTCTAAAGCAGTTCAGTTGTTTAGGAGTCTGGAAGAGATCGGGGCGAAGCGTGACACGGAGTCTTTTAATATACTCTTAGAGTGCCTTTGCCGTCGAACACATGTTGGGATCGCAAACTCTTTGTTTAACACCATGCGAGAAAATTTAGTTTTCAATAATCGGACATATAATGAGCTTATTGGCGGGTGGGCGAGGATTGGTAGAGTTGATAAGGCAGAGAGTTGTTGGACAATGATGATAGATGATGGATTAAAGCCTGATAGTGTTGCATTTTGTCACCTTATTGAGGCACTGGGAAGAGCTGGGCGAAATGACGAGGCCGTCGCGTCTTTGAGAAGATGGAGGAGAGTGGCTGCATTAGAAATACCATGATTTATAATGCACTAATTTCTAACTTTATCTTAGTCGGGGATTTAGAGAAGAGTATTGAGTATTATAAGGACATGTATCAAAATAACTGTTCGCCAGATATTAATACTTATAACAAATTGATTATTGCTTTTCTAAGAGTCCGAAGAGTTGCAGATGCTCTTGAAACATTTGACGAAATGTTGGGTCGAGGAATTATCCCTAGTACAGGGATGGCTACTTCATTTATTGAGCCATTATGTAGCTTTGGACCTCCTCATGCAGCCATGCTCATGTATAAAAAGAGTAGGAAAGCTGGGTGTAGAATATCGTTGAAAGCATACAAGCTTTTGCTAATGAGGCTTTCAAGGGCTGGTAAAAGCGGGATGGTGCTGAAGATATGGGAGGAGATGCAGGAGGGAGGTTATGCTTCTGATACAGAGGTTTATGAGTTTATTGTTAATGGTCTTTGCAATGTTGGGAAGGTTGAGACTGCTGTCCTTGTGGTGGAGGAAGCACTACGAAAGGGTTTTTCTCTCGGAAGAGTTGTTTATAGCAAGCTGAACAGCAAGTTGCTAGAGATGAATAAAGTTGAGACAGCATACAAGCTCTATCTAAAGATTAAAGATGCACGCAATAAAGCTAATTCACGGGCTTTTTGGCGCGCTAATGGTTGGCATTTCTGAGAATAAATTCAACTCACCTTATTCTTTTATACCGGTAAACTACCAGTGCCCCAGAGAACCTTATTAGGCTACTGCTTTTTTTTGCTGCTTTTGTTGGCTCCTACTGATTCATCTGTTTGGAGACATCTTTCTTAAGATTGAAAGGAAGCCGCAGCCTTTGGGTCATTGTTATTCCTTTATTAGGAGCTTGTCCCTGAGAATTTAGATTACTCTTGTTGTGCATTTAAGCTCCGCAGAAACTTGCAATCTTATGCAATAAAAGCTATCATGCTATGTTTATGTAAATTGAGCATCTGTTTAATTTGATAACCACTTGTATAATATTATATTGTACAGTTGTACTAACATGTAGATCACTGGATATTTGAAGTTCTCTCCTAGGATTGTTTATTACTTTTTCTTTTTCTTTTTGGTTTGTGGAGGGGTTTCTATGCTATAATACTAGATAATTGTATTTTGAGCAAAATGGCAAGTTGTGCTGACCATTGTTACTGTTCAAAATTATGCAGGTCTACTTTTGCGATAATCGTATGACAACTACTCTTCATCAGATATAGAGCATCCTGGTGTTTCTATACATAGATGCAGGATCAACTGTCTCTTAACTCATACAGTTATAAGCATTGCAGGCCGAAAGATCCTTCTCAAGCAATAGATATTCATGATGTCTTCATCAAGAAGAGTAGAATGCGAGTTATGTTGTCATATGCTGGCATCCTTTCTCTTCTTGTGAATGTTTATTATTCACTAGTGATGAAGGTATTCTTCGTTCGTGCCTACTTAACTTCACAGTTTTTGCAAATTTTTGTTAAGAAACTGCAGTATACAGCAAGTAGCGTAAGAGAGAGCATAGAAGAAGCAGACCCTGAAATGACTAAACACTTGGTACTACTAAATGTGATTTACTATATGATGTTCATAGTTTTAATTGACTTGTAAATTACAGGAAAATTTATGTGTCAGCTCTATTTGGAGTATTCTGGTGGGTGTTCTGTTTGCCAAATGCTTGCAGTACAAACCTGTCAAGAAAGGTCAGACTGTAAATATCATTATCATGGTTTATATGTAATGTTGTCTAACCCTTGCGTGTTTGACTTCTTGCCTTGCACAGGCATTTTAATCAAAGTCGAAATAAGTTGTTGTTTTGTGATTACTTCTTTCCTTCCGTAGCTTACTCAATGATATCTTAACTATTTTGATCTGCAAGTCAGTTTATTGTAATGGTTTGCGTTTGATTCTTGCATCAAGTGTAAGAAGATATTTGTTTTCCTATCGTTACTAGTGCTGTGTAAGAATTGTTTGCACGTATCTAAATCAAAATTTGACTATTTTTTGCAGAGTCTGTGGTGATTATGCCAGCATTCGGAGTACAACTTGAAACTCATTTTTGGAGTGGGAAAGTTAACCGCCGGTTTATTCCCATTGGGAAGATTCTTAAACCGGTATTAAATGAATGTGTGACCCCTGTGACTTGTTACTGGAGCTTGGCTTTGATCCTACGAGATGAAGACGAACTCATGCTAGTTTTTCGGGTAGATACCACCTTATTTCTTGCTTGCGTAGTTTGTTCTGAAAGACTCATTCAACTTACAGTACTATAGTACCTGAATAACTTGAATATGCAGAAATTGCGTCCCCCTGTCAAAATCTTGGTTCCAGTGTGGAAGGCTTTGTGTGCGGCTGCAGATTATGATGGCTTAAGCTGTCCTACGGATCCTCAGCAGAACTGATTACACAATACCGGTTATTAAATATCTGATATGGAGGAATGTTTTGCGCATCTCGGGTAATTCTATCATCGACAAGCGAAAGAGAGCTGAGAATGGCGCAAAACAGCTGGAATCCCAAGGTAACATGGTTTTGCTTGACAACTGATGTGCACATTTTCCATTATGGAACTCTAACTTCATTATTTGCTTCTTCTGTTTTATACACGCCATTGCAAATTTGTTCATGTTAAATTTTTGTGTTACTCGCTAATGTTAGCACTGTAAGTAGGACTGTAGGAATGCAGGAACTGCCCATTTGGGCCTATTGATTGTGGATTTGTGGGTCTGTGATCGCCCTTGTGGCGAGTCAATTGGGCCCTTAATGGAAGTCAAAATTAATTACTGAGACATTTACAACGCAAATCATGTTGTTTAGTGAAAGAAGGGCGAAAAGCATACCCTCATGGATTCTATTGATGATGTTATATAGTACAAGAGATGAGTCTAATATAGTAACAAAGCCTGATATAGTAACAATATAACTAAGTATCTCATATCATATAATCCTACTCTAAATATATCGTAATATATAGTATCCTTATATAGCATGAGATACTAAATATGTCGTAATATTTATGTAGCACGACACACGAATTTTGCACGGGCATATGTGATTTATGTTGTTTAGATAGTGATGCATAATAAAGTATACGAGTTGAAAATCTCATGAAACCTGTTGGCTTAAATGGATGAATGTAATTGGGCCACTTTTTCATAAATTTAATGGTTTGGGCTCTGCGGCCCAGGCCCAGAAATATGTGTGTTTTGTTTTGGGGGTTAATTGCATATGTATCCTTATCAATCAGTAAAATTATCATAGTTTTAATGTTGATTTTTTTAAAGCCAAAAATTGACCAACCTTTTTCTAAATTTTTTCACATATTATGTCTCCTCGAAGCAGGATCATCCTCTCCAATTCTTTTTTTTATTTTTTATTTATTTTTTTTTGGTTGACTTTTGAGATGATTCATTGAGCTTAGCTAGCACTGCATGTTTATCTATTACAATAATGAATCCTCAATCAACAGAGGGTCATGCAGGAATATTCTAACATCCGAATTTAAAAACAAAAAAAATGTGAAGTGCTTATTGGAAAATGCTTCTTGTACACCCCAAAAAAAAAAAAAAAAAAAAAAAAAGGTGTATATTTTACATCCACAATCCCAGAGTTGATAAAAACGGAATTGAATTTTAGTAAAATTTTAAAAAATCGATAAAATAAGAATGACCTTGGGATGGAGCGAGTATTAAAATGTACATTCCACGTTAGGGTGTATTTGTAATATTGCTCGACTCGAATATATCCTGTCGCTGATGAGCGGCGAGATCCTTCTGTGAGTTGGATCTGCCCATTTGAATACCTTTTATTGGAAATCCGATATATGAAGAGGAGCGTATACTAGAAATCTAGAATCAATTATTTACATTTTAAGTTTATTTCTTGAAATAAACGGTAGCGCTACCTATCTCTCTCAAATAATAATAATAATAATAATAATAATAATAATAATAATAATATTTATGAAACCTTCTCACTAGCTCTCCTCAATCTCAAAATAAGATAAGCTAATAACTAAGAATAACAAAAAGAACAAAAGCTCTTTGAACTGCTACTTTACACGTACGCTTTGGGATGCCTTTTGCCGAACAAAAGCTATCTACAGGCTTGCTCGTCTGTAGATAGTCTTTGGAACGACTGCAGTGGAGAACAGGGAGCAAAAAGAGCTGGAATTTTTTTAATTTTTTTTTTTTTTAAAACCCCATACTTTTTTGTCCTCCGAGTGATCAATGAGATTTCCTGGGAAGCTGCATCATGATAGATTTTGACCGACAAAACCAGCTGGCATTTGATTGGTTTGTGCGAACCAGCTCTGATATGTAATAATAATGTAATGTAATGTAATGCATGCATGCATATACGTATGCATGGGTCCAAAATATGTTTTCGAATCTTATTAAAATGTTGTCGGTAACCAAACGCAAAAATCAAATCCCCTGCATCTGCATGCATGGGACTACGAGAGCCCCATATTATATGCTGGGGCTTTGGTAAAGCATGTATCAATTATACAAGCATGGTACAGTGATGGAGTGGATCTCCTCTGTATGAAGGTCCCAGGAACCATTAATTCTAGACACATGAGGCAATGGTCATTAATTATGTCGCCATATACCATGCGATTGCATATATTTCTTTTGAATAACATGTTGTAAAAGCCAATTAAGTTGGTCGTGAACTCTCTTTGTTTCAAAAGTTTCTGAGTTTCGTTCCCATATTCGCCATTTTATGACGCATGTATATGATCTTGTCTCGTACTTTAATTGCTGTTCTGTAGCGTCATCTTTTGTTGCGAACGAGATTCTTAATTGGGTCTAAAAAGCATAATCTTTCATTTGGCATAAATATGATGTAATTTATAAGACAAAGAATAAAATCGAAACACTAAATTTTAAATTTTCCTAAAATCCTTAGTTTTATCGGGTGGTAGTTTAGTTGCTAAATTTATTTACTTCGGGAAGTGATCGAATGCTTGTATATATATGTTGACACCTCTCTCTCTCTCTCTCTCTCTCTCTCTCTCTCTCTCTCTCTATATATATATATTTATGGGGAATTTCATTTGTTTAAAGGGTACAAGTAATGTCAGGGAACATATTTATTTTACAAATTTTTCTTCGTATTTCTCCGAGTGTATGACATAACGTTGCTGTGAATCCACCCTACAAGGTTATTTTATTTATTATTATTTTTTTTGAAAATTTATTTCTATATATAGATATATATAGAACAAGAAACAGGATCTATCTTCATCTGTCTCTTTTTGTCCTTAATTTTTAGACAACAAAGGGTGGAAATTTATCTATCACTCTTTCTTTAGGTGAGACGATCAAATTTACCATTCACATTACTTTAAAATCTGAATGTTGCATGTGATGAGCGGAGGATCAGATAAATCTTATTGTACGTGGTAGAATTAGATTATAGAGACACATGTTTGGGGCACTTTATAGTAAGCGTCTTATTTATACTAAAATTTTAAAAAATATTTACTAATGCCTAAATATAAAATCCAATCCAACCAAAAATAAAAATTACTCTACTCAGGCCACCACATCCAGTCCATTTGACCCGATTACAAACGAGAAAGAAAAAAAAAAAAAAAAAATTAATTACTATCTTCTCTTCTCTCTTCACTCAATCTACTGAAATTCTAGACGAAGAGCCTTTCCTGTCGTCCTCCTCCGCCACTGCAGCCAACGGGATAGAATTTCGGTGGTTGCTAAATACTTAAATAAGTGTTGGTAAATTAGTAGCACTTTTTTAAATTATAGCGACACTCTTTAACTGTCACTATATACCTAATCACCCAACATATAGCAACACTTTTTAAAAGTGTCAGTAATTTTAGCTAGCAGTACTTTTTGACATGTATATATATTTAAAAGTGTCGTTATACACCGTTTTTATTGTAGTGTTAAAAAAAAAAAAGAATTAATCCACTGGGTAGCTATGATCATCCCAATAACATCCAAATGGAAAGCAAAATCCGATACCTTTTCGAAAAGGAAAGGAGAAAAACAGAAGAAAACAAATTGCTTGAAGATACTCTTTGCTGGTTTGATATGAGAAAGCGATGTGGGATTAAAGAGGTGGCCACCTATATCCCCATTACAAGACACAGGAGGAAACCAGTCAAAGAGGGCTATGCTAGCCTGGCCTCACTAAAATTACCAAAATAACCTCCTCTTTCAATAATTAATTAATAATTTAATACAACATAAGGGAATAAAGATTAAGATTAATTAAATCTTCTAATCTCCTACTTCCATATGGAAAAGTAAGGTTAATTTTATAGCTCTCCTATGTCCTCAGATTTTTAAATGGAGGATTCTGAAATCAAATACATAATTTTTAAGAATTTCAGTAAAGTATGTCAAACAACTACTTTAGAAATTAATAACATTTTATTTAATTAAAATAATTAATTTATTGTTATTTTTATCAATTAGGTTTTCGCCAACGAATTACACATGGACGCGTGGAGGACAAACAAGTAGGAAAATAAAATTTTCAGTTAGGTCTCTAAAAAGAGAGAGAGGATATATATATAGAGAGAGAGAGAGAGAGAGAGTTGAGATTGTGTGCTTTCGAAAGCAATATGTTTGTAATTTTTAAATCGTCAGATCATCCCAATATCCGTACAGTACTATTAAAGGAGATCTAATGGAACACATCGTTAATAATACTATATGAATCTTAAGACGATACGACGGACTAAAAAATTACAAACACAAATACTCCATTATTTTAAAAGCAAAAAATACAGCTCTCTTTGTCTCTCTATATATGTATATATCAATATTAAAGCCCACAAAAAGTCCCCTTTAATACCTACCAATTGTAGCATAGAAGCATTAAATGCCATTAATTAATTAACTACTTTTTCCCAGGGGCAAATCCGTCATTTCAGAATTTCTTACTCCCAGATCACACCAAACTCCCTCACTCACACACTCCCCCGGGGAGCTCCTCACTATGCCTTTAAACTAATCCAACACAATAAAAATAATAATTAAGTACATACATTAATATATTTTGTGTTTTTGGAGTTTGGCCCCACCCAACCCCAGTTCAAAACGCCTATAAATAACTACGTCCCTACACTTTGTACACACCGTGCACACACACATACACACATATAGACGAAGAGTTAGCAGGATATGGCTAAGCATAACAAGAAGCTGGTAGAGTTGTTATACGATTCACTGGCGCGGGGGGACACGGAGGCGGCGGCGGCACTGCTGGCGCGGGACGTGGACTGGTGGTTCCACGGGCCGCGGCGGTGCCAGCACATGCAGCGGCTGCTGACGGGGGAGGCGGCGGACGAGTTCCGGTTCGTGCCGCGGCGGATCGCGGAGGTGGGCGAGGGGGCGGGGCTCGGGTGGGTTGTCGCGGAAGGGTGGGAAGGCGAGCAGGCGTATTGGGTCCATGCCTGGGCCGTCGAGGGCGGAGTCATCACGCGGTTTCGCGAGTATTTTAACACGTCGGTTACCGTCAGAGAAGTCGGTCGGGCCGCCGACGTCGGATGCGGAGACGGAGACGCTGTTTGGCAGAGTCAGGCACGTGCACAGACCAGCCGTTCGTTGCCGGGGCTCGTCCTCGCAATCTAGACTTGGTGTGCAGTTTTGATCAGAAGATGTTAGGCAGGGGAAGGCTCCTGGTACATTTTGGATATGTTTTTGTGTAAGTGGGAGTGCGCACGTGTTTTTGTACAAATTTTAAGGTTGGGGTCTTTCAATCAAGTTGCGTATTATAATTTGTCAAATTTTTTTTTTTCTTTTTGTCTTTTGCTTTTGTGGGTCATTGGAGCTTAGGGTTTAAAATGGTTAAAAATAATTTTTCGTAAAAAAAATTGGTGGAAAAAGAAATTTATGTTTTGATAATTTTTGTTTTCTAGGGAAAAAAAAGAAGTAACGGTTGAAAGTAAAAAAAAATACATTTAGTTGATTATATGGAAAAAAAATAAATGGAAAAATTTTTAGGCAGTTCGAGTTTTTGTTTTCAGGCAAAAAATAGCAAAAAAAAAAAAGCTTTAATTTTTCTTCAAATTCGTAAATATATTTTATGTCAAATCAAACAAAAAAAAGGGTATTTTTATACTGAAAATAATAAATCTTGCATTTAAGAACACTTTAAACAATAACTAACAACACTTTAATTAAAACGTCAGCAAAGCGTTGAGTAAAGAGTCGTTAAGTAAATATGTCAGAATAAATATACCGACGACTCAATATAATATTGAAAAAATTTTATTAGTATTTGATAAGAATATGTTTATTAGTG
The DNA here is from genome assembly GCA_025177825.1 of Aechmea fasciata. Classification (NCBI taxonomy): domain Eukaryota; kingdom Viridiplantae; phylum Streptophyta; class Magnoliopsida; order Poales; family Bromeliaceae; genus Aechmea; species Aechmea fasciata. The sequence continues at coordinate 14,347,945 of CM045927.1, read as the reverse complement.
ACGTTTAATCATGATGTCTGCATGTGTTAAATATTGAAGGCATTAGAATAAAGCGTCATCTAAAAAGTATTGTCTGAAACATATTTTGTTACAGTGTGCTCTAATAAGTAAATAAAATTGTGTTTAATATATAAATAAGAAAAATAGAGGAGAGAAGGTCAGGGATTAATTAATCTTAACTATCACATGAAACTTGAAAATGGCCAATGAAGCTATAAATGAATTGAGATAATCCCTAGATAATTAATTACAAAGATGTCTAATAAGATACATATAATACATTGTTGAATTAATTAAGATAATCAATCATAAAAGCAATGTGCAATTGAGGTGAAACAACCCATGAGAGAGGGAGTTAAGGTGTCAAATCAACATTGTGTTGTTCCTAAGCTGAGATGTTGATATGTGAGGTTTCTTATACATTGAAGTATCGTTTGGTTCGGGTATAAATAAAAACTAGTTATTATAGGAATAGATACAAGTATGAAAATAAGAAAAATAACGTTTGAATAAAAATTGGATTGTTTCTGAGAGATAAGAAAAACATTAGATGGTTTTATATAGAAAATTTCTCTCAAAAAAGTTTTATATAGAAAATGAATGTGTTGGTGGGAATAACGAAGAGCTACTACTCTCGGGTAATAAATTAGCGTTTGGATATAAAGGAGGGGATAATGGCCTATCCCTATCTCTATCTCCTAACCAAACACTGCTTTCAGAGGGTACGTTTGTTAACTCCTCGTGCTATAAAGTGTAGTGTTATTTCATAAAATGCTATCTAAATAGTACTATAAATCTCCATAGGCTTTTTTTTATACAACAGAATTAGAAGTATCAAATTAAAACTTTCATTTTTGAACCACTAGCTAGCGGAAGATCAAATAAATTACATAATGTAGTTGATAAACCTTGAGGTATCTCCATATGTATATGGCAAAGAAGATATATAAAATAAAAAATTGCAAAGAGAAAAAAATCTGGGGAAATAAGAAAATTTAGCATGGAATTAATGTTTAAGCGAGAGGTAAGTACGTAAAAGATCATAAATGAACAAAGAACAAAGAGAAAGAACCAATCTAACTATACAAGTTGGTGGTACAAAAATAAGCCATTGAGATCATTTAGTTAAAATACTAGAATTTGATGCTTCTGCTGTTATATGATGAGAAGCTAATTAATCAAGAAATTTAGCAAAAAGAAAAATAATAGTGTCTTTTCGAACAGTTTTAATCTAAAAGTATTTCTGCAGAAGCTCCACTACCAGATCGACCAAATAGGCCCTCTAATTAACGAACTTATTCCATAGGCATCGTTTTTTTTTTTTTTTGAGAATAGGTAGCGTACTATCTGCTTCATTCATTGAAAAATTCCATAGGCATCTTAATTAATTACTATTTGTTGTAAAAGTGCATGCGCGTCATTAACAAACATCGTTGGAGAAATAGTTGCCAAAGAAACAGCATCTTATGATGATCAACTTAAAAAGACATGCTTAATTCGCAATTGTAGGAAAGTATTATTCCTGTGAAAATGTACTCCACTGATCTCTTCTTGTATTAATTCTTTGTTGATCTATATATACACTAACTTAATTAACTTGTAACTTAATTGCTAATTACTTATGTCTCTATATATCCTATGCTTCTGGTGTGGAATATATACACTAGGCATATTCCTTTTTAGGGAATTTTTATTATTCCTATGCTACCAATTTGATCTTTTTATTCAGAATACATAAAAGATGCAAAAGAATATTTACCACCAACAACATGTATAATTAATAAGCTCTCACTACTAAAAACCAATTTGACCAATTTGGAGAGTTTGCTTATGGAGCAATATATATCTTGTTGATTCTTATACTCTTATCAAAAGCCAATATATATTCTTATCCAAAAATTGCTACTTAATTATCACACTTAGAGATAGTCGAGTTATCGATACGTTTTATCCATGAATTGGAACATAGGTTTGTTCTTATATATAGAAGTTGTTTTAATTTACAACAACGACATATGATAACTTGATGGTGAAATAATATATAAAATATATAGAGAGAGATGAGCTGAAATGCTATCAGTAGCAAACGGGTTCTGTTACTATCTATTTATTTTCGATGATCGAGCCTCCAAATCGACGATCAGCACCGTTGAACATGATCTATACTACTTGAAGCATCTAGAAACTAAATTTTATGTTTTTTCATTTGTCTATCAAGTGGATACAAAAAATGAACGGCAAAAAATGAATATCCTTTAAAAGGTGATGATAGGAGTCTTGTAATCAAGATCAAGAGTATAGATCTTATTCTAAAGAGTATAAAAAATTTTCAAACCAAAACTTAATTGATTTGGATATATCTTTACGCCGTTAAACGAGAAAACATGTTATATCGACCATTAAAATTACAAAATTTGAAACTCTTCAATCATTATGCCAATGATGTTGAAAAGATTTGAAATTTGATTTCTAGATATTTCAAAAAGTAAAGATCACGTCTAATAGTGCCGATCGTCGATTTTGAAGCTCCATCATCGAAAACAAATGAATGGCAACGGAACCTATTTGCTACTGATAGCATTCTAGCCCAACTAATATATATATATATATATATATATATATATATATATATATATATATATATATATATATATATATATAGAGAGAGAGAGAGAGAGAGAGAGAGAGAGAGAGTTTTGCTAGAGTATTATCGGTAGTAAACTATTTAAACTATCTGAAAATCAAATTTCACACATTTTCGATATTGTTCTCTTGTCCATCAAGTGAACAGAGAAATGAATATGGCTGGAAATGAATATAAACGTGATGATATCATTTCACCTAAAATGTTAATATGTAGAATTTGAACTTGAAACACAAGCCTGGGAGACTAGTAGAGATCGTAAATATTAGAATCAGAAGAATCATTCTACTTGGGAATCCTTGGACATTGTTTCTTCTTCTTCTGAACTTTCTTCTTTTTTTTTTTGAGATAAAGGTAGGCTACCTGCTTCTGAACGTTCTTTTTTTAGAACAAAAACTTGGTGGATATATACAGGCTCCAACATGAGATAGCTTCAATTGCCGATCATTTACACGATTGATAAGAACAACAAAATCGAATGAATGATGGATGAAACTGTCTCGGACTCTGCTTCAGAGCAGTTGCAATCAATTTCTTTTGTTACTTAATTTGTATATAATAAGCACTCAAATTTTTGTCGACAGCTTCTGCTGGCACCAGCAATAATATACAGCATGCATGCAACTGCGTTATGATGCAACAGGTCTTAGACATGGGTACAATGAATGATTGAACAACAATAATAAATGTGAAGCACGTGACTGTGATCTTCTAATATATTCCACACGTGTCTACATATCCTTTAATTGTGCTTCACACCCACTTCGTTTATTTTATTTAAAAATTAAAAATAAATTAGAAATGAATCAACACTAGGATTGACTTGGGACCATCGGTCAAGAAAAACTGTTCTTATACACAAGCTATGAATATGTTGGTAAATTAGTACTAACTAATATCTGTTCTACAAGTGGTGATTTTCTCCCCTTTTTTTTTCACAATTATTCGTGTGTTTTATATGTTAAGTAATAATCCATATCATCAAGAGGATCTTCGACAAAAGAAAAAACATTTGAAGCAAACAAGTTGCTCCAACCCTCTTTGGTGGAGATCCTTATATATTAGCTAGGTAATAATCCATATCATCAAGAGGATCCTTTTTCTACTTGTAAAGCAAACAAGTTGCCTCAAACCTGCAACAAGCATGATCGTAAATGGCTCGATAAATAAATAGCGTTGATTAGCGCGCAAATCATCATCTAGAGCTACCATATTTTTGCAATGTACGTAAATTAGTCACATAATTAATAAGAGTGGGTTTTGTAGGTGTGGAATGAAGTGTAAAGTGTTTGGTTTTGTGGGTAACAACCAACTACTGATCTAGTGCACATCTAAGGCCGTGGCAAATGGGGGAGGTTGGGGCTTCTTTTTTTAATTTATTTTTGATTCTTTTTTTGTATATTTTTTAAGTGGTAGCAGGGGTAACACTACAAAATATGTTTTAGACGACACTTTTTAAACGACACTTTCTTCTAGCATTTTTAATATTTAGCATTTGCCGACACTACGATTAAGCGTCGCCAATAAGCATATTTTTATCACGGTATATTTATCCCGACATGTTTATTTAACGACTCTTTACACGACGCTTTTACAAGCGTCGAAATTATTTTTGCCGACACTTTAAAGCGTCGCTAAATATCATTTAAAGTGTCCTTAAATGTAAGATTTTTTGTAGTGTAAGCACCTGAACTTCAACTTCTGGAAACGTGGTTGTATAATTGTCGAAGAAGCGCTTTTTTATGCTTTTCTATGGTAGAAACCCTTTCAACACCTAGATCTATTTAACAATTAGGACATAGAAGGAGAAGCTTTAGGTAAAAAGTTTTTCTTCAAAAACACAAAAACTTATTTCAGCTTTCTATGAAAGATCGCTAGGTATTCTACGTGGTTCAGAATGTTTGTTTGTCCAAGAATATCCTTTCTACAGTTCAGCTACAAAAGATCTGAAATGAAAACTATAGTATATATAAATGATTAAGATATAAATGAGATTTTGCGCTCCAATGATGACTAGCTAACTTCTTAACTTTCATTATTTCCACAAGAAAATGAAATCTAACACCAATTACATGATCCATCTCTTATTTGTGTAAACATACGAAATGTTTCAGATTCCTCATTTGTCAAATGCCTGAACAGTACTGCTTCCGAAAATAGAAGATGCTATTCAAGAAATCAGCAAGATACAGATTTAATACTGCAACAATTACTTTTGTACACGATAAAGAAAATCATATAACAGTGAATGCCGATGACAAATTTCATATCGACAAGTTCAATAACTTATGGTGGCAAAAATCAGCAACTCAATGATCATCTTTCTAGTTTGATTCAGACAACTCATGAGGTCAGGGATGCTTTTTGTTTGTAAGAAAGACAACAAAAGAAGAACCTTACCCTTCATTATTTGCATATGAATGGAGGGTGACTCATATGTCATAATCATCATTGTACTGTGTAATAGTTGAATTAAAAAGTGCATCAAGAGGTCAGTTAAGATGCTAAAGTGTTGTTCTTCTCATTTTGGGGGCATTAGGTAGATTATTCTGCAATTATAAGAACGCATTTGTCTTCTATAATATATACGTTAATCGCATATACATGCATACATAATGCATATAAAAATTGTACACATACAAGACATATAAGAAAGAAGTAGAGTATAATAAGAAGATCACTATAGCAGTTAAGTAAAGGATTAACCTCAAGAAACATCACATTTTACAACTTACAAAATGATAAATGAGAGAGCTACATATACGGAGCGGTATGACCTTCTCTCCTTTCATGAATTGTATGAAGTGATGGGGAAGTTAAATCACACGTATAACTGTTTGGTAGGCCAAATAAGAAGTATCACAGAAGGAGATTACGTGAAGAGTGCATCATTCACAATTACCAACAACGGAAAGATGGTGCCATAACAACACATACCAAAGTTTTACTTGCCAATGCAACTACAGTTTCCTGTGCGTTTTAAGTTCATTGGATTATTCTGTAAAATTATCAAGCTAATGTTCTTATTATCTAGATTAACAGTGTCATTTTTACAGTTTTTCCTTTTTACCTTTTGTTTCTACCTGAGTTCTAGTTCCTCCTAACCTACTAACAAAATCAAAATTTACACGTAATATATCCTGACCTTTAATTGAACTATCAAAGAAAAAATAAAATAGAAAGGATTAATAAAGATATGTGGTTGTCTTCAACATCTTGCATTCTGAATGCAACACTTCCGTACCTCAATTTCTACTATGAATCTGTTACTATTAATTTCCAGTTTGTTTTACATCCGACACGTAGGATTAGATAGGTTGTGGTTCATGTCTAACAAAAGTTGTATTTATCAAAAAACTGAGTGCGCCACAAGATTATAGTGTTGACTTATGACAAAGAGCGGATAAGTTAACATGCTAAATTTACTTCATCAGATACTCTGACAATTAGACATTGATATGAATAAACTTTGCTCATAACATATGCTTTGACAGTTAACATGTAAAAGGAAAACAAATTAGTGAATATACTCTTATAAATTAGGTATATTTAGTTCGTTTTATGCATAGAGATTATTTAATTTTAGTACATGCGAGTTGAATCTAGCAGTACTAATTTGACAAATACCTGGCTACTGCTACCCAGCAAGAAAGAAGAAATTCTGCCTAGGAACTATCAAGGAAAACAAAGAAGAACCAACACATGTAGAAAGACAAGTATTTATAATTCTATTCGCAAAAATGAAAACACTCATCAACGTCAATGGTTGACATAGTAAATGCAACAATTATACATTCCTACAACACTTAAAAATAATGAATCTATGTTCCTCATGTATCAAGACAAGAGAAGCTGGTTTTGGTTTTACCTGTTTACTCTTTCAGAAGGGCCTTCCTCAGCTATAGCTGCGGGCCATTGTGAAGCAAAAGCACCAGCGAATCTAAGGGGACTCGTCGAATTCTCCCCCACAGATACAGTACCGTTAACATCGCCTTGAAAAGGAGAAACAGGATTTGGTCGAAACTGAGGAGATCTGACTTCTGGAGGTGGAGCATACAATCTATGTCCTCTCTCACCACCCCTTTCTTTCAAATAAAACTTATCCTCCACGACATCATAGTAATCTGCCGTCCTCACTTCCTGAGCAAGAGAGCACCAGCAGCAACAGAGCCACTGGAAACAATCCGTGAAATTTGGTCTTCCACAACAGAAATTATTCCTAGGGAGATTGAACTTTTTTCTCATCTGAATCCTCCAAAAGCCACCATACAGTAAGCCGAAAATACAAAGAACAAAACCTGTGAGACCCAACGCCTCTCGAATCGTTTCATTATCGAGATTGACTGCCGCCAAGTTGAATATAAAAAAGGGAGCCAAACAAAACAGAAGGAAAGTCGCGACATGGACGTACATGTTGCCAAACCCAAGCCTATCCATGTTCCACCCAAACACACAGCAGCTGCAGAAAATCGAAAGATAGGCTAAAGAAATGTCGTCCCAGAAATCAAATAACCCCCCGACCCATTGTGGGTTAGTTTCGGGCACCCTCCCACCTTCTCTCGCCATAAAAGAGAACCTCTTTTCAAATGATTGCATAGTTGGTGCGGGCCTGCCTGATGATTCTTGATCGGACCCGGTCTCGTAGTCTTTTCCGAGAGGGCTGAGGATGTTGTACACACTTGCAGCAGCCGCCGCACCAATTGATAGCGAGAGGCAGAGGCCGACTCCAATGGCCGGACGCTTCGACCTAGGGTAACCCAGATTAAGACCACAGAGCGCATATTGAGAAAAGCAGTTTAAATGAAGGAGAATAACAACAACCATCATATGCTTCCTCTCGTTAGGTTTCTCGGTTCCGTTTTTGCAGTATATTTTGCGGAGTTTAAGGACATCATCGGATCTCCAACGGATTAAAAGCGCAAGGTGGTGGAACAGCTTTGGGTGCCGGTACAGACACATGAGAGTGAATAACGCGTTCAGTATTTGATTATTTACTTCGAACCAGGTGTCTCTTTGGGATTTTTCCGGTAAAGCTTTGTTCAGCATTCCGGTCATGACAAGGAAGAGGATGGCGCCGGAAATAGCGACGCCGGTTATCCAAACGAAAAGTGCCAGGTTCACAGGGTCTTTTATCCATTCCTTCGACATCTTGAAAAGAGAAACCCAATCGATTTTCCTAATAAAGGGAACGCGAAAGCCTGTGCAAGATGGTTGACCTGAAGGGTCGTTCCTTTCATCTTTAATCCTATGAAACTTGGAAGCCGACGACGTCGGCTGATTGTTAGATCCGAAAGATCCGAATTTCGCGAAGCCTAAATGGCTGCGGTAATTTTTGCTATGCTTTTCCTCATCGGCGAGTCCCCTTTGAGATGTGTTTATGTAAAGCGCTACACGATCCTTGGTGCTGTAGTCATTGGGAGCTGATGCTCCGACTGATTCCTCCTGAATTTCATCAGCGCGTTTCCCATTACCGCCCGAAACCATTCTCCTCGAAAATTGAGCGGCGGCGAAAGAGCTCCGGGCTTGCAAAGTAGATTCAACTACAATTACTACACCATGGCTCGCTCAACGCGCTAACAACTGCGACGCATTTTGACCTCGCGTTCCACGAACGAGCGTACCGCGACTCTTTCTGCCCTAAATTGGTAGTCGACAGAGCAGCGGTTTCGCATCAAAGTAAGCCCGCGCGGAATCGGACCTGCAGGAACTCCGGCAACAGCGGCAATCTCTCAATACAGGAGTTCATTTATTCGGTATGCATAGATTTTATATATATATATATATCAACACAAAAGTCTTCGCCATTGAAAAAGCGATAGCGCATAGCCAACGACGTAAATTGTTACGATGAGCACTCTAATTTAACGAAATTTGCTCGGGTGATTTGCTTCTCCCAAAACCCTAAAGCCCTAAACGCACGAAATCTCATTAACAATATCAAAAACATAACAATATAGGAAATACCTCGATCATTGACTACAAATTTTACATCAAACCACAAACATCTCTCAAAGCTTCTTGCCCTGATTCTTAATCCAATCAAAGAAACTACTCGTCCACAAAAATTGAGAAAAGAAAATTTTGAAAAAGAAAAAAAAAAAGGGTACCTGGGATAGGACAAGTAGGGTTCCGCAGAGGTAGGGGAAAAGAGGAGGAGGAGGAGAAGAAGAAGGGAGCTGAGGGGGGAGTTGGAGTTCCGTGCGTGTTCTGTTTTACTTGGTAAGCGAGGGAACCTTGGGTTTTCCTGCAATGAGAACTCGCGTGGTGGAACTGTGGAAGTAGACGGAGGAATTTAGAATTTAGAATTTAAAATTTACGCGGAGAGATAACTAATTAATTAATAATTCTTTATTTTTTACTTTTCTACTTTCTGGAAGTTTGATTTGAATATTATTATTATTATTATTTTTAAGGGAGAGAGGTATGGAATTTATCTGACATATTTATTATTTTAAAATTTTAAAGTTCAAATAATATTGGTTGGTCCATGGACAACCTGGTGGACCGCAACCACGAAATAATGCCGGCAGAGCTGACCGGTGAAGCTCTCCACCCAACTCGTGCGAACTTTCCAGAATGGTCAGAAGATTCTTGCGCTGACTCGGTCTCCCTACTTTTCTTTCTCTTTTTTTTTTTTCTTATTTTTAAGAAAAAACTTCAAAACCCCTCCTGTAATTTCATGCATTCTCAATTTAGTACCCCGTAATTTAAAACGTATCAATTTGCCCGCTTGTGGTTTCGTTTTTATCTTTTCCGAAGCTTTTTCGTTAATATTTCGTTAAATTATATACAAAAAACTTCAAATATTCATCTACGTTTGTTGAATATTTACTTTAGTATCTTTTAATTTTAACTTTGTCACTGATTTAAGAAAAAAAAATAATAAAATTGATAACAAAAAGAGAAAACGAAACCACAGGGCAGATTGATACGTTTTAAACCACATATTACTAAAGTGAGAATGCATGAAACCACGGGAGTTTTTTTAAAGTTTTCCTTATTTTTAATTTAATACCAATTATTATACTGCATATTTTTCTATTGGCAATTGTAATTCGGTAAATGCACATGAAAGGTGTTTCACGTATAAAATAGGATAAGAGAGAATATAATTATCGATTGGTCTCTGAGAATATCCCGCACCGTTCACCAACGTTGCGCACAAATAGCTGTTATCGGCGTCTCAACTGCAGACTACTTGAAGATGTCAAACATCAATTGATCATACTACTCTTCTTGCTTAACATCAATTCATCCGGGCATACCTTTCCAAAGATGAGTGTAGAACGACTGCAGGTCCACCAATTGGTCACCCGCCGTGAGTTCGACACCTGCCACATAAAATTTTGCGGACCACAATTATCTACACTAGACTAGAAGGCCAACCAGGTGGTTCAACCTAGAAAAAAAGGATGAATTGAGGGGGCTTCGCCAGATTGATCTAGACAGCAAAAATACATTTGAGGTCATTCAGATCAGACAACAACGCATTATGAAAGATGATAAGCAGGAAGCATTGGTGTTATGTTACAGATGAGCATGCTATCAAATGACTAGGGACATACCGTATGGCGATCCACTCTTCCTTACATAGACTTTACAACAACAGACCTGGGAAGGATTATTGTGTCATAATTTACCAAAAAAATTCAATATTTAAGACTACATACACTTCACTGAAGATGGAGTACTGTAAAATTGCAACGTGGTTAGCAACTCTACGTCCATTATCTTGAGGCAACGAAGCAAGTACCAAACATTTCCAGCTAGATCCTGGCGCCTCCTGAATTCTCTTTCTTTCCAAGATCATTCTTCGTTGTGACATTTTTAGACGTATTCGCCCGATAACTTTCTGCCTCCTGGGAATCATTCGGACTTGAATAACCTTGCATATGAATTCCGTACAAGTCCTAATCTCGACGTGTGAGTAGAACGCCGGCGGCATTATCAAAAAGGAGTTTGACACAATGGGCAAGTCGACTTGTGAGAAGTCGAGAACCACTTGTACAGACAAGCAGAGTGGAACTTATGCTTGCAGGTCTTGCAAGCAAGCCGAGGAAGGCTGTGGTTGGTGGTATGGATGATGCTATAACAGATTGGACACTCCTCGACCCCTTCAAACTCCTGGTCGAAGTTGCTTTTCCAAGTGCATATTGCCTCTGCTATTGCACCATTCTACATATCATAATAAAACAAAATTAGATTCTTCTCTTTTTTAATATAAATTTGAGAGAACACCACCAAAACAATTTCCTAGCGAGAAAGAAGACAAGCCTCATGGACCGGAGAGAGTTCGGTTGCCCCCTGTTCTAGATATTAATATGTGCATCTCCATAGCACAAAGATCTGTATTGGTATGTTTGAGTTTCAAGGGAAAAGTTAAATGACTCTAGTATGTGCAGGGGCATTTTGAACCAATGAAGCAAATCTTACTAGTCTCTCAGCCAATGAAGCATTTCATGGCACCAAGCAAGGATTTAAGTGCCGTCGCACGGGTCGTGCAGAAAACTTGCCGGCACGGGGTCGTGCCGTACGTACCGAACTGTACATATGTGTGCCAATCAAAAAAATTCTTGTGTGTCGACACATAATAATTTGAAATATTTATTTTCTTTGGCAACAAAATATTCTGACTATTTATTATATTTTTTTATCACATCTTTTGAACTTTATTAAGGAAATTACTTACTAATTTAAAGAATAGAGGATTTTGAACTGTGCCGTCGGCATGGGGTCTGTATTGTGCTGGTATTTTGTTGGCACGGTACGACCCGTGTCGACGGGCATTTAAAACCTTGGCACCAAGTCACTAACTTGTCCTTATAAAAGCAAGGTTATCAAAGACAGTTCCCAAAATGCCTGGTCAGACAAATGGCTTCCAGCAATAGGTAACTACAACTGCACTACATCTATTGCATAAACAAGGAATTATTATTAGTTTTAATTTTTCAAATGTGCAAAAACCCATGCAGGCTGCAGCAGTCAATGATTGCAGCCATTTGAATGAACACATACTAGAAATTTGTAAGTTAAATGTGCAAAAAAGAAGAAGAAGAGAGAGAGAGAGAGAGAAGTGACTAATAAATAACCTGATTACGAATGAATGCCGTCAAAGATAGCAGCCATTTCCTTTGCTTTACTTCACTAATACCCAAACTTCTTGTACATTCAACATCAACAGGACGCAAGGGATAACAGTTGGGAAGCCGTATTACAAGATCCATTCCTGTCTCCTCCTTTTTATAAGTAGCAACTATCTCATACGCTGATTTACTCACTGTAACTGAGAAGTTCTCATCAGCAACAACAATCTCTTTAACCTGCAAATTACATACCAATAAGACTTAAACAATTCTACCAGTGTTAACTGCTTTTCTCAGAATTACTTGGAGCTGCTAAGTTGAGTGTTATTCTCTTTACAAAGCCATAAAGAGCCAACAAAAGCTACATCTATGAGCAACTTGTATACAGTATATCATTATAAAGTCATGAAGTGCAGATCTGTTTTTATGCACACAAGCAGAATGCACAACAGAAAGTTTTACACACGATCTATTCTTACTTTGGGGTACACTGGTGTAGGTAGAAAGTACAGCAATGATGGCATGGTCCTTGACGGCTAATTAATGTTACCATGAGAATAATGCGAAATAGAAGGAAAATCTTCACACACCCACCCCCCCAAAAAAAAGAAAAAGGCAAGTCTATCTATTTGTTTGGGAAAAAAAAAAAAAGAAGTTGGTAAAGACTAGATACCTTAGATAACTCATCCATGAGGAGAGGAGGACTGCACCATTCTTTCGTGAAAGACTCAACAGCAGATGATAGTGAGCGGTCTCTTAACACGCTAAACCAATTGCGAACATAAGAAGGCAGAAGCCGGATCATCATTCCATATAGAGAACCAGCAAGTGAAGCCATTTGCTCTGTCCCAATAGGCCAAAGTGACTCCACATAATAATATATGTAGCACTTGGATATAGCATTCACAGAAGCACTTGCAGCACTAGATGCTTCTGGTACAAGCTCTGCATCCTTCTTCTTTTTGGCATTAACTGTGCCCTTTTTTAGAGGAATATGCTGAAAAAGGCAATCTAGTATAGCCGGACTAACAGAATCCTGTACATACTGTGTTAGTCTTTCTCTTGCTGTGGAAGAAGATGGCAGGGAGTAAAGATGAGTCAGCAATAGCGCCCAGGCAATGAAGAAGTTAACCTGCCAAAAACCAAAAAATACTAGTTAGTACCTAAAGAAAGGTTAAAAATGACGATGAAAGATAAAGCAAAGAGGGAGAGTTCCAACCCTATCTTGAGATATCAAATCCATCTCAAGAAGCTCAGCAGTTGGCTTATGAATCACAAAGGAAATCTCATCTCTCAAACAGAAAGGTTCTTCTAAGGGTGACTCGAACTTTTTCAAGAAGTCAGACTCCTGAACTGTACTACCAGCTGCTTCCAAGGAACTCCCCTTGACAACTGAAAGTCGGCATATGGGTTCATATGTAAGTAAAGTATATGCAGCAAACTGCATAGAAGGGATCGGCTGTGATGAAAAAAGAATCGCATATAATGAGCTAACAGAGCCCTTGCTAAGACCCCAAAGCTCCATAGACTCCATTGCAGAGCTTATAACATGATGAGGTGAACTAGTTACAAATGATGCCACTAGCCCCCAAAATTGCGTGTAATTACGCCGATTTGAAGCAACAACTGATGAAGCCTCTTCACTGCATGAGCTTGCAATGGCCTCAGCAGCACCAGTCGCAAAAAATAACCGGAGAATACTTCCCATCATCCGATCCTTAGTATCAGCCCATTTTTCCAGTCCTGGGTTCTGCGAACTTTCTACATTAGTGGCTTTTTGGAGTTCAACAAGCTTCGAGAGAAGACACAATATAATTAGAGCAGCATTGGCTATACTAATTGGTAATGGATCTAAAGAATGAACTGTCAGACTGAGCTTCTCCAAAGTGGCTTCCAATTCAGCTGTAGCTCTGTAGTTGACAACAGCCTCATCAATATTCTCAGCTATTTCCTCCATGAGCAAAACAGATGATTCAATCCATCTATGTGACCTATCTAATACAAAAGTCCAGTCACTTTCCTCGAATTCTTGCCAGCAATAGCCAACTGAGACTGCAGTTAGTTTTGCTCCGATCATCTGCACTGACTTTGAAATTGTTTCCCCATTTACTAATACAGCAGAGGCTGCAGTATCCTTACACAACTTTTGGTACTTCCGGAACAAACTCAACAATAAAGAGCTTTCAGGATGACTGATATCCCTCTGCAACTCAACTTCGCATTTTGCAACTTTTTCCATCATTCTTAGGGGATAACAAGACAAGACAAGTTGGACCCAATCTTCCAGATCTGCAAAGTGAAAAGATTTTAAATAACTACCACATGAAGTGCAAGATGATAGTATGATAGATACTTTAAGGTCCTATTTGGCCCAGCTTGAGCTTCTACATAAGTGTTCCAAAAACACTAACAGCATTTCAGCTGCAGCAAAAGTAAAAGCTTAGAATCGGAACTTCTACCTTTTGGAGTTCAAAAGTTTATTTCAACTTCTTCCCATAGTAAAAAGGTATCTAAGTTTCGTTTAGCAAATGCCTAGCTATTCATAGAGGGGACAAGCAGTTCCAGAAGCCAGTCCAAACAGACATTGAAATATAAAGTACGCCTCATATAAAGGAATATAAAAATACCTTCTTCTGATGATTCACCTGAGCCCACTGGGTGGCAAGAAATAGCTGTCTGGAGCCAATTCAATATACTTTTATTTACCAGATCATACCTCGGCGGATCATCATCATTAGATTGCTCGTATTCTGAACTTCTTTTATTTACCAGATCATACCTCGGCAGATCATCATCATTAGATTGCTCGTATTCTGAACTTCTAAACAATGCAGGGATAATTACACTTAAAATAAAAGGTGCAACTCTTAAATAGGGCCTATTTACAGATGCACTACTGAAAAGCACGTTAGTTAAACGTTCAAAAAAGGCTAAAGCGTCACACTTTCTCCAGAGCTTATCCTTGACATTTATACTAAGAAGAAATGTAACTAGGGCACGCAAGAAATTATCTTGTATCTTCTCAACCTCATCATCTGAAAGAGACCATGCATCGAAAAAGATCCATCTGCTACATGTCCCATTCATAACTGCACCATCTAGTAATATGTCAACTATTGAAGTCATATCAATGATGCCATGAGACAATGTTTCACTTTTAATACTATTGATTAGAGAAGGTAGAAATGAACGCAAGGCACTGCCTCCTTGCCACTTCCATGAGCAAAGCATTTCAGCAGCAAGCCATGCTCTAGAAAAAGAATATGAGGGAGCAATCTCAACTGAAGATGATTCCATAGAATGAGGAGTTTCTGGTATGCCAACAATCAGTTTGCTTGCGCCAAGACTTGAAATAAGCTTGTCAATGAAAGAAACAAATCGGGCATGTCTCACTTCCTGTGGCTATCGTAAACGTACAGTTAGACAGCAAATTTTACCATGAAAAAAAGTGAAGCAAAACCATGATCCTTATATTGACAGCTAGTCAAGATTAATAAGATTAACAATACAGGAATATGACAATTAACAATATATGTATATGATAAAGCATTTGAGATCAGTATCAAGAAGGATAATATTTATGGATCCAACATAACAACAAGTCTCATGAATTGTCTCAAGAAAGGAGCTGAGGTATATTAATTGGCATAAATGGCGAGAAAGGCAATAAAAACAGAGCGAGGAGGAGGATATCTTACACTTTTGAATATGCGAACTGATTCATATTGGAGACTTGCCAATATACTTTTGTCATGGAAAAATGGTCTGACCCAAAATGGCCAAGATTCCCCCTCGGTTAACAAGTTATCCAACAAACTCTGCAACTGTGTGTGATTATGGCAGATCGTCTGCAGCATGTTCAACACCCACTGAGAGCACAAATCAGCTACTCTATCAGAACTTAACTCGCTTGTCTCAAATACAGCAAACCTAATAGTCTGAACCAAGATGTTACCAAGCCTTGAGAGGATGCCCAAATTTAGGCTGGTCCAGAAAGCCTGACCCATTTTATGACGAAAAGCACTTATTTTCCCTCCAAGAGTTAACATGGGATAAGTCTCCTCCCCCAGCTGAGAAACATCAGCAGCATCTTTACAAAACTCTATACCATTATCTTCACATGCCAGTGAAGAAACCATGCTACTTTCCCAGTCAATAATAAAAAAAGCTGCAAAAATAGAAGGAACCAGTGTGTGCTCCTCTTCGATTATCTTCAAGCAGAAAATACTACCTTCGAGAACTTCAAAAGCAAACCGAGCCATCTCATACCTTGTTGACAGAGATGTTTCCTGGGAATGCATCAAATTTTCTGATTCAGCACCAAACAATAAGGAGCACGAGAATTTTGCCCAGCCAAAAGTTGACACAGTAAGAACTGATGTCAAGCTCTTCAAAATATGCCTGAGAACGGTAATCACTGCTTCTCTAGAAAGAAAGCAGATTTGATCGTCTCGAACTGAGCCTCCAAGTACAGCACTGCAACATGATATGGTTGTTTACTCAACAGATAAATTTACTGAACTAACATTACCAATAGCATTTATTAAAAAAAAAATTATCCAATAGTGACAAACATACCGTAAAAACCGAGCATCGGAGATTCCAGAGTGAGATTTGTAGGAAATAGAAATGGCAGCAGAATCCAAAAGCTCATGCCGCCAGTGTTCTGGTTGAGAACCAGTTTTCTGCAAATTATGTGACTTGTTGCTACCAATTCTTTCTCTCACTTTCTCAAAAACCAAAGCAAGAACTTCAATTTGATCAAAATTCTGTGAGGTCTGAACATCGGTTTCAAAAAGATTCTGTTGTTCTGTTGCAAAGGAAATGATTGAGTACCATTGATCAATGAAGTACTCCTCTTGGATTAAAGCAAGTAACAGATCAAGCTTCAAGCTGGAGGAGCGATTATTTCCATCTAAACACCAGGGAATGAAAACATCATTAAATGCCTGCAAAAAATTCTTCGTCTTTGATTCCTCATCACTGCTGTCAGTCGTGTTAGCAATGTTTGAGAATATGTTTACAGGCCCGAATATCTCTGACAAGACAGACAAGAGCCTGACAACATCAGGTGTGTCCTACATCAACAGGAGTAACACAATTATTCAGATTTAACTTTAGTGAGTAGCACTACAATTTCAACGCTGCAACATACTTTCAATCTTGACCATACTTGTCTAATGCATATCCATCTTATGAAATCAACCAAATGAGGCAAGAAAATTAAGGATTCCACTACCAGAGACAGCATATATGAAACTTGCTTTTTCACACAAACAGTAAGCTGCATATAATCAGAAAATTCATGGAACTGACTCATGAATAGGATTGTACATCTATGATATCATTTAATGTAACACTCTGAGATAAATCTTTCCAAAAAAAAAAAAAATCAAACTATATTGCAGGGACTAGATTTTTTGATCTGGATGAAAAAGAATGAGCCATAAAAGCTAACTACATACTTGAGAGAAGAACTTAGATCAATGCAAACTAATAGAACATAAGCTGGCACCAAGAACTACGAAGATATAGGAACTCCCTATGTGTTCACTGTTCAGATGAATAGTTCTTCAAGATCCAAAGAAATAAAAAGCAAGTAAAACAACGCATGACCAATTGTCATACTACCTGTTCCTTCAACAACCCGCTCTCCAAACATCATCACTGAAATAATTCTACAAACCATAGAGTCACTAAACAAGAATTCCTTATCCATGAAAGTTAAGAATTCTTGATATCGTACAAAATTAATTCTCAGTTATTTGTTTTGTTAGTGTTGTTTACTGCAGCCTAGCTGCACTAAGAGCTCATAAAATGGACACTTGTAATAAACATGCAGCTGTCACATTATTCACATTATTTATAAAAAAGAACAAACAATTAATTGCAGAAACCAAGAAAAATTAGCAGATGCATTTCTGAACATGGAAGTTACCGTAGATCTGATCGCCTGGAAAGAGTTTGTGACTAGCGGTCTGGCTAAACAGTCCAAAGGCCATGTTTGACCCTTTGACGGAACAAGTTCATCTAGTAAAACAAAGAAACCAACGATCTGTTCCACATGCTCATGAAATTTTGTTAACTGCTCTCTTTGCTGTAGTATCTGTAAACAATCTTTCCAAAATGATGTACATAATGGATTGAACAAACTGTACTTATTCAAGAAAATGTCCGAGAGCACTTCAACTATGCATCTGCCCAATGCCTGAAGATAACTAGAAGGGTAAGTATACTTAATCCCACGTGCTGAACTTTCATCAGATAATCGACTGTCATCTTCAGCTGATCCCAAAAGAAGATAGTCACGCCAGAGAAGTTTTGATAGAATATCATTTACAAGTTTGAGAGAGAGACGATCTGAGACATCCCCTTCAGTAGAAAATCTACGTAGAATACACAGGAAAGTCAGAATGAAAAAACTTTCATAAAACTGTAAAAAAATTCTTTCTGGTGCATCATCTAATACCCAAAGGAAAACACTGGAGGCTCATCACTAAGCACATAGAGCTGAGTTTCTAAATAGCTAAAAACAGAAAACTCCCCTTATTCGCACTTAAGCCCCCCTTGATAACAAATTCCTACAGATGAACTCCTTGACTTATCAGAAAATCCTGCACTCTGTCCTCTAAAAAAGGGTTCAATTGCTTACATTTTATGAACATAGGGAGTTAATCTTTAGGTCCTGAATATCAATGTGGGTAAACTGCAAATAGCATCCAGGGGGATATTCAACTATCAGCCTAACGATACTTATATATGATAAAAACGAAGTCACCTCGATGAATTATATAACACCCAAAGGAAGCATTGTTTGAGCGCTCTAAAGAAAGCTGAGCTATCAGCAGCTGATGAGTGCTGAGGGTTCCTTCCAGCCCAAAGGTTCTGCAGAAACTCAAAAACAAAATGCTCCCATGCCACTGCTTCAATAGGTATGGACTCCAAGAATAGCGTTAGAACAGGGTAGGAAGTTTGCTTTGATCCATAACATCCATTTCGTAGGAAGTGCAAAAACCGATTCAGAACAACTTTCTGGGCATTGCAGTGGGACCAACCACGTGGGAACTTTCTGGAGAAATTCAGAATCACGTCCCACATGGAAGAATGGCATGACGCATCCTTCTCTTGGAAAGCACCAAGTATGGCAGGAGAAGTAACCTTCATGCTTCCTTCATTAAAAGCATGAGGAATGTGTTTTATGTAACTTGTTAGAACTGAGTATGTAGCTGAACGAACCATAGGACTTTTTGACTTGAGGAAGTCAAGAAAGTACTTATGCTGCGAAAACATGTTTTCAGCAGAAGATATGGTGGTGGTTCTAACTTTTGATAGATTTTTCTGTTCTGACACAATATTTTCGTCATCAAGACACTGCAATTTTCCTCCCAGCAAAATGTCAACAAGGGTAGCCGCTGCAAGCAATGATGATGAAATCACCTGTGAGATACAATAAACATAAAATTATGAAGGACATGACAACAAACCTATTAAAGAAGTATCGAGCATGTTGCAGAATAGGCAAAGCACTTTCTTAGATACATGGAAGTAATCGAAAGTTTTGGGGCTTTCTTGTTAAAATGGTAGCAGATATTGGATATCTAAAAAATATTTTATTTACCAGATTATCCAGAGGTTTCCTCTTCTATAAGATGAAAAGAATAAATAATTAAATAAATAAAAAATAGTGAACAAGGAATCTAGAATCACTGGCTGCATGATGCCATGATGAGATGGAGCCTCCCACGAACAATACAAGGCAAAGCAATGGGAACTAGATAGTTTCAAGCATTGAGATAAAAGTAAAGTTTCAAGCCACCAAAGACAGCCAAATACTATTGACTAAACAGGATTTACTCGCAACAACTGAAATAGCGTACCCGTTGGTGCATATCTTCCAACTCATCAAGTGGTGTCGCCTTGTCAGAAAGAGCTTGGGGTGTGAGCTTTAGATTCTCATCAAGGTAGAGAAATATCTCCTTCACACACAACATCAAGGCATCAAGTCTTCTTTCTGATGCTGGAAATGCAGCCTATTGTTGAAAGAACAGAGAGATGTAATTACAGTTTCATTAACTATTGTATACATGACTTCGCCTCAAATGATTCAAAATCAAAATATCTAAATTACGAAATAAATTTGCTGGTAAGACACCACAAAAGTAAAACTAAGTTGCTTTGGTCATAATTGCAAATTTTACAATACTCAGAAACTGAAGCAAGATAATTATTTCATTTCCGTTATAAAAGTTGGTTAATAAAGAAACTTATTTTACAAGCTCTACATAATAAAATAAAGAAATTTTCAGCAGTAAATTGTCCTTCTCCATGTACCTTTTCAACTTTGGGTTTTGCTTTAGGGCCAAGATTATATCTAGTTAGAACAAGATTGGTCAGAGGTGGTCATGGTGATGATAATAATGATGGTGTTGAGGAGATTTGTAGAATAATTTATTAAATTTCAAATCAGGGAAAAAAGGACTTCAGGAAAATTGAGTTCTTTATTAATATTTATCTGAGAAGAACTCTTTTCAAAATTGCACATAGTAGTGAAAAAAACAATTTAGCTACTTTTAGTCCAGGACAGGTATAAAATTTCATTTCTTCTCTAGCCATTTCAGCAGAATAGGCTTGAATAGTAGATAATCAAAGAATTTGAAAACTATAAAAAGAGAAGGCCCCAAGCACACCTATATTATTCCTTTAAGTGCAGAGCTATTTGGTTTAACAGGCATATTTCATGGAACTATAGAGCACGTTTGAGCCAGAACATGAATATATGTAAATAGAATACAAACCTCAAAAGAACGTCGTGCAGCTTGTGAAACCTCAGGAGTTGGATCGAACTGAGAAAACCACCAAGGACCCATCAAAGACTTCAGATGTGGAGCCAAGCCTCTCCTGTGAAGTTTTTCATTTCATCAGTTCTACTGGAAGAGGCCACATATTAATAAGAAACAATATAAAAATCATATCTTATCAGAACTTTGAAATCATATATATGGTAAAGTGAATAAAAATAAATAAAGAACGAAAAGGAATTTGTATAAATGGCCCCAGATTTTTAAATTCTTATAGGAAATAGGTTTGGCACAGTTAAGAGTTTCCTGGATGAAAATGCCATCTTGTGTAAAGTGCATGCACAAACAAGTAGTAACTGCAGACTCAAACTCATTGAGTGCACAGTTAATGCTCATCTACGCACAGTTTAACTCCTCACACATAATAGAACTTCAATCCAACAGAAAAACAAAGAAAAAATGCCAACAAGTTTTTGCAAATTCAGGAATTAAAGGCACCATCTTGCCAATTCTTCTCAACGAGAACTCACCTATGAGGAGAAAATCTGAAATTTAAAAGAAAAGGATAACAACAAGAATATAAGGTACTTCTAGTCTTTCTCGAGTTACTAGTTTACTGATGATAATCAATGCACCCACCATTTAATGCCACCAATTTGAATAGTCTCACAAATAGGTGAATAGATACCAGGGACAGCAAATTGAAGTATATGACCTTCACACAAGTTCATGCTAACAAACAACAAAAGCATGGCAATATTCATGATTTGGCAAGAAATCAAATGCATCAGTGATCCAGTCCAAATGTCCAGCACCTATCTGCCAAGGATCTTCAGAATATAAGAAGGCAAATGGCCAACACACGAGAGAGAGAGAGAAAGCAAACCTGATAGCAGTTACAAGGCTAGTCATGGTTTCATGAGTAGCCCGACGAACTTCTCTGTTATAGTCATGCAAAAGTTTCTTGTACTCAAATGCCTGTAAAGAACAAACACTTAGAGACTAGTAAAGTGTTGCACAAGAGAACTTTTGAAAAAAAGTCACATTAGAGTGGAAGAAGGAAAATACCCATTGAGGAACAATTTGCACAATTTCCTCACTAGCTTTTTGCTTAAAGAGTACTGACAGTGATGACAATGCTTTGAGCTGCTCAAAGAAGCATGTGCAATGTGTTATGGTCGTAGCCAAAAATTAAGAGAGAAAATAAGCAAGACATAGTATAAAATATAATTATTGAATTAAATCATCAGATCGGAAACGAAAGCAAGATAAAATAACTGTTTCCTGGCACTCGATATTCACGCATATGGTATGAACTGATCTATGAATATGGTTGATATGAAAAATGCCAGCACTAAAGTAACATTTGCAACCAAACTAAAACAGAAGTTATCAAGTAAAAGATTAAGAAGCTTTTTGAGAACCTAAAAGGTTACAATCTTACCTTTGTTGTTGGATCCTTCCTACCAAGCCGCTTTAAATTTTGCGCTATTTCACTGTCAGTATCCTTCATGATAATGAGAAAAACATGAGAACTTCAATACAAATTAGTCTTAACAAAAAATAAATTATGGTAATAGTTGCCAAGTTCAACAAGCGCATCAAATTGAAATAACACCTTAAAGGACGGACTGATATAGAAAAGGGGGAAAAATTATATCATATTTAGACCATCAGTGTGGAGTAATAACTTAAAAGTTAAAACATTAGATCTTCACAACTCCCATAATGCATTCATTTCATCCTTGAATCAAAGCCTACATGAATTTCACTAAACGAAATCATCTTTAACAATCTAGATTATACAAAGGGAGTTTTATACTAAAATTTCTTATAAAACAAGTTTTCCACATCTAGATTATCGTCTCCAAACAATTTAGGACTTCTAAGTGTTGGTATATAAAGCGTCGATTAAGCAGTGTAAATCCCTTTAGATTCATAGTTGTCCACAAATGCTATCTTCATGGAGATTTTTTACTAATAGGCTTAAAAAATATTATAATTGTAAAAATAGTCCTTCAAAAAATTTATTTACAAAAATAGTCTTATGTGGTGAATGATTCACCGTTTTTTAAATGCGGTAAATAGTTTACCGCTTTCTCAAAGCATTAAAATAATATTTTATGTTTAACATTATACATCCTTCGAAGTTCGGATGCAGAATATATGAGTTTGGTGAAAACAGTAAATCATTCATTGTTTAGGCCTAATTTTACAAATACAAATTTTGGATGCCTATTGTTACAATTACAAAATTCTATAGGTTAGGCACCCAAAAACCCGTGTTCTTTTTGAAGCTTCAACTTTTCTTCTTTTTTTTCATGTCCAGTTGCTGACACCTTTTAGAGTATATCTGTAAATTCTGTCATTACTTCAAGAATTAATCAAGTACATAAACGAACTGATGCAGATTTCGAGATCTAAAAGATGAGTTCCCAAAGCCTTCAAATATTAGCATAAAAGTTGATTAAATTCATTTATTTAACTTGTAGAGTCTCCGAAGTAAATCGTCACACTAAATATGAAATTCCTCATTCCATCTGTCATGAAATAACTTCTTTTCAAAACATTGATGCATTCTGACGTCTCATTATAAAGATCACACATATTCACAGAAGATGATAATAGTTACAGAAATCTCCACAAGAACTGCATAACCTACGGCAAGCAGTCAAAGATGATATTTTTAGCCAAGAACATTGAACAACTTGAGTCAGCAACAAAGATCTCACAAGCTGCAATTGCACATTATAATAGTCATTCCAAGAAACAGTACCTTAATTCTTTACAAAATAATAAGGTAGAAAACTAAACAATCCACAATAGGCAACAATATCAGGAGTCCAAGAACTAGTAAACAGTTGCCCAAAAGCCAAATTTTATTAAACTTGGAGGAGTATAATTGGATAAGCAAATAAATGAGTAGAAACCAAGATCAGGAGGAAAGGAATACCGAGAAGGGCACAGAATCTTCGGAGGAAGAAGCGTGATCAACGCGAGAGCTCCCGAGATAACCTCCAAATCCGACGCTCGGAACCCCGGGAGGCAACAACGACGCCGCCAAGCTACCAAATTCCAAGGACAAAGGGCGATAAGGATTCAAGAACCAGAAAAAAAAAAAAAAAAAACAGCAAAACAAGCACCAAAATCATCAAAAAGAGATGCTAGAAAAAGGATCAAAACGAGGGGGCAAATCGTAGAACCTGCTACTCGACGGGCGATTCTTGCTCCTCGCGGCCTCCCCCTTCTGCTTCCCCATTCGCTCTTCGAATCGATCGAAACCCTAGACAGCGATCTTGGTAGGGTTTAAAGAGAGAGAGAGAGAGAGAGAGAGAGAGAGAGAGAGAGAGAGAGAGAATAAGAGAGAGAAGAAGAAGAAGCCGACGCATATGGACTGAGACGAGGAAAGGAGAGGGATCGCGAAAAATAGAATACGTTACCGACTTAATAATAATACATATACATATGAGGATACTTTAGACAACGGCAATTTGGGAAAATCGGTGCCGACTTTAATAGGGCCCATAAGTTCATTCCATCTACAACACATGGGCTACATCCATCCACAAAAGTGGGTTAGGGCCCAGTAAAAATGGATTTAAAAAACCAATGGTTTGGCCCATGTAGGATTAGGCCCAAATGTAAAGTAATGTTTGTATCAGTGGATGAGGCCGAGTCACAGCTCCAACTTTGCATGCGTTACCTGCAATGAAAAAGTATAATAAAAAAAAAAATTTATTTATGCATATTGTACTGATCTAATTAAAATAAAATTTTTAGGAAAAACTTCAAATACTCCATCTATAGTTTCGCACGTTTTCACTTTAGTATCTTATAATTTAAAATGTATCAAGTTAGTAACCTGTGATTTCGCACTTTCTCACTTTAGTACCCTATGGTTTAAAGTGTATCAAGTTAGTACTCTATAATTTTATTTTTGTATCAAGTTAGTACTCTGTGATTTTTCTTTTCTTTTTATTATTCAGTACGGAATACTAACTTGGTACATTTTAAACCACAGAGTACTAAAGTGAGAAAGTGCGAAACCACAGGGTACTAACTTGATACACTTTAAACCATATGGTACTAAAGTGAGAAAGTGCGAAACCGCTGGGAGAGGTGATTTGTTTTTCTTTTTTTTTCAATTCATTTTATCTTGGCTTGCAAGAACAACATAAATAATGTGTGCATCCTACTACAAGCTTAAAAGACTCAGATTAGTTCAACATATTAAATTTTCTCATACATTTTGTGAACACTAAATTTGAATAGTGGAGATCAAATGTTCCATTTCCAAAGCTGAGAGAATCTTCATCTATGGGTGGAAGGCTCCTGTCTCAATTGCGCCAACCTACAGTTTGGCAAATTCGTAGGCTCAATTCCTGCCAAACGCACGTCAATAAAAAAGCATGCTTAGTAAGTCCAATCAGAAAACTCTACATTCTGTCAGTGTTACTTTTTGGATAGAGCGCAATACAAAGAATTCCTTCCTAACTACGGTACCGAAAGCCTAAAAATTACGAGAGTGGTCCCGGTTGGCGCGGTAGGCAGCAGCCATTTGCCTCCTAATTTCTTGAGTTATCTAGAGGTGGCTATTGAAATTCTTAACAAAGAATTAAAGTGGAAAAAGGAAATTTTTCTACCAAGTGTAGATTCGAACTTTGAATATACCACCTCTACTAGACAAATTTGTAATCAAATTTGGAGTAATTTTTATATAGAAACTATGCAAGAAATGACTAATAAATCCCTGTGAAAAAGTGTCACAAATATAGTTATTTATTGGCTTTCTATTTGACTTACCAGGTTAGGTGTGTCACCAATGTATCAGGCACAAATTTATTTATTTATTTATTTCCACAGAGCCTTAGTTACTTACCTCACTAATAAAGAGGGTGGTGAATTCCAACTTCTCTTCTTTCTCACCCTTATATATATACACACACATATATATATAACCTCAAACTACATAAAACTAGATGAACTAAATGAAGAGTGAATCATAAGTGATCATGAGAGTCTCTGTTTTGAAGTGGTGAGAGACAGTTGAGTTTTGCATGGTGGAGAAGCAGGGCACATGCATTGCTACCTTATGCGAAAACCCTTCCATCTTAATGAGTTGGTATAGGAATCACCTCATACACTGACCGAAAAAAGAGAAAAATCAAGCAATGGAAAGGTTAGTAATTCATGCGCCCAGCTCCTCCACCAAGCCCAACTCATCTAAACGAAATGGCGAGGAATAGACGACGAAGTTTTCTTTCCGAAAATAGGCGAAGGCCCGCAAAAGCTCCTACAATGATGGATTTAGGTAAAAGTTATGTCAAACTGAGCCTGCTTAGCAAGGATTTAAGTGCCGTAGCACGGGATCGTGCCGAAAACTTACTGACACGGTGCGTGCCGATACGTGCCGGTTAAAATAATTCTTGTGTGCCAATACATAATAGCATGAAATATTTATCTTCTTTAGCAACAAAATATTCTAACTATTTATTATGTCTTTTTATCACATCTTTTGAACTTTATTGAGAAAATTACTTACTAATTTAAAGAATAGAGGGTTTTGAAATGTGTCATCGGTACGGAATCTGTATCGTGCCGGTCTCTTGTTGGCACGGTACAGTACAGTGAATACGGCCCGTGCCGACGGGCACTTAAAACCTTGCTGCTTAGTTGTTTAGAAGACCCACCTGCATGTTAGTTTTGGTCATGAAGAATGCAGAGTGAAGGCAACTAATATGTCTATTCATATCCAATAAAAAAAAATGAAAAACTAGAGAAAATAGTCAGGAAATTTGAACATTTCTAGATATCCTTGAGCTAATATCTCCTTGGTATAGCTATGTTTATATGCAAGCAAATTTTTAAGACAACTAGCATACAATCATTTTCTGCAAAAAGCAAATAATCTATGCATCTGTTCTGCGAAAATGAATCAAGCCCAAGCAAGAATGTTTGACATAGTGATCTCATTCTGCACTAATAACGACAACATATGCTTACTCTTTACTGAACATTAAAAAAGTCATCTCATACTGGATTCCACATAGAAATTGTGCAACCAAACCCCAGTTTTGACTAATGCAACTAACAGAGTTTATAATTTATGGAAATGTTCTCAACGAAACACGTATATCACGTTGTGATTATCATATGCTAACAAAAAGTTCAACATGCAGTGTAAAAAACCATAACAACTGTCCTCTCTTTGGAGATTACTCTTTCAAATGTTCACCCTGGGATTAACTATCGGATAAGGGGATATAAGCTCTCTCTAACTCTGCATCAAAATGCCGCATGATCCAGCTTGGTAAGATTTTCAAACTCATGCCAAATGCCTGTTTGGCTTGGCTTTTCGGATAGCTTCTCTACTCAGAGTAGCAGCAATTAGCCATGACAAGCAAAGCGTTTAAATAAAAACATTTCAGTACTTCTAAGAATGGTTCTACTCAAGCAGCACTTCTATCGAAGTTTTATCCAATGACATTTTTGCAAGCTGATTCTATCTGAATTCCCAGATAAAAGCACATGCAAGTCCGATACTTCATCCAATGATTATACATATGATCTCAAATTTCAACCCAAGCACAAAAATTGAATAAACACATAAGATTTTCTACAGAGCTTGTTTGCCGAAATGTATACAAGCAAGAGAGACAATGCCCAAAGAACGGTAACAGTAGTCGTAGACATAATTTATTTTCTTCTCCTGTAATCGGAATGAGATACAAATCCTAAGTCAAGCTTGGAATATACGTGTGAAACACAACAGCAAAAATGATGAGGCGTCTAAGGCCATGATGCCGAATCAATGATCGGTGAGAAACGGATTCGTGCAAGGTTCAATACAATGCCAATCATCGAAGAAAGAATGATAGATACATGGCGAGAAGTTTAAGTACCGAATATACAACAAATGCAATTCCCTGATTCTGCTCCTCTGCTACCTCCGAAAAAGGTCACGAGCATAGCTATGACAAGAACGTGGTCGTTGCCAGGGTAAACCGTCAATCTAAATTTATGCCTCCAATAAACGAACTTCCGCAGCTTGTACAAGAGGCAGGCCTGCGTGAGAGAGGAGTGTATAGTTGTTATGGTGAAGTTTCTTAATTGCAGGTTTGTTTCCGAAACTTCAAAGTTTCAAGTTTTAAACAATTCAGTCCCTGCATTTGTTTCTAGTAAACAAGTAAATCCTTGCATTGGCGACTAAACATGTAATTAACAGCGACAAATTTTCATAAAACTGAGTTGTAACCTGAGCAACTATTGTATTCTCTCTGACTATGGTGCATGATCTCCTAAAGGGGTTGCCCTTTAGACAAAAGCTCGGTTTTGGATCTTCGATATTTCCGTCTCGCAAATACACATCTAACTCTACTTTGGATGCAGAAGCTGGTGCTTTTCGTACTGTAAAGATTGTATCTTTCAGTTCCAAACTGTCACCTTTAAATGCTCGCCACTCACCCTGCAAAGGAAGCGTTTCGCCATGCCCACGCACATTTAAACTAAGATGAAAAAGGGAAATTTAGATGCAAAAAGGGGAAATTTGGATCTCAAAATCTTTTTTTTTTTTTTTTTTGCTGTTCGTCACAGCAGAAGCTCCAAATTGAAAAGCAGAAGCAAAAGCAGAACCAAACACTTGTTTAAGAAAAAAAAAAAAAACTTTTTGGTCCAATCTAATATCCTCTAATCCAACAAACCCTTATTCTACGAAAAAATTAAAAGATTTTTTTTAAAAAAAGCGATTCTTACGGGGCTCTTACGTTGCGGCGGAGGAAGGAGACCAAGGGAGACCCCGCGGCGTCGCAGAGAAATTTGGTGCGGCCGCGTCCGCAGGAGGAGGAGGAGGAGGAGGGTGAGGCGGCGCAGCATCGGCCGTCGATCTTGTAGACCACGTTCCCCGACGCGTCGTGGACCGTCAGATCCGGCCCGGTGAGGGGGGCGAGGGGCGATTTGGTAATTTCGTAATCGACGGCGATCCCGCATGCGACGGGGAGGATCGGGGGTTGCTCCTCCGTCGACATTATCGTCGCCATCGAGGAAAATGGGAAAGTAATAATAATAATAATAATTATAAAGTTCACACGTGTGCAACTAAAGGTTGTTTACCCAGACGCGTGCGGCTCGTGAGGGAATCGAGATGAATCGAAACACCAAATTCAATCTCAAAATTATGAAATTTAGATGCGTTTGAGCTTGGAAATGCACAAATAACAACAATGTGTTTGGATTGAAATTTCAATCCAAATTTCATTCGAAACCCATTAAAATTCAGTTCGGGATTTGATGATCCAGATGCGATTTCAATTCAATTCAAACTCCTCTTCTCTCCTTTCTCCATCTCGTTTTCTTGGATTTTAAGAATTATTAGGAGTTCGAAATTTTTTTTTTTATTTTTTATTAAACAGAGATATATCCTATTTGAAAGTGCGATAGGTACATAGACAAGATTACACAGGTCCAGAGCCCCCAACCTGATCACGAAAAACAGAAAAGTACTTTGTGAAAGAACAATCCTTACGAAGATGCTCAGTTTCTTAATCCAAAATAATACTTGTCCCAATGCAGAAGAGATCCTTGCAAAGAGAAAGCTAGCTGATTAGTGCAAACTAGAGATCCTTGTTATAAGCACACATCGATCATATGTGTCCGCAAAAAATGTTGCAAAATGAGACACGGGTCTAATCACTTACACTTACTAATTAAGAAAAATCATATATTGGTTGACTCAGAAAATGACATGCATTTGGTCTCAAAAACCAAAAGAAAAAAAAGGTTTTGCTACCAAAAAAGAAAAATTATGACTGTTTACATCAGAGAAAATGTTTGAATGCTATAATTTTTTGGATCAATGCTCAATTCAACGCACGAAGCCAAATAAAATTTTGCATCATATATGAGTTTGATGTTTATGCTATATATATATATATATATTACTACTTTATTAATTAATCCAATTCATCACAATCCACAAATTCAATAAATTTCCTATTGCAATTGTAGAGAGAAATTAAATGAGAGAACTTTGTAGCAATGGATACGTCGCAAAACTTCGATTGTTCATCGGCCATCATCGGGCCTCAATTTTGCTCCCCCAACCCTGTTGAGCTCACCGTTACCCGTATTTTTCTCCGACGCCTTAAGATCACCGATTCCTTTAAGAAGAAGGTGAGTGGTTAATTACTTAATTAATTATCTTATGTTTAGCTAATGGCGTAAATATGTCATTTCTAACAGCGCAGATATTGTTTTTTATGTAGTTATTTAGTCGTAAAGCGGAGTGGTGTTTACAGCGGCGAGAGCTTTGAAGCGAAAGATCTCATACTTGCTGTGGAGAAAACCAAAATGTTTCAACTGAAGATCAAATTGAACGGTTTTTTGGCGAATAACACAGCAAAAGAAGTTTGCGATTTTAGAATTGAAGGGAACTACTTCGGTAGATCATGCAAGATCGATCTTCAAAGGTGATTCCGACCAAGTTGTAGCTCAAGTAAGTACGCGCGCATGTCTCATTCAGTACTAAATATTTAGACTATATATACGTCGCCATATATATAATTAATAATTTTTCGACTAAATTGCAGAAAACTCTGTTGAAATAATTTTTCTTTTTGAGAAAAAGATAGCACGCTACCTGCTTCATTCATAAAGTAAGTGAATTAAGCTACAAAGAGTGAGGCAGCCGAGACCTTGAAAGAGCGAAAAGTCAGCAGAAAAAAATAACAAGAAACGAAAAATCCGGTACAGAAAAAAAGAAAGCAACAAAAAGAGCAACAAAAACAAGGGGTGTGCCTCACACCAGCTTCATCCAGCTGTACAGAACTCGGCCCACTCCTTCACCAAAAGTCCAACACGGTGGGCGGAAGAGACAGTATCCATTTGTACGTAGGTTTCGAAAAATAACATTGTTTCTCTCGCACCAAATCGTCCACCAAATGACCGCCACAAGAATCGAGGTCAATGCGGTGTCAACCCCGCCAGCGCCTCCCAAACGATATTCACGACATCTTCCATGGAGGTAAGAGCGTGGGGGGCGTTAAGAAGGGAGATAAAAAGAAATCTGCTAACAACACAACCCACTAACAGATGGTCTACAGACTCTAGAGTGTCGGCACATAAGACACATTTGTTGAAATAATTAATTACCAACACATATATAACCATCAAAAGATTTTCTCAAATGTAGATTTTTACCATGCGAACTTATGTATTTGTAAATATTTTTCGTTCTTATTTATATATATTAATATAAATACGGGATTCACTCCATGTTTGACAAGGCAAAAGGTCCACAAACTGTTATAAACTATGAAATATGATTAGAAATACTCATTACACCTGTATAAATAGTTTCTATGACCACATTTTAGCATTTAATACTAGATTTTAATAAAAATGTGAAATAAAGGGGATTAACTAGTTCTATTAGTATAAATGTATAATTACTGGTCGGATATGCATGCGCAGATGAAGAAAGAGGAGAAACTCGTAAACAAGACATTCAAAAGGAGAAGGTACGTGGTGTCTATTGATCCGAATACTGACCTCGCCTTCGTCGCGGTTCTCTTCGCGATTCGCCATGAGTTCTACATGGCTAAAAAGATAAAGCTTCGATATCACACTGGGGATTGACGCCATCGTCGACGCTATTCTAATAGCTTTACATTGATTGTTTTCGCCTGAACGATCGAGAGAGTAACTTATGATGAAGTTATTGTTTAATTCCATCCATAATATGTTGTAAAACAAATGGATTTTTATTTTTTTTTAGAACATATATAAAAAGGATATTCTACGCAATTAATTATTAATTACAAGATATTTTCATTCTTAGAGATACAGTGCAAATTATTCTTTCGAAATCCAACGGTAGTAAAAAAATGTATCTGAGAAAGATATATAAGTCTAAGGTTAATCTACATTTGTCCATTTAAATCGAAAAATATCTAAAATCCAGTAGTAGAGACATAAAAAGACCACACGGAGAGCTTTCATGGAGATGCCACGTACGTACGTACGTACCTTCGATTAATTGCATGCACTACAACAGTGCTTAAATTATGTGGCAATTAAGTAGTCCAGTATAGCACGCAATAATCGCATTCATTAATAATAGTAATGTTACCGACCGTTTCTAAGTAAGTGTCAAAGAGTTTGGTAGTTGATACTCGAGATCCAAATTCGAATCCTAACTAGTTGATTCACATTTTCAGCTAAGTTTGTTTCTAAATGAAATAAACGAAGCGAATAGCGTGCTACCTATCTCTTAAAAAAAAATAATAGTAATGTTTGTGTACAACAAATTAATTTTTCAAAAATGTCGCACATTTCGTCTAATTTTTTTAGAAGTAAACTCAGTTATAAGTGTGATAAGTGCGAGACAATTGAATTTTGAATTTGGAACCTCGAAACTCAAGTTTAAAAGGCATTGGAATCTTATACAACCATATATATATATATATATATATATATATATATATATATATATATATATATATATATATATATAAAATCTACGATGCCTAAATGGTACTTATTAAATATTATGATTCTTAAAATTCCTTTCAAATACATGGATGCTTAGTTCATTTTGTTTAATGGATGAAACAGCTAGCTTGCTATTTATTAATTTCTAAAAAAAAATTAAGGATATTATTTTTTTAATACTGTTATGAAGTTTATTTTTTTATTTTGTGTAACATTTAGAAGTTATAATTTGTAATTAATATATAATTTACTTTTAGATTTTTAAATTCTCTTGCTTGAGTTTTAACGGTCGATCGCCACATAAATTTGCCAACATATTGGTACTTTAAAAAGATAATATTTCGAGAGATCCTGAATTTAATTAGGTGTCTATAGATATAAATTGTATTCATGATCATCGGATCGTACAGTGCAAATTAAATAATTAAGATATTAGCACGATACGATAACGTGACTCAATTTTTTTTTATTTTTTTATACAAAAATACCAAATAATTATTTTAATAAAATATAAAAAGTTTGATAAAATTATTAATGTAATTATAATTAATTAGTGCTAAAAATAATATATTATGTCATAATATGTGGGTACAAAAGAAAAAAAAAAATACTGGGAATAACGCGAGACATGCAATAATTGCTCCAAACATATAACACAAATAATAAAGCAAATTCCACGAAGCGCTGTACTTGTACAATGTTTGGACCGTACTGCTGATCACGATTCGATTCGCCGAGCCCAATTGGTCCGACCCCGGACCCAACCGCGCCCCATGGGTCCATGGTACGGTCCGAACAACCCACGTGGCACTCGGAAAAATTCCCTGCACCTTGTTTACCACATGAGGATAGATTTTTGAATAATTACCACGAAGAATAAATAAGACTACTACGCCCCGAACTTGTAGTTGGATTCTCATTTGATGCTTTCATGTTAGAGACTGAATCTTTGAGAAATTTTTTTATTTTACTACTAATTGTTTAGAACTTAGGAGCATAAGGGATACCGTGCTCATAATAACATAGTAGCCCTACTCATTATATAATATCATATATACAATATTCGAGATCCCATTATTATCTAACATCATATATTTTTTACGAGAAAATTAGCATGCTATCTTTTTTGTTTTATTTAAAAAAAAATATAAATTTAGCTGAAAATGTAAAACAACTTGATGTCGAATTTGGGATTTCAGATATCAACCACCAATTTTTTTATCATTTAGCCTCGAACAGTCAATATATAATAGTATTATAAATTAATATACATTTACAGCAATAATGAGAGAGAGAGAGAGAGATAGAAACCGCAAAAAGCTGATTGAAATTATTAACCGCACACACAAAAAAAAAAAAAAACAAAAAAAAACAGTGTGTGGAACGGTTCACGGACACGTGGTGGGCCAGGTTCAGGAAGAACTTTCGTCCCTTCCCGCAACAGTGGGACCACTCCATTATCAGCCGCCCTTTTTTGTCCTTTACCGCCTTTCCCTTCCCCATCTTTTTCAACGCTCATGGCGATAACACCGTCGCCAAAAATTAAAAAAAGAACAAAACCGACCTTTCCTTTTTACCCCCCTCATCTTTTCCATAATTCAAAAAAGGCCCCTCCCCCACTCCCAAATAAAACCCGAGAATTTCTAAAAAGTATCGCTCCTCTCCAAAAATTCCTTTCTATTTATGGCAACATATCCCCTTTTAATGGCGGAGGTAGCGTAGCGATTTGGATTTCTCGCCCCTTTGTCGGGGTTCTCCTTCTAGGGTTTCGCTTTGGGGAATTGGAAGAGGCGGGTGGTGGGGACGATGATCCCGTCGTCGTCGTTGTCGTTGCCGTCGTTGCCGTCGTCGTCGTCCTCGGCGACGGTTAGGGTTGAGAAGGCGACGAGCGATCTCCTTCTCGGCCCCGATTGGACCTTGAACATGGATATCTGCGACTCCGTTAATTCCGATCACTGGTAAGCAAAACCCTAGTTTCTTTTCCCCCGATAATTTGCTGATTCCTGCGTAGAAATTGCTTCAAATTGATATGGAATTCGAGTCTAATTATCTTTACTTTTTTGCGGAATACCCGATCGTTAGGAAACGATAATTAAATTGTAGTGGTTGTTGATGGAATCTTGGTGCCTTTATTCATACCTCTACTATGAGTAATTTACTATGAATTTGTTGAGGGGGAGGTGATGATTCTCGTTTTGCTATTAGCGATCTGCGTGGCACTCTGGCGTGCTTCAGCACAGAACCTCTTTTATATGTCGGCTCACTGGCAAGGAAATCCTTGGATGAAAGATACGATCTTTAGTTCAGCAGCACATGACCGAATTACTCATCCCGACTATACTTGTCATTAATTTGGCTTATCTGCACTTTACAGCGATTTCAGCCACCATTTAGTCATTTCTTGATTCCACCTGATTTTGTACGGTTTCCCGATAGCAATAGTTAATTATGGTGGTTCATTGGTTGTCGTCGGTTAAGTTGTTTGGAGTGGAGTTTCTTGGATCATGTCGGATTGTCATGGCTACTTCCTGTTATTCTCTTTATCATCTTTTCAAGGATTTGATACCTGTTATCCTCTAGAATGGAGCTTATAAACATGCTTGGCCAAGTTGCTTCGTTTTTGAGTATGGAAAATAGTTTCATAACGGTCATTTGTCTTTGCTGGAAAAAGAATCAATTCAAGCTTAGAAATCACATATTTAGCCATTACCATAAACCTTAAGAAGGCTCAAATAGACTTTATTAGGGACTTCTGAGGTGATTGATGATAGGGGATGTGGCGACTAATGCGCTTCTGAGGATTTGCATTGTCAACTGCTGGCTACCTTGGCACAACTTTGATTACGTGACGATTACAGACGTTTTTTCTACTTAATTTGTGAACTAGCCTAGCCGTTGGCAAGAGTGATTTTGTTTTTGCTTAATTTGTATGTGAGAAAGTGATGGTAACAAATAGATGCTACCAATTTAGCATTATAGTTCCTGGAAAAGCGTAACTCAATTAAGTTGTGCCGAAAATATCATTGAGTTTGGCAATTTTTGCAATCGCCCGGAAAATCTTTAAACGGCCATAATTTTTCGCTTGAGTGTCTGATTTTAGTGTTCAACCCCAATTTAAAAAACACTTTTCAAGATCCATGTGCCGAACGACAAAATCGTTCCGGCCGAGTTTGGAGCCCAAATTCAACTATTTAGGCCTCCATATTGCATTATTGGGTTATTTTTGAAAAGTTTTGTATTTTTTTCCTATTTTGAGTTTGGTTATTTGGTTTCTTTTTATCAATTTAGATTTAGAGATATATGAGAATTTATTATCTCTAATTATAGTAGGATTCGCGTAGTGTATATACGTGGTGTTCGGTTAATTGAGAGTTGATTAATAATGTTTTCCTCTTGTTGAAGAACTGTGTTCTTTCTGTCCTTGTGCTTGTTCATCTTATCACATGGCTTTTAGGCCTGCTTCACAAACGCTCTTGTTTTGTGGTTCGAAGAAGATTTTCATCTGCATGGTTGTGCTATCTCTGTAGAATTCCTATTTTCTCCCTTTTCTCGAGCGCAGTAAATGTTGTCCCATCCTGTTAAATCAATCCATTTTCTACCTGTTGTCTTTCTGTGAATAGAAGTTAAGCACATCAGGAGGCCAATCTCCCTCATTCTCCTTTACATTTGTTTTCCTAGATTGTAACCTGTGACTTTATTTTTGTTTTGTATAGGTAAGTTTGCATCTTTTTTCATCTTTTTCGGGAAAGAGTTAATTGTCAGTTATGTTTAGAATAGTTTTTAAAACCTGACTCGTTGTATTGCATCAGGCAAGCAAAAGATGTGATCAAAGCTGTGAAGAAGCGTCTGCAACATAAGAACCCAAAAGTTCAATTTCTAGCTCTGACGGTATGTGCAAATCTTCGGCGGTATAATCTTGCTATTGAATTTTGTTGATATTTTGTTTGGAATGAGCAATTATTGGAAGCAGTTGTATTTTGTTGTTTTAATACTAACCATGAGTGTCTTCAATATTCAACTCTGTTTGTTCCTGTGGGTGTCTTATTAGCTTTTGCACGGAGTATTTGTAATGACATTGTTTAAGGAAACATCTCTCTCTCTGTGTCTATTATATGAAAATCTACTCTACTTTGAATTGTTCTAATTATTTCTCTAATATTTTTATTTGCACTTTGCAGTTATTGGAGACGATGATGAAGAATTGTGGTGATTATGTTCATTTTCAAGTTATTGAACGCGATATTCTACAAGAAATGATCAAAATTGTCAAGAAAAAGGTGTGTTTTCGCCCTTCATCTACTGAAACTCTGCATATTTACTCTTCTGAATGTGAGAATCGCATGTTTTCCTCAGGAATCTAACGGTCCGAGTGGTTTTGAAGTTAGTTTTAATCTGAATAAGGAAAGTATGGTGATTTATGTGCAGAAAAAATAAAAAAGATCGTCCCAAAGCTGACTGATACTTGCTAAATTCTTTTATTGCATCTGACAAATTTCTTACAGGAAACAGGCTAATTCTTTCGAATTATTGCCTGATCCATGTGCTATAGCTTTATAAAAATCTTCTGGTAATTCTAGTAGAGCATGATCTATTTTCCTTGTGGTTTAGTACTGCTTGACTCTTGGGCATTCCTACAGACGGATATGCAAGTGAGGGATAAAATCTTAGTACTGCTTGACTCTTGGCAAGAAGCATTTGGCGGGCCAGGAGGGAAGTATCCTCAATACTACTGGGCCTATGTTGAACTAAAGGTATTTCTGCATTTTTTTTTCTCCTGCTATTGTCTCAACTAATCTATTTATTTTTCCAAGAGAACTTGATTATGCTTCACCTCACACCTTTGTATTGTTTAATGTTTTTAATGTTTATATCTTTGTCTAATTGATTAGGAATCATGCCATTTCAGTAGGACTTCTTTTGTGCAAGAGTGCAAATTAATAGTTGCTCCCCTGGATTAATTTTTGTTGTGCAGTCTATTTTGTTGTAATTTCTAATGGTGCAAGCCTGAAATTAGTATGAACAGAATCTTGATATCCTCAAAGGTGTTATGACACAATCTTTTTGGAAAGAGGCTAAAATTTTCTTCTCATCTAGCAAACTTTAATTAGCATATAGTTGTTTGATAAATGGACCATCTATCCACAGAGATCAGGAGTAGAGTTCCCGCAACGGTCTCCAGATGTTGCACCAATATTTACTCCTCCGATCAATCATCCTACTCTAGCTAGACTTCAACCGGCTTATGGGGTGCCTGTCACTTCTACTGTGACACTCGATGAAGCAATGGCATCTGAAATGGCTAGTTTGAGGTAACTATCGTGCTAGTGATACAAAATTGTGACCCCTTGCTTCAGTTCCTTCCATCTTTACCTCACGGCTGACATTCATATGTGCTTTTAGCTTGTCGGATTTGGACCGTGTGCGGAGTGTAATGGAATTGTTAAGTGAGATGCTGAAAGCTGTTAATCCCAGTGATCGTGGGGTATGTATCTATTCAGTTTATCCTTGGGAACTTGTGACTTGTTGCTGGTTGGACATCCATTTTTTAAGTGTTGTCCTTTGATTTTATTCTCAACTTAAGGCATCTCTTTTTTATTAGGCTGTCAAAGATGAAGTAATCACAGACCTTGTCAGCCAATGTCGCTCAAATCAAAAGAAGCTTATGCAACTGGTAAACACAACCATGTACGTGCCCCTGGTAATATATGTTGTTTTCTTCTGTTAGAACTTGATAAAGCACTTGTGGCTTTTGTCTTCAAGGTTCACCCACGGTGCTTTGCATTTCTTTTCAGTATTGGTGTAAAATGTGGATTATGATCACATTTTCTTTTCGCTGGGCAATGATCTTTTTGCTTTATATAAGTTTAATCTTTTGAGTTAGCAAACCTCTAATTGGGTCATATTTACAGGGATGAAGAGCATCTGGAGCAAGTTCTGCAATTGAACGACAACTTGCAAAGTTTGCTTGCGAAACATGATGCAATAGCCTCAGGCTCTCCTTTACCGACTGAAATACCAAGTCCTACTCCAAGCCCAAGTACACCTGTTGCACCTGCACCTGCACCTGCACCTGGATCTCCAATGCCTAATAGGTCGAAAGATGAAGAGGAAGAGGAAGAAGATGAGAACGATGAGTTCGCTCAGCTGGCTCGAAGGTCTTACAGGCTCTTGTTATTCTATCCAACTGATGAGTTTCTTTCGTAGT
The DNA here is from genome assembly GCA_025177825.1 of Aechmea fasciata. Taxonomy (NCBI): domain Eukaryota; kingdom Viridiplantae; phylum Streptophyta; class Magnoliopsida; order Poales; family Bromeliaceae; genus Aechmea; species Aechmea fasciata. The sequence continues at coordinate 14,309,728 of CM045927.1, read as the reverse complement.
ATAATAGCCCTCGTATTTCTCTGTGCAGGAACTCAAAATATAAGCAAGCAAGCACTGAAAGCACTTCAGCTAGAGACGGGGTTCAATCTTCTTCCGAGAACTATGCTGGGGCAACAAGTTCGACTGCTCCTATTACGAGCACCGCAGCCTCATCTTCTGGTGAGATGAAAGTGTTGGCTGTACCTGAGTCTCTGGCCCCTGTTAAAACTGCCACTAAGGAGCAAGAAGTCATCGACCTCCTCGCTGTTGCTTTGTCATCAAATGTTTCACCACCCCATACTTCACCTGCCGCTCCTGCTTATTCTGAACAAAATAGACAACTGGAATCTGGCTCCCCCATTGTAGGGGTGCCGCCTTACAATTCCCAAACGTTCACCACGAACCAGGGGTATGTGCCTTACAACACTTATGTTGCCCCGTGGGCTCAGCCTAGACCTCAAATTCCACCGCCTCAACCTCAGCCTCACCATCAGCCTCCACCTCATCTTCAGTCTCAATCTCAGATTCCACCACCTCAACCTCAGCCTCAACACCATCCTCGGCCTCAGGTTCAGCCTCAATCTCAAATTCCGCCACCTCAACCACAGCCTCAACATCAGCCTCAGCCTCAACTTCAAACTCCATCACCTCAGCCTCAGCCTCAGCCTCAGCCTCAGCCTCAGCCTTACCCACAATCTCAACCCCATGTCTCATATAAATTGTCTCCCTACCCACCTCCGCCTTGGGCTGACGCTCCGGCCAATCCCGTTCCCAACCCTTTTGTACAACCGACATATCAGCATCCGATGCAATCATCTAGGCCTTTACAGTCCTTCAACTCATTTGGTCCGAGACCTCGCGGCACCTTGGCAACTGGAGAAGCTCAGATAAATGTGAATCCGAGGCAACCAGGGTCTACTGCTTCTCCAAAACCCTATTATTTGTCAAATAGGTTATTCGAGGATCTGATAGAGTTGAGAAATGCAGATGGTAGTCTGAAAACGAGCAGAACTCCTGGTATGCCCGCCTCATCGAATCAATCTATTAACAGTGATAGAAAATAGAGACTCTTGTTTGATGCAACTACTTGGGGTAAGAGCGAAATCGTGGCAAACTCAACAAACTCTTATATGTCACGGTGGTGCCGAGTATTGTATATCCCCTTTTGTCGAATCTCTTATTGATTTGTATCAGTATAGCTGCAATGTCCAGCTATAAATAGTGTTATAAACAGATATATCTGTAAATAATGTTTGGCAGATAGGAAACTATGTAGAACGGTCGATCCGTTGGCTGTCGTTGGCTCTCTCTTTTACTCAAGGAGTTCGCGTATGCTTCATGTTGTTGCTATTGCTGATATGTCAAATAAAAGGCAAGGGGAATGATTTAGCCAAATCAAAGTTACATTACATTCAGCAGGTAACACAGTTAAGGCCTGCGCCTCACAACATGTGCAGAATTTGAGATGCAACAGCTTTTGCAAAATCGAGAAGCAAGAACCTAGTTTGCTACAGCTTCCTCGTCCTTGACGATGCTATGATACTCGTAGAGCTTAGCGCACAGGATGTAGTATCCGAAGTTGACTGTGCCCGCTGCCGCCAACATCCAATACACGTTCTCAAGCCTCGAATCATTTAGATTATCGGGGAGCCACGCGGTGACCCTGCGGACCATCCCCACGAAGGCGGTGCTGAGATAGAATCCGAGCGCCACAGTCAGCGACGCCATACCCGTGGCGGTGCTCTTCGGCGCCTTGGGGAACTCCTGGTAGTAGAGCCCTACCTGTCCTGGGAAGTGCAGAGCCTCTCCCACCCCCACAACCGCCAGCGGCAGCATGAGCCACAACACTGACATGGGTGCAATCCATGCAGCCTGATTCTCCGCGTGGTGTGCATGCACTATGGCTGCACGCTTCCGCTCCACCAATGCGGAGGCCGCCATGCCGACGGTGTTGATTACATGGCCGAGCCCAATGCGCTGAAGCGGAGTCGGAGTGTAGTGTGTCAGTTTGTTGCTGAGCGGGAAAAGGAAGCGGTCTAGGAGAGTGATGGAGACGACGGCGGCCGCGAGATTGGAGACAGAAATGGAACCTGCAGGCACGGTGAAGTGACGACCGAGGGAGCGGTCCACCGTGAGGGCCTGGAGGATTGTCATGCTGACCTGGATGCCGATAGAGACGCTGACAAAGATGGAGGTGGTCCAGAGCGGCAATATTCGGACGAGGGTCTTGAAGTCTTCTACTTGTTGGACCGTGCAGAGGTGCCACGGCTGAGCGATGGAGCCGTCACGGTGAATGTCGCCGTTCGTGATCACTGCAGCACGGTTCAGAAAGCTGCAGTTGGAGAAGAAAGTATACAAACAGTAAGTGATCCTCGATGACTGTGTTTCTCTACCGTGGTATTATTGACAGAGTCACTTTTGTTCTTTATAAATCAGATTTATCGAGTCCGATCAGAGATATTAACAGAAGCCAATTTTACAGCATAACTGAAACTCATACCTAAAGCTCTCACTTGGAGGAGTAATTACTACATCTGCAGCATCAGCAGTCCCATAAAAATAATCCAATCTCCCTCTCTCTAACAAATTGATCTTCCTCTTCCTTGCTGCTGCAGCAGCAACTTGGGCCAGGCCCATAAATGGGCTCCCTTGGGCCTTGGGCCTCGTATAGTATCTTGACCCAAGAAGGAGAGCGACGACGCTAACGGCGGTAGCCGCCGTGCAAAGCCCAAAGCCCAAGGCCCAGCCTACACTGTCTTGAATGTAGACGACGACGGTGGCGCCGACGATCAATGATCCATAGAGCAAAATGAAGAACCAGTTGAAGAAAATTTCCAGTTCCTGGGCCTTATCAAACTGGTTCGCGCCCATCGTGGCACTGTTGAACCGGGTTCCCCCGGTTCCGATCGCAAGTAGGCCCACTGCGGTGTATAGCACCGCGTACTGGCCCGACGACGGCGGTTCGCATGAGTTTGAGCTCAGCGAACACGGTAAAGGCCGCAGTGACGGTATGGCGGCGGTTAAGGTGAAGACTACTAAGGACTACATGTTACATCAAATCCACAGAACATGAGAAGCAATAAAAAGAGTTACTCTGATTAAACTTTGGAGACTAAATTTTCCAAATTGAAAATGAGGTTTTTTCTTTGGCCTCAAACAGTGTGTCAACTTATTCAGAAATTTAGTGATACGACTCTTTTTGGGTGATATAAATAAGAATTAATTTAATTCCTTTTTTACTAAAATTACATTGATCTGACATATTTTAGATTTTGCCGCTTTTTCGGATCATATAATACGCCAATATAGTACTATTTTCAAAAATAAAAAAAAGTAGAAGCAGAGCTAAACAGACGCTTAATAACTAACCAGAAAGGTAACAGCGGAGGCGCAGGCGACGACCGGGTAGCACCCAAAGTAAGCGTCGGAGATGATCGCGCCCACAACCGGTGCGACGTTCACGCAGCCGTTGACGATGTTTGCGATTTGCGCGGCGTCGATGCTCTTCACGTTGTATTTCCTGATCAAGTACACGATAATATTACTCGTGGCTCCGTTTATGGCAATCCCCAACCCCAACAAGTTACCTGCATGTGCATACACAGCATATATAATTACTGTTTTATAAGCTTCACTTCAGAGAGAGAGAGATAGAGATAAAGAGAGAGACCTGCTAGGAAAGGGAATGTGATCCATCCCCCACCACGTTTGTGCCTTGTTTGAGCTTCATGATCAATGGTGATTCGTGGTTGATCCTCAGATGATGCTTTGGTTTGCTCCGTACTCTCTCCCATCACTGAAGTAGAGAAGTAAATGCTACTTTGGTTTGATTATCGAACGAAATGTTTAATTGTACGTAGCATCTTTGTGCAGTGAAAAGAAGTAACACCAGTTTAATTCTTCGGGCTGAGAAGCATTGTGCATTAATGTAAAATTTTTTTTTAAAAAAAACTTAGTTTTGTGTGATTATTGTTAGGATGATAGCATGTCATATTCATCCGCCCGTCTGTGTAACTTCCTTTCAGCCTGCTTTCAGCCTGATAGCAATCTATAACCTAAATTTTCGATCCAATCATGCTCTTCGTGCATTTATTGTCGGATATAATCAAGAACTAGCTATTATAGAGATAGGTACAAATATAGGGATAAGAAAAATAGCGTTTGGACGAAAATTGGATTGCTCATGGGAATAAGAAACAAAATGTTTGGATATATAATATGGAATAAAAAAAATAGTGGGTAATTTTAATTATATAGAAAATTGAGGTGTTTGTGGGAATAGTTATACCTGCTTACTTCGAGTATCTGAAAATTATTATTTTCGGATAAAAAATTAACGTTTGGATATAAAGAGGGGGATAAGGAGTTATTCCACCTCTTATCCTCAATCCAAACGGTGCCTGAATGAATAAGATGTTCATACATTGAGACGGACTTTAGTATCTATCAACTAAAATACTAGACAACAGGTACCAATTCCCGATCTTTTCAAATGCATGAATTTTAATCATCTGCATTAGTTGAGCTACTTGCGATTTGATTACAACAATTCGGAATGCTTGGGAATCAAAAGTGTGATTTAAATTTACCCTTGTTTACAACAATGTACGATAGTAAGTGAAAACAAAATCCTAATTTGCTGCAGTTTGTGTTACCCGGCAGCCATCTCGATCGTCGTGCGTCCAACGGACCAACCCGACGACGGCCGTGCTGAGGTACAGCGCCATAGCCCCCGTGGCGGTGCTCTTCATCGCCTTTGGAAACTCGCGATAGTACACCGCTGCCTGGCCCGGGAAATGCAGCGCCTCCCCGAGCCCTTCGACCACCGCCAGGGGCAGCACGAGCACGGCACGATCATCGGCACGATCCAACCACCCTGCTTCTCTGCATGGTGCACATGCACAATCGCCATGCGCTTCCGCTCGACCAAAGCGGAGACCGCCACGCCGACGGTGTTGAGAAAGTGGCAGAAGAGGAGGCGGTCGAGGAGGGCGAGAGAGATGGCGGCTGCGGCGACTAATTATTAAATTCTTAGCCAATTGTGCTGGGTACAACGATACGTCATGTTCTGTAAATGAATTAAATGCAAAATTATGTACCTGAAGCTCTCACCTGGAGGGCCAATTGCTACATTTCCCGCCTAATCATCAGCAGTACCATAATAATAATGATCTTCAAATCTTGCTGGTATGCAACAAAGCCACATGATGAGAATCCACTTTTGATTCAAATTTTAAATTTCAAATTTCAAACAAATTGATATTTCTCTTTCTCATTGTAGCCACAACATGTGAAACAACTGATGTACTCTAAAAGCTTAAGCTGTTAGAGAATAGTGTTTAAACATTTTTATATCCGAGTTCGAGACTTCTTGATCGGCTCACGACGTGAATTAAATGGGAGGAAATTAATATACTAGAGCTGACGCGACTCAACTCGTGACTCATCGCTTGATACGTGTGAAACAACCGACGATTTAAAGGCTTAAGCTTTTAGAGTATAACGGTTGTTTCACACAACAACTCGGGTTAGACCCACAAAAACACTTTGGCCCCCCTAAAATTTATACCATCTTAATTTTTATTACACTATAATTAGAGACTTTTATGTGATTTGTCCAAAAAGTTATGCAATTGACATGGCAAACTGCTTGGTAAGAATTGCTACAAATATTTGTTAACTTTTAGGTGTTAAAATTAAAATTTCAAAAACCAAGTGCATAATTCTAAATTACTATAAGATTTAAATGCATCATTAATTTGATGCAAAAAAAAAAAAAAAAATTTTTAATTACGTAGTTTAAATTATATTTAATAATATCAATCATTGATTTGAAAACTTTCTTATAAAATATAAATCGGTAACAATGAAACTTATTTGTCATGAATAGTATTCTATGATCTCAAACTATCTCTACCCCACTTACTCCGTATTTGTATATTACAATGACTTACGAAGGTGATCATCATTAATTGCACCTCGGGAAAAGTTTGTGGACTTTTTATGATGGTATGTATATATGTACCTTTTTTTATTTCCATACACCACACTGACACACACAAGATGAGCAATCCATTTTTATGACAAGACAAGATGGAGAGGAATGAAACGGGCTGCAAGATGATGATATAGTGATTAATTTCACAGTTATATTATTAAACAAATTTTTCTCCATCATGTAGCCAAATTATTGGTCTTCATGAGTTACACTGTTCAAAATAATGATCTTCAATTACTAAAACGTTTTAGTACATCTTCTATTCCGTAAAGAGTAATTAATACTATATGGCTTTGTTTGGTTAGGGAATAGGGATAGGAATAGGCCCTTATCCCCCTTTATACCCAAACGCTAATTTTTTACCCGAGAATAGTAGTTCTCGGTTATCCCCAACAACACCTCCATTTTTTATATAAAACTACCTAATATTGTTCTTATCCCCAGTAACAACCCAATTTTCATCCAAACGCTATTTTTCTTATCCCCATACTTGTACCTATCCCTGGAACAGCTAGTTCTTGCTTATCCCCGAACCAAACGGTACCTATATGATCGATCAGTATGCCCTTATCTCTTGTTTAACATATATAATACATAACATTTAATTACTATATATATGGCCTGTTATATATGAAGTGCAATTAATGATGCCTCTCCCACCATACATTGTGGTGGACACCCAATATATATATATATATATATATATATATATATATATATATATATATATATATATATATATATATATATATAGTTGAGCTAGAATACTTTCAATAGCACCATTGGGGTGGTCTATTGAGTTTTTAGCCATTGGATGGAGAGATGTGAGGTTGAGATGATGGTGGTAGGTGGAATAGTGTTTGAGATGATGGTGGTAGGTGGTGGTAGGTAGAATAGTGTTGATCCAAGGGCTAAACCTAATAGCACTCCAAGTGTGAGAATATAATCAAGAGAGATCCACTACTTAAACCTAATAAGACCAATAGTAGAATACTCAAAGTATTTGTTGTATATATATATTTCTATATATATATATATATATATATATATATATATATATATATATATATATATATATATATATATAACTAGGCTACTATGTTATTAATAGACCAAGTTTGTGATCTACCAACTTTTTGGCCATTGAATTGAGAGATGGGTGGTTAGGATGATGTGGGCCCCCTAGAGTTAAGTGGGTGGTTGGTTGAATAGTATGATCTAACGGGTGAAAATCATCAAAAGGGTGGATCTAACGGTGGAAAACTTGGTAGCACCAAGTCTTCGTCTTATTGATAGCATAGATATATATATATATATATATATATATATATATATATATATATATATATATATATATATATATATTTTAATTAGGAAAAGAACACTTAATAAGAATAGATATGAAACTTACTTCTAAGCAAGTAATTAAATATATATATATATATACTAACTCTAGCTCTTCAAACTTAATTTGTTCATTAGTGTCGTAGCTAGTAAAGCAACCAAGCATGCAAGCATAAAAAGAAACGATCGAGTACTCGATCGCATCGCATGCCCTACAACGTAGTACAGTTTGATATATAGCATCAAGCAAAACCCTAGCTAGTTTTTGGTATCTTCAGTGTTATTAATGTTGGGAGGGTTCTGGTACTTGTAGAGCCTGGCACATACGATGTAGTACCCAAAGTTGACTGCGCCCAACACTGCCAACATCCAATACACGTTCTCAAGCCTGGAGTCGTTTATATTGTCCGGCAGCCAATCCGTGGCCTGCCGGACGAGGCCGATGGCTGCCGTGCTGAGGTAGAACCCGAGCGCCATTATCAGCGCCACCATCCCTGTCGCCGTGCTCTTCAGCGCCTGCGGAAACTCCTGGTAGTATAATCCGACCTGCCCCGGGAAGTGCAGCGCCTCCCCGAACCCCACCACCACCAGCGGCACCACCAGCCACAGCACCGACATTGGCACGATCCACCCGACCTGACTCTCCGCCCCGTGCCCGCGCACTGTCGCCGCGCGCTTCCGCTCGACCAGAGCGGAGGCCACCATGGCGGCTGCGTTGAGCACGTGGCCGGCCCCGATGCGCTGGAGCGGCGTCGGGGCGTGGCGGGTGAGGCGGTGCCAGACCGGGAGCAGCAGGCGGTCGAGGAGGGCGAGGAAGACGATGGTGGCCGCGAAGGAGGAGACGAGCATGGAGCCCGCGGGGACGGTGAATCGGCCGAGGGAGCGGTCGACGGTGAGCGCCTGCAGGACGGTGAGGCTGCCCTGGACGCCGATCGAGATGCTGACGAAGACGGAGGTGGTCCAGAGGGGGAGTATTCGGACGACGCTCTTCAAGTCTTCGACTTGCTGCACCGTGCAGAGGCGCCACGCCCTGGCGACGTCGGAGCCGTCGGCGGTCGTGTCGCCGCTGGCGATCACCGCAGCTCGGTTTAGAAAGCTGCAGTAGTAGCGTCATTGAACAAAATTCAATTCAATTCAATTGTGATTTTCATATATATCTACGTACGTACCTGAAGCCCTCACTTGGAACCTGCTTCTTTACGTTCGCCACCTGATCACTACTAGTCCCGTAGTAATAATTCACAGCCCCCAGTGCCACCACATTGATGTGTCTCTTCCTTGCTGCAGCAACAGCAACTTGGGCCAGGCCCGTAAATGGGCTCCCTTGGGCCGGGGGCCTTTTGTAATATCTCGACCCAAGGAATAGAACTGCCGCACCGATCGCCGCGATCCCGGCGGACAGGCCGAAGCCCAAGGCCCAGCTTACTCTATCTTGAATGTAGACGATGGCCGTGGCGCCGATGATCGACGCTGCGTAGAGCAGAATGAAGAACCAGTTGAAGAAAACCTCCTGGTCCCGGGCCTTGTCGAACTGGTTCGCGCCAACCGTGGCGCTGTTGAACCGGGTTCCCCCGGCCCCGACGGCCACCAGGGCCACCGCCGCGTACAGGACCGCCAACTGGCCCGCGGATGCGGGTTTGCATGAGTCTGAGCTGAGTGAGCATGGCGTAGGACGTAGCGACGGGACGGCCGCAGTTACGGTGAACAAGACTAGGGACTGCAATATTGTGATCATGTTGAATTGAAAGAAGTTATAGGTTAATTTTAATCAAAGTTACTAGCTAGCTAGCTAGAGAATTAATGAAGCTGGATATATTATTTACTGACTGAATAAGTGTGAATAACTGGTAAATTAATATTTAATAACAAAGTTCAATTGCTAGCATATGCTTAGGACAAGAGTATGCAGTACTTACATAACATAAAATGTGACAGCCAATATTTAAACCAGCAGGTCATATTGTTTTATTGAGATCCATCCAATCTACCCAAATTTTTGAAACAAATATATTTTTAATTTTCTTTTCTCTAAAAAATGAAAAAAATTGATTGAGTTGTAATAAAAATAATATAATATACATAAATAACTGCTATACAGAAGATCACCTAATAAGATAAGGGGCGCATTAAGTGCAATGAATAGATATATATATATATATAATCTCGCTTATTAGCTAAGACATATTAATAAAATGATGTATATATATATATATATATATATATATATATTTATATAGGAACTAGGCTACTATGCTATTAATAGCACAAAGTTATTAGTGCTATCAAGTTTTTGACCGTTAGATTGAGAGATGTACGATTAGGATGATGTGCGCCCCCTAAGAGTTAAGTGGGTGGTTGGTTGAATAGTATGATCTAACGGGTGAAAATCATCAAAGGGGTGGATCTAACGGTGGAAAACTAATTGGTAGCACCGAGTGCTTTGTGGTATTGATAACATAGCACCCGGAACCGGACTCTATATATAGAGTCCGGCTACTATACTTTTATGAGTATTGACTTTCTTATACTCATAAATTTTCGACCCTTAGATTTATTCTATTAATCATTTTCATTCGTTAGAACATATATACTATTCAACCAACTACCTACTCAACCCTACGGGACTACGTACTATTATTCTAAGTGGGGACGACCATCATCCTAACCACACATTCCATCAATCAACGATTAAAAATTTATGAGTATAAGGAGCTCTATACTCATAAAAGTATATTATATATATATATATATATATATATATATATATATATATATATATATATATATATAGTATTAGGATGGACAGGCTTCAGGGAGGAATATCACTCCTATTGCCACTCTTTTAATAGTAACTTGTACTTTTTCCGGATGCCAAAAAGTTATTAAGACCTCAATTATTAATTCAATGTTCTATATATATATATATATTGTCACCAAATTGTCCATCAAGTCATTGTTACACCCTTTAATTGATTCCTACTCATTAGGAATATCATTCTATGCTTTACATTAAGTAAATATTATTATAGTTATTATTTTCACATATCTTTAATTTGTATATATAAATCTTAATTAACATCTTTCTTACTAGCTTTTAATACCGCTGTATCATATATGTGACGAATGAATTTATACTGAAAACAATTAAGAGCGATCTAAATTGAGCTCTTATATATATGAGCAAGGTTTAAAGTGTCGTGGCACGGGGGCGTGGCATTGTCTCCGCTCGGCACGAGACTAAGATCGTACACTTCCGTGCCGACATTAATGATACGCTATGTTGGCCGATGGATACGCATGACCTCCCACTGCACGCTTTGGACTTATTTCAATTCTTTTGGTTCCAATAAACTCTTATAATGTTATTTTTAAAAAATTAATCAAATAATTATGACTATTTGCTATATATAGCTTACTATACTCATCAATTAATATATTTGTAAATTTTTCTGTATGTAAAGTATAATTATATCTGATGTAGAATAAAATTTGTTACATGTTAGAATTTTTAAAATGCAAAGAATTTTTTTTTTGATCATATTACCGTCTTTCTTTTATAAAATAAAAAAAAATAATTTTAAAAATTATTTGAAAAAAATATTTTAAAAAATATTTGAAAAATTATTTTTTTATTAATTTTTTCAAAAAATAGTAGATCTATCAATAAAATTGAACAATAAATTATATGACAAATAAATTAAATAAATTTAAGTACCAATTGATTTAATTTAGCTTTTAATTTTATCAGTATTTTCAATCTTTTAGCACAAAAATAAAATTTTATATTTGATGTGGTTCAAATTTATTTATAGAAGTAAAAAGTTCGGACAAATTTTTTGTCCGTATATTGATAAACAAAAGAAATTAAATTATAATTTTTTTACTTACCTCGTAAGTAAATTTTAGATTTGTAATGTCTTTGTGAAGGGGCGTGAGGTATCTGGAATGCTTTGATCGAATACCCCAAAAAGCAAAACAAAAAAAAAAAGAAAAGTATAGTGCCGTCACGGCACTGTGCCGTGGCACACTGTGCCGTGCCGTTCTATCTCGTACGGCACGGCGCTGCGTGCCTTGGCACGCAGGTCCGAGACTTCCTCGTACTGTGCCATCTTGGTGCCCTACGGCACGGGACGGCACTTTAAACCTTGTATATAAGGTTAAAATGTTCCAACAACCGGTAATGATCACTTAAGTTGAAGGGTGGAAAATATATATTCTTACATATTTTATACAAATTAGCTAGGATTCTTATTTCCAATATATGACTATTTGGTTTCTCAAGAAAATATATATATAAAAAATTTCAAGAAAATTTTTTTTAATGGAAAATCTGTTTTCCAATTTTTCGTCTATTTGGTAAGGCTTAATTATTTTTAAATTTTATAGAAAATTAGTGTTTTCGACAGTCTCTAATATTATTCTTACGATAAGATATATATATATGCCCTAATAATGGTTCAGGTATATATAGTAGCAATTCAAGTGTGGGGGAGAATGAAAAATTTATAATCTTTTTAGCCAACCCAATTATATATACAATTATTTTACATGGCTAATAAGTAATCTAATAAATATCAACTGTACCTAATGTATTTGGATAAGGACTTATTTAGTTAATTAATAACTAGGCTAGCTACCATGCATGTTTCAAACATAATTATTTCACATACTTTTTTTTTTTTTCCGCGCCTTCGTCTTCGCCCTGCTTTTCATCTTTTTAAAGGCCTTGTTGTCTCACCCATATAGCTAAGTTCATATACTGAATGAATAAAACGAATATCGTGCTATATTTTTCTAAAAAAAAAAAAAATTTATTTCACATATTTAGCTGGGTTTATTTTTTAAAAAAAGAATGAAGAGGATAGCTTTCTATATATTTAGATCTCTCTCAAAAAGTAAGCTAATATATAGTAAGTAACTAAAGTGTACTTTTCTGATAAGAGAGAAACTAAAACATACAATAATAACTTTCAAAACTCCATATTTTTTTCTTGATGCAAAGTGAATAAAAAGAAAAGATGCATAGATGATTAAATCCACTTACACACAGTATATACATATATGTACACCAAAAAAAAAAAGAGCAAGTGAAAATGAAAAAAAAAGGAAAACTAAATCAGTAGTTTATTGCTTGAATTGCTTACCACCAAGTTGATAACAATGGCGAAGGCAAAAACTGGGTAACACCCGAAATAAGCGTCGGCGATGATCGCACCGATGACGGGTGAGACGCTTGTGCAACCGTTGATGATGTTTGAGATTTGCGCGGCGTCGATGCTCTTCACGTTGTACTCCTTTATCAAATACACGATGAAATTACTCATGGCTCCGCTTGTGCCCAAACCAAGCCCAAACACACTCCCTGCGTGTTGAAAGTTAATGCACTTCAAATGCAAGTAATTAAGGCCACTATTCGTGTTGAGTTACTGATGAAGGATTGGACCGACGTTACGTGATTCATGACTATATCTATCCTAACTACTTTTTTTGGTTTTCTTTTACAAGTTGTTTACTTTTTTTGGCTTTTTATTTTTGTTTCGTCAATTTTTGTTCAGTCTTTCTAGGAGTTCCTAACTGCTTCCACCTTATATGCTTAGTTCATCCCATCTAATAAATGAAGCAGGTAGCTTGCTATCTTTTTCTCAAAAGAAAAAAAAAGAAAGTTAATGCACTTTCTCAAGAAGTAAATTCACATGTGGAGTTACCAATTTTAGATCGATTTACAAATTGAATAAGAAACTCTTAAAACTATTAATTGTAAGTTATAAAAATTTAGATCCAAAACTCTCACAATCGAAGACTATATATAAAAGGAGTTCTTCTCCTTCATTGTAATCATGGGGATAATTATTGAAATCCAATCAGGGTTATATTATTTTATATGATTAAGATCACTCTTTTCTCTTGTCTATTATAATTAAATACGTTTCCTCCAAAACCAACACTGTGTACACGCACGCATCCATGCATACAAGTAGTGTTTAGAGATTATTGATCTATAGGGGGAAAAAAAGAAAAATTTAGAGAAAGAGAGGGGGAATTACCTGCGATAAAAGGGAATGTGATCCACCCCCCTTGTTTGTGAGATGCTTGAGCTTCATTAATGGTGAGCTGTGATGATTGATCCTCAGATGATGCTTTGGCTTGCTCCATCTATTTAGTCTCGTTTACTGCAGTAGAGTAGATGGAAGAGCAGTTAATTTGAGTACTGGTGTGTCTTAAACATATAGATATAGATATATATATATATATATATATATATATATATATATATATAGGGACTTGACTCAATATAGAAACTGATCCTGCAATATATAGCATATAGTATTGCTTTTACGAGAAGTGCTTCGTGAAACATTTGATTAACTACCGACCATCTCTGAAAGCGATGAAAGGATTTGATGGTTGGTACACGAAATCTAAATTCGAATTCTAATTGATTCATACAGATAAGTTTATTTCTAAATAAAATAAACGAAACAGATAGCGTGCTATCTATCTCTCTCTCTCTCTCTCAAAGAAAAAAAACATTTGCTTAGCTTTTCTTTGCGGTGGTAGTGGCAGAATATTAAATTAAAGCATCTCGATCTTTTTATAGCTCAGAATCGTTTACCGAAAATTTCACTTTGTTTGGGTGGTTGAGTTTGAGCGTCCTAGCTACTGATATAGCATGTTGATCGATCGTACGTATATGCGAACAATTAATAATAAATTTTTAATAACATTATTAATTTTGGTAATTTTTTTTTTCAAACATATATAACGAATCCGTCCATCAACCATAACTGATCTGTGCATCAACCATTGACATTTACCCTTAAAAATGACACGCCTATCATATAATTAATACATAATAATAATAATTAAGCAGTAATATATACTATTCATTTTCAACAACTCTCAACCCCACCTTGTCTTTGCCCATGCGCCATTAAGTAGTTGAGATTATTTGAATGCGTGACAAAGCATATAAACAGCATGGGGAATTCATGTTACTTTAAAGGAAAACTTCAAAAACCCCCCTGTGGTTTTGTTTTTTTTCACTTTAATACTATGTGGTTTAAAATGTATCAAATTAGTATCCTGTGGTTTCTCACTTTAGTATTCTGTGGTTAATTTAAAGTGTATCAAGTTGGTACCATGTGGTGGTTTTGTACTTTATCACTTTTAAAAATCACGGGGTACTAATGATATAAAATTAAAACCACATGGTACTAAAGTTATAAAGTACAAAACCACGGGGTACTATATAACTTGATACACTTTAAACCACAGGATACTAAAATGAAAAAGTGTAAAATCACTGAATTTTTTTTTTTTTGAAGTTTTTCCTACTTTAAATATAAAGATTATTAATTTTGTCCCTCAAATAAATTATAAAATAGTTTTTCATGCTAATATGGCAGGTTTTTATTTTTATTTTTTTTGAGAAATAGATATATAGTATCCCACTCGCTTCGTTTATTTTATTTATAAATAAACTTAGTTAAAAATATGAATCAACTAGAATTACCGGCTAGCCTTTTGCAACTTGTGTAGCAACAATCGGTTATTTTTTTATTTTTTTTTAGTTACCAGGATTGGTATTATAACTATAAATTAATTAGTAAATTAAATGTTGTGGAACGTACAAATGAGTGCAACGCTTTTCACGTAGACAATTTAATCAATGCTAGTGGAGACGGGAATATTGACACTTTATTCTCGTTATAATTGATAGATACAATATTGTAGGATAAATTATTCAATGTTGGGTATATATATAGAATTGAACATGCTTTTAAAAGCACAAAGTTATTGGTGCTCGTAGATTTTCGCTTTTTGAATTAAAGGACGTGTGGTTGTAATTATAATAATACTTTAGGGTTAAGTGAGTAATAAATTAAATAGTACAATCTATCGGATTAAAATGATAAAAAAAAATAAATCTAACGGTAAAAACTTTATAAGCACCATAACCATATTCAACATAATATATATAGAGGAGGGATCGCAATCATTCCAACTGTACAAATCTTAATTCAAGGGTCAAAAATCGAAAACATTAAATCCTCTATACTTCTGATAGGATAGCAGTTCTACACTATATATATACACACACACACACATGTACATATAATATATATATATATATATATATATATAACTAGGCTACTATGCTATTAATAGCACCAAGTCATTGGTGCTACCAAGTTTTTGACCGTTGGATTGAGAGAAGTGTGGTTAGGATGATGTGGGCCCTCTAGGGTTAAGTGGGTGTTGGGTTGAATAGTATGATCTAATGGGTGAAAATCATCAAAGGGGTGAATCTAACGGTGGAAAACTTGGTAGCACCAAATGGTTCGTGCTATTGATAGCATAGCAACTATATATATATATATATATATATATATATATATATATATATATATATATATATATATATATATATATATATATATATATATATATATATATATATAGAGTTGAACTAGAATACTATCGGTAGTAAACTAGCCGTTTTACTACCGATTTGTTTTCGATGATAGAGCTTCCAAATTGACGATCCGCAATCTAAACCATTTAAACTACCTAGAAATCAAATTTCACACTTTTTCGATATTGTTCTTTTATCCATCAAGTGAACAGAAAAATGAATGGCTGAAAATGAATACTCTTTAGAAAATGATGATATGAGTCTTGTAATCAAGATCAAGAGTGTAGATCTTGTTTTAAATAGTTTAAAAAATTTTCTAACAAAATTTCAATTGATTTTGATATCTTTACGCCGTTAAACGAGAAAACGCCTCTTATCGACCATTAAAATTACAAATTTTGAAACCCTTTGATCATTAGACAAATGATGTCGAAAAGATTTGAAATTTGATTTTTAAACACTTCAAATGGTATAGATCATGTTCAACGGAGCCGATAGTCAGTATAGAAGCTCTATCATCGAAAATAAATCGGTAGTAAAGCGGCTCGTTTACTACCGATAGTACTCTAGCAAAACTCTATATATATATATATATATATATATATATATAGAGTCCGCTACTATCCTTTTAATAGAATAGGAGCATTTGTCCTATCGCTTTTTAGCCTTTGGATCAATTCTTTTCATCATTTCAAACCATTGGATTAAATACTATAAACCAAATGGGGACCACTCAACCCTAGGAGGACCATTCAACTCTAACCGACTAATATCATCCTAACCCTACAATTTCTCATCTAAGAGTTAAAAACTTGATAGGACAAGTGTTCCTATCCTATTAATATGATAGTAGCCTAGTTATATATATATATATATATATATATATATATATATATATATATATATATATATATATAGTCCTACTATGGTGCTTGTAAAAGCACAAAGCATTTGTACTTGTGAATTTTACCCTTAGATCTACGTCTTTGATCATTTTCATCCGTTAGATTATACTATTTAACCAACCACCCACTTAACTCAAGGGGCCCACATCATCCTAACCACACATCTATTAATCCAAGAAACTTTACAAGACCAATGACTTCTTTTAAAAGCATAGGATCTCAATTATATATATATATATATATATATATATATATATATATATATATATATATATATATATATATATATATATATATATATATAGCAACCATGCTGTTCCAAAGGAATTTGTGACTTGCTGTGGTGATATAAGGAGTGGATAGAGGCAAACGTATAATTGACCTGAGTTTCTAAAAAAGACAAAGGAAACAGATAACTTACTATCTTTCTCTCTCTTTTCCAAAAACAAAATTCTAGATTTGTTAATTAAAAATCTTATCCGAATCTTCAAAATTAAAAGAAGATCAAATTTTACAAAAGCTCAAATTAAAGCTTGTGACCTTTTTATGCAAATTGGCCAAAAATAATTAAAAGAAATAACTTACTATCTTTCTCTTTTCAAAAAAGAAAATTCTAGATTTGTTAATTGACCCACTGACTAGATCTGGTCAGATCGATCTGGGCAGTGGTTGTGCCTGAACCTGAATATATATATATATATATATATAGAGAGAGAGAGAGAGAGAGAGAGAGAGAGAGAGAGAAAGAAGGAGTAAAACTAGTATATGATTAGGGATGCAAACAGATCCGGGTTGGTGGAGCTTCCATCCCGATCCGCCTTGACGGGCACTAAATGAGAGAAAATAAAAGAATTCGGAGCAGAAAACGGAAAAATTTTTGACTCGCTTGAATCCACCCCGCTATGATCCGTCCTAAAAATTATTTATATTTTTAAAAAATAATGTATTTACAAATAAATTCAAAATACGAATAAGTTAGTACTCTTATTTCTAATGTATTTAAAATTTTTAAATTTTGTTTGGAACTGTGATTGATATTTTTTATTTTTATAATTGATATTATTAAATTATATATATAATATTATTAAAAATTATTATATATATATATATATATATATATATATATATATATATATATATATATATATATATATATAGAGAGAGAGAGAGACAGAGAGAGAGAGAGAGAGAGAGAGAGTAGAACTAGAGAGATATGGAGTAAAAGCTAGTATATGATTAGGGATGCAAATGTATCCAACAAGTGGAGCTTCCATCTTATCCGCTCTCACGCAAAGAAACTACAGAAAAATTCGGAGACGAAAACGGAAAAATTTTGTTACTTAGAATCCACCCTTACATGATCCGTCTAAAAATTAAAATATTATAGATTTTAATTTTAGAGACAAATTATATTTTTTAGGGGCATGGCACTTGATTTTAAAATTATATATATATATAGCAAACTATGTTGTTCCAAATATATACATAAAGATCATTATAATAAAAATTAAAATATTATAGATTTTAATTTTAGGGGGCCACATTAATTTTTTTAATATTTTAGTGGGCCATATTAATTTTTTTAATAAAATTTGTCTTAATTTTTTTTCGAATTTTTTGGTCATTTTTCTTTAATTTTTACCGTCTTGTTTCTCTCTGAAATATATTGTCGTTATTATTGCTAATAATAATTGATCAGTAAATCTGATAAAAAAAATTTTCTTACTATTCGAGGTCAAAATTTTTTTCTATCAAATTTAAATTTTGGCCCCCCGAATCGTAATTTCTGACTTCGTCCCTGGAGGCAGGGGCCGGGCTCCCGCCCCCAGATTCGCCCCGTTTGCATCTCTATATATATATGATTAATAGTATACCAATAATATGAGTTGAGATAGACTGCTTTTATATAATAAGAGAGAGAGAGAGAGAGAGAGAGAGAGAGAGAGAGAGAGAGAGAGAGAGAAGGAGTAAAACTAGTATATGATTAGGGATGCAAACGGAATCCGGCCGTTGGTGGAGCTTATCCCGATCCGCCTTGACGGCAAGAAACGGCAGAAAATAAAAGAATTCGGAGGCGAAAAAAAAAAGTAATAAACCCCCCCCGCCATATTTACCATCTACTTTTTTTTTTTTTTCACTATTAGATTATTAACGTAGAATAGACCAATGTACAGCAATATTGCGTTTACCCCCACAAAATCCAACAAAGGACAAGATATTGATCATGGTATATATTGGGACTACTGCATATATGAAAAGAACAACTCAACCGCAGCTTCTGTATGCATGATCGAAACATGCACGCACTCAAAATTTTACAGTTCTCAAGTATTTGTGGTCGAAATTTTTGACCTTCGAATTTAGCGCACTATCCATTAATGAAATTTTCTAAAATGGATGGTGAGGATATCTTTTATTTAACAGGATGACCAGCTTTTGTTGTATTAGGTATGTACCGGCGGTCACCTTCTTATTATCGAGAGCAAAATATTTTCTCATCATGTAAAGTTAATATCAAGGGCTTTTTGATAAATTTTTATTTTCATTCTCATAATAATACCTCTTTAGTAAATATAGAATAATATTCCATTCCATTTTTGTTCATTTTGTTTTCCTTTTTGAAGTAATAGCTAATAATCTATGTTTAAAATTTTTAATTGAATTTATTTGTATGATTAGATTATGAAATAAAATTTTAAATTTGTCTCAAATTTAAAAGTTTTTTGCATAAAAAGTTATATGCAAATATAAAATATTAGTTGCAACTGGCGAGTTGTGTTATGCAATCTCTTAGTAATTGAATATGAAATATTAATTGTCCCCAAGTGAATGTTTAAAAAATTTTGAATTTGACTTTGCGATCAATTAATTGTTCTAACAAATTCAGTTCAATATCTTAATTAAAATAAATTAAACTTTTATAATCTTCACAAGTTTCGGTATAATTGTGCTTTTTTCACTATTAGACCAATATTGCGTTTACCCATCACAAAATACAACTAAGGACAAAATAGTGATCGTGGTATATATTGGGGCTACTGCATATATGAAAAGAACAACTCCACCGTACGTGCACTATCCATTCATGAAACACCACTATGTGTACGAAGCAACTATACGATTGCGTTCGCGGATCGTCCTAAAGCAGTGGTAAAAAATTTAGTGATTAGTATCTGAGACCGAAATTCGAATCCTAGTTGATTCACGTTTCTAGCTAAGTTTATTTCTAAATAAAATAAACGAAGCGGGTAGCGTGCTATATATATATATATATATATATATATATATATATATATATATATAATAAAAATTTCTTATGCTTATTAATAGCATCAAGTTATTAGTCTAATAATGTTGAGTTTTCCACCGTTGGATTGAGAGATGTGCAGGTAGGCTGATGTGGGCCCCTAGGATTAAGTGGGGGGTTGGTAGAATAGTATGATCTAACGGATAAAAATCATCAAAGGGATGGATCTAATGGTGGAAAACTTGGTAGCACCGAGTGCTTTGTGCTATTGATAGCATAGCAGCCGGACTCTATATATATATACCTATTTCTCAAAAAAAAAATAAATTAAATAAATAATTTTTTTTTTCCCTTTCCTTGATCTGCATCACAAACTTAAATGCAATCGAATTCTAAATTAATTAGCTCTAATAATGTTGAGATGTGGTTGCGTTCAATGACACGTGGCAATTTAAATGCAAATCTTATTCTAAATTAATTAGCTCTATTAATGTTGAAACGACGTTCACCTGTGAAATTACGACAGAGACTAATTATTAAATACTAAAGAAAATCTTAATTCGTCAATTGTAATTATAAGATCTAACATAATCCTTGTCCAAAAGAGAAAAGTTCTTTAATAACAACTCGTAATATATTTTCCGAATTTAGAAAAAAAAATTATTACCTACTCTAACTAATTAGTGCATTAATGGTGTATCTAAATTCCACTTAATTAAGCCCGGACGCGAGGAAGGTGTTAAATATAAAAATCTAATAGTTTAAAATTTTAAAGTACAACGACTATTGTTTCATAGTTAGCTTAAGATAAAAAAGTAGAGGATCAGATCCATAAGGGCAACCCATTTCATAGCTACATCGGCCTTACATGCGGAGGTCATCGCACTGCTCGAAACGTTGAAGGAGGCGATCAAGTGTGGAATATCTAAAGCTATAGTTGAAATAGACTCTCAAAACTTGTTTTCTTATGTTAGTCCACAAATTGAACCTCCTTGGCGACTCCAAAATATCATTGACTAATGCGCATTTCTGATAAAGCATTTGCAGCAGTGTATTTTTGTTAAAATATATCGTGAAGCCAATAGGGCCGCTGATTATTTAGCAAATCATGTGCTTAATTCAAAAAGTAAACTGGTTTTTGATCCTACCAGTGATCTTTCCATAGACTTTGTTAGGATACTCTTTGAAGACTCTGCAGGTAGAGTCTTTTTTGCTTAAAGTGTAATCGGTTTTGTGCTCTTATAATAAATTAGCATGTTGGCTCTTTTGAAAAAAAAAAATAAAAAAAATAAAAAAAAGATCCATAATTTTTCTTTTTCTTTCTTTTTTTTTTTTTTTTTTTTTTTTTATAAAAAAAGCATTCTTGTCCTTAATATTCCTTCCCATATTACCCACGAACATGTCGACATTTTCATGCACTCACATGCTGAGAAATCCCGCATCTCTTCCCAAAATCTCCCAGGTATGAGCACATTATGTCCTCATCAGTAGGGCCCTCCTCACACCCTCCCCGAAATTCTCAAAATACCCTTACATATAATGCACTCACCCACCGTGGCATAAAAAAAAAAAAAAAAAAAAAAAAGGAAAAACATATAGAGTTTAAGTACTATGCACGTTTGGACTTGGGTACATTAATTCAATTTGTATTAGTAAGACAAATTAAATATTGACTAACTTATCTACAGTAATTACTTAATAATGTTACCTACTATTCTTAACGTAAGTGACACAGAATTTAATGATTGATACCCAAGTTCTCAAATTTGAATTTTAATTAATTCATATTTAATTAAGTTAATTATTTAAATAAAATAAACGGTACGTATTTATCTCTGCATATATTATCTCTTTTTTAATAATGTTGCAATAGTTAAAAACAAGGAAAAACATTTGGGCTAATTTATTATATAAAAAGTTTATTATGTAAAAAGTCTATAACATAAGTATGGTAAATTTATGCTTCTTAATTTATTACAAATATATATAGTAAGAGAAGCTTCTATCTGATTAAGACTTTAATAAAGGCCCTACTTTAATTACCTACCAACGCATGATATATTCATATAAATATATATATATATATATATATATATATATATATATATATATATATATATATATATATATATATATATATATAAATATATATATATATATATATGCCACTTATGCACCAAAACAATTGTTTGACCTTGTTAGAAGCTAAGCAAAATTCATGGCATAGTTATTTGGTAAACCAGGTTTATTAACTTGTTTAGGGTGTTTTGGTCCTATCATCTCCTTTTGTACTTAACTTGAAGTTTTATCACTGTATTGATAAATAGTAGCTATAGATCCCTTTCTTAAGAAAAAGAAAGGGTGGATACATGCATGATGGCAACTTATTTTAATGATTGAACATACAAAGATTATTCTCAAGGTGCATATTTAGAACCCAAATATTATTCCTATTCCAGTATTAAAAAAAAAAAAGAAAAAAAAAGAAAAGAAAAAGAGGTGTGGGGGACATGGTTAGCTGGGAGAGTGCAGTATCAGTAGTTCTCGGTGTGATCATGAGGAAGAGCATTTGCATGCTTCATGAGGTGAGCAAGATGATCATGGAGTACATGTCCGTCGCCACCGCGGCGGTCCGGTTCGCCGGCTATGTCGTTCGCGGTCCGGTTCGGGTTCAGGTTCAGGTTGTATACTCTCCCTTGTCATCCATGTGGCTCAGGCATGACAGGTAGAACAATTTAGCTATATAATTACCAACATATATATTTTGTTATATATATATATATATATATGTAGTATTCATGCATGTCTCCCTCTCCTTTCATTAGAGTGCGTGGGTATTTTGCAGGTATGTATATGTACTAATAAGTGGTATGTATATTTAATTCATGAAGTTGTTGTAGATCCACAGTTGTTCTTAATTATATAGTTTTTATTTGTGATCGAGTGTACATGAATTAATAAGTGTATAATGGAGCTACATATAATTATATATAGCTTATATTTATTGGTTTAAATTAATTCTTGAAAAAGATCTTGGCATATGGTTTTGTGAGGAGATATTTATTCTCAATTTAAAGGAAGCTCATTTCATGGTTGTTCTTTAGATCTAGGTCAAAAACGTTAGGTCATGGATTGTACGTAGCATCCAAAATAATGTACGTACCAAGTGATTTTTTTTTTGCCTTTTTAGAGTTCAGAGTGTCAGATTTAGTATTTTGAATCAAAGATTGAATTGTGCGAATATTGTAAAAGTATGGGTTTAAATCAAAGGGAACTTTGAATTGGTTGGTGTAAGAGAAGAGCATATTTCACTTTTCATGTTTCTATATTATCTTGATCTTAATGCAAGAAAAATAGCTGCTATATGTGATGTATTTTGAATGAGCTGTTCCTAAAAGAGTATTTATTGAGTCATCTTCTGATCTCTACAAAGCTATGATCTGCAAGAGTGCAACGTTACCATGCTTAGAAAAAGGCAAGGAACATTTAGCCACATGAAATTTGGATTGTTTTAAGTTAAACCTACTTCAAATTGAACACTCACACAGAGGATATAAACAGTTGAAATGCGACCAAATTTGGTGTCAAATGTGAGCAGCTTGTTTGCGACAAATCATCCCTCACAAAGGCACTAACCACAATAAACCATTTTCTTTCTTCTCTTTTTCTTACATTACGCGCATAATCATCAATAAAATCATATTTAGGGTAAGACTAAGAAGAACATATTAGCACAAAAAGGTAATCACCTTTCCACAAAAATAAGTGGACTAGAAGATTACTGTAAACAGCAGTACACAAACAGAATGTCGAATTACAAAATGGAGTACATTAAAGGAAAATTTTTAGCGGTTGAATGATGGAGAGTATTGTCTGAAAGTTAAATTAAGACGACCAGGTCGCAGACTTGCCTCATCTACGAGCTGTTTCGGTGCTGTACTTGGCAAAATTGATGAAACTCCGTGAAATATTAGCCTAGATTTACCGCCAAAGATCAAGACATCACCCGATTCAAGCAAAACTTTACAAGCACTAGCTACGTCTCTGTTCGTTCCGTATAAAAACTTGGCAGAATCGCCCAATGAGAAAGAAACTACAGGTAATCCCTTATGCAGGCTCTCCTTCGTCTCATCCCTATCCTGCATATTAACAAGAATGTATGCAACTAAGAATCAGTTTCAAGACATAAGAAAGGAACTTATGATTCTGGTAAGAACATAATATACATGAGGTCATAAAATTTAAACTGGAGAGGCCCTCACCTATCACAGTTATCAGAGAATATCCTCACCAAACAAGTGCTTATACTTATTCATCAAAGACTATGGACAAGGTAACATAATAGGGCCAAAGATGCTAACAATAATAAATCCTTCTACTGACAGTGATAATACTTGACAGCCATTTAGAAAAGCATTTGAAGGAAAAGATTCAAGGCAATGAAAATGAGCATGGGTAACCTCAAGATAGGAGGATGTCTCTCAATAAAAATTAAAAGTTAGGTTGAAAATTTGTGGTGGTAATTCAAGAAACTTTCAGAAATTTAAGAAAAGAACAAAGCTTATGGATCTAAGTGTAGCATTACATCATAAACAATGTCCGTGTTTTATCTCATAGAAAATGTTTATAGATGACAATGTAAGAACTGAATGTAGTGAATATGCGAAGCCATAACAATCTTCATATATTCATACCTGATGAAGACCAAGCCTTCCATAGTTACTGTAGAAGTTCACAATGCATATGTCTGGTGACATCTTCGGAACTTCAGCTTCAACATTAATGTTTTTATATTTTTCTCTCAAAAAGTCATGAGAGGCATGAATCACTTTATCAACCAGATCACTAAAATCCTGTGGAATATTGGGTACTTTGGCACCATCTATCAGACGTTCGTCTTCTTCATACAATCTCGACACAGCGTCCCAATTCATTCCTAAGCACATCATCTGTAGATGCAACTTTGCACCGTCTCTAAATCTTGGCATATAGAATCCTCCTGACCCAATACCAAGATCTCGACATTTTTGAATAATTTTTACCTATAATCACAATAATGTGACAAAAACTGAGTGTATTTAAATAACCACTATTAATAATGCATCAAATTCACAACGGCATCCAGAAATTACGTAGTGTTACAATTGCTAATCCTAGATATATGGTCTAAACAAGGCTATATATACCTGAAATGCCATCTATTTACATATTTACACCCCAAGAATCTGAATTTTACAATATACTTTCACTAATACAACCTTATTTTAAGGTACAGCACAGCATCATCTAACTGATGCCAGAGATTTGTTTCTGTCTTGAAAACATTTAAAGAGGGACATTTAATAACTACATGGATATATGCAAGGAAACAATATTTAAATTTCTGAGGGGATAGTAGAAACTCAGTTTGCAGGAATATACATATGTAAATGAATATTTTGCAGCGGTATACATCCAAACATCTCAATTAAAATTTAGAATAGATGACAATTAATCAGGATTTAGTGCATAAATAAGCATAGCGTATAGAATCTTTAACTCCAGGCCTTACAGAAAATGCTTGTCTTTAACAGACCTGATTATGATGGTCTAAGAAGTTCTTCAATAGAACCATCCCTGATCTCAAGTGCATGTTCTGATGGAGACTATTCTTGGGACCTTCGAGTTCTTTGATCATTTCTCGGTTTATCTTATTTAGGGAATCAATGCTTTCTGTCTTGCATATGTCAAAAGGATGTTCTTCAGGTTCCGCTGAAGCAAATTTCGGGCCACTATTCCTCATCAATTTTGGAGACGCAATCTGTCAAGATCCAACAGAATGTGGAGATCTGCTCCTGTGATTAACATTACAGGAAACAAATACCCATCCTCCCAGTAAACTGAACAGTTTTCAAATATTGATAGATCATGCTAATAACCGATAGATTGTGATACATTACCGAAGAATGTCCGAGATAACTGCATTGCATTTTGATAAGGATGCACAAGATACAAATTAAACTTCGTATACAGGTTTTTCACTAGTTACATTTCAAAGGATAATCACCAGCTAAATAGCAGCCAATAAATTTTCTTACTGAAACCATCTCATGCCACCGACAAATCCTTTTTTTTTTTTTTTAGTTTTTGTTTTGGCTTTAACATATCAAAACAATGCCCTAAATTCAGATAATTAATGAACTAGCTGCAATACTGTTGCTTCACTGAATAGCACTCCCGGATCGACGATCATCCATATATTTAAGAGTTTTCAGATTTTTATAGACTCATTTCAAATACATGCAATCTCCAGATGTCAGAACCAATTTACATAAAACAGAGTCAAGTTAAAGATTTTCATGTAAGTTGAGGTTACTCATGTAATCTTTTCTCTGAGTCCTAAAATTGTTCAATAAGTCTAAAATCCTAGAAAATTACTGATGAAAATGTCCAAGGATCATACTTGATAAGATGAGGCCCCTATAAAAAAAAAAAATCAACGAAATGCCAAAGTAAAATGCTCGTTGCTCCCCATCACGCCCCATCTCACAAATCGAAGCTCAAACACTAAGGCAAAATGTCACAACGCACCAGCATAACCGCCAAATTAAGCCACAGAGACAAGAGCAGTGTAGGAGCACTCACCGATCCGCGACGACGACGACGACGATGAGGAGGAGGAGGGGGCCTCCGCGTCGCCGAGTGCTGATCTAGGGTTCTCGCGCCCATCGTCGTCGTCTTCGTCCTCGAGGAAGAGGAAATGGGGAGAAGAGAGAGGTTTGGGAGGGGAGAGGAGAAGGGTTTTGCGGTGTAGGAGGAGGAGGAGCCGCGAAGGAGACGAAGCACCATCGATGAAGAGCGAGCGCTTCGAACGGGGCGAAGTCCCCCACAGGAGAAAGGGCGCGACTCGGGTCGGGTTTATGTAATTTCGCTGTTTGGGCCCGAATCCGACCCGAACCCAACATAACGGGTCCGGGTCGAATTTACTGTCGGCGGTTTTGGGTGCTCCGTTAACGACTTCACTAATATTCGGAGCTGTGAATGGACTCTGCGCCGACTTTTCCTTGAGAAGTCGGTACGGTGAGGTGCGTCATCGCCGATTTTTCAACTTACGTTTGGAAAACCGACTTAGTTCTATTAAATAGGTGATAGATAAATATGGAGATATATACTCCGCAAATTATAGGCCATTTTTTGAATTCACACTCTCTTAACTTTTATTTACTTTAGTTAAACCAATTTATGGTGAGTTGTGTAAGTTACATACTATATTAAAACCAAAAGTTTTATGAAATTTGACAGAATCAGTAGTTCATGTAACGAAATTTGTGCTTGTGCTAGGATAAAATCGGGCCCCTTTCATTTTGATTTTGGTCGAATCATTGTGTTTTGGGCTTTGATGTTTCGACCCAGTCCGGTCCATAATAATAGTTCGGCCCATCGGCTTGTCGTCGACCTTGTGGATTGCAAGGGGTCTATTGGAGCCATTACCAAGTAAGATTCAATTTCTTATTTGATTGTGAACTAGTTTATTTTGATCTAACCTGACACGAACTCGAAAAATAATTTAGAATTTTGCATCCAAATTGGCACAATATCAGGTCCAAATATTAATCATGAATTCCTAATTACTACTCCATTACCTGTGCATTTCGAACCTAATCGATAAGTTGTGTGAACTTTAAATCCGCACGAGAACTATTACGTCCAATGCACCTAAGTGACCGGCTACACAAATGGATCAAGAAATTGCAAGTGATTATGAAAACTACAATATATTCTGTTTCGATATATATATATATATATATATATATATATATATATATATATATATATATATATATATATATATATATATATATATATATATAGTGTAGAGCTACTATACTATCGGAAGTATAGAGCATTTGATACTTCTAATATTTTGACCATTGGATTAAGAATTATACGGTTGAGATGATTGCGGTCCCCTTAAGATTGAGTAGTACCCCTAGGGTTAATAACTTGTACGATATGAATTTTTATCTTTCTAATTATAATAAAAAATTTGAATTTAGAGAACTATAAAGGAGTACTCTTCTTAGTATAATTTTCATGATATATACCACAGTCCACCTTCATAATGATTTATTAGAAGAAAATTAAATAGGGAGTAGTGCACATGTTTTCATATACCATGTTCCTCTTATGAAACTAAAGTACACATATACTGATCTTAAATGTTTTTGCATTCTAATAATTAACGTCGTAGATTAACCATCTACGACGCTATCTCTACTGATCTTAAATGTGATTTTTCGGATGCTATCAATGTACGCTATCTCTAGTGCCCATTGTGTCGAAGTACTTATGAAAGAGCTAGTGTGGGCCAATTTCTGTAGAGTTGGGCAGTGATGACATTTTTGCACCCTTTCTTAGACGTTTGTTTTTGTCTTTTTGGCCTTTCGTGTTTTTGTCTTTACGTTACTCTTTTTTTCTGTCTTTTGCCCTTTCTCTATTGTTTTTTTTTTTTTTTTTTTTTTTTCTCGTCGAGGCCAATTAGTCAGTCTTACTTTATATAGCTAAATTCATTTACTTAATGAATGAATTAGCAGGTAGCTAGTGTACTATCAACCTTTCTCTCAAAAAATAATTAACGTCGTAGATTGGACTCGTACCATAATTTATGTATAACTAATTGAATTTATGGGAGAATATATATTTGAGCTGTTTAATTTCTAGCAAATTGATCTTTTTACAGCCGAATATTTTTTTACCAAACTCCAATGTATATATATACTTTTAATGCAGAGGAGCCAACTATTTATTATTTTACTGTAGTTTAATTTGTACTTGATCAAACCAACTCATCTATGCTTTTTGTATAATTCTCATTTTCCTTCTTAGCACTTTATATATTCTTTTTTTTTATTTATTTAAAAATTCTATCTTATCCTTTCTTTTGGTAACACAAGTAGCCAGACAAGGCAATTGCATAGTAACCAATTTGTTGCATGCTTTGAACGAGGCTTTTCCTTGTCACTCTAGAAGAGGTCAAAACATGGTGTACTTGTATGATTCACATACGTACATACCCATCCAAACATCTTTGTTTTTTGTGTTCACGCTAGCTTATCACTCCTCCATTATTATTTATTCTGTTTATGTTTAATTTATTTGATACATATATATATAGTATATATATATATTTAATTATCTCCTGCATCAACTAAGTCACGTACAACATGGCAAGCTATATGGCCACTCTAATCTATACTTTTATGTGTTTTTGTTGCCACTCGTCCACGGCCGCATGTGAATGTACTTCCCAAAATCCAAAGTGCCACCTCACGTGATATTTGGTAGTATGTGTATATCATAGGAATCCTAGAGGAGACTCACATGCCAATATATTTTATTATATATATATATATATAGATAGAGAGAGAGAGAGAGAGAGAGAGTTGAGTTTGAATACTCTCAAAAGACTAATGGGATGGTCTTTTGAGTTTTTAGCCATTGGATAGAGAGATGTGGTGGTTGGTGGTGGTAGGTGCATGGAATGGTATTAGATGCAAAAGTTATTAGTAATCAAGGAATAGATCCAAGGGCTAAAAACTTAGAAGCACTAAAGGGTTGCTGCTTCTAAAAAGTATTCTAACTTAATTATATATATATATCTATACTATCACGTATATTCAAATTTGGGTCTATTGACAGACCCATTTTTCGGCGAAAAAATTAGCGCCCATTTTTCTCTTTCCGTACGTAAAATTTTAAATATAAGAATAAAAATAGAAATAGAAATAGAAACCGAATATGTAATTTTTCTATAACAAATTATAGGTGTGAAAATTCTAAAAAATATATTTTATCCTATAAAAGATTCTATTATATATATATTTTCGAATTTCAAAATAATTTTTTAAAGATATGATTTTATTTTTCTATTTGAAATTTCAATAGTAAGTTTTCTATAGCAGATTGCGGGTGTGAAAATCATATAAAGGATATTTTTCTATTTAGTTTTAAAATATTTTTTTAGATATTTTGAAAATCCTATAAAATATTTTTTTCTATATATATTTTCGAATTTCAAAATTATACCATCTTTTTCTTTTTAAAAAAATTATACATTCTTCTAATAATTATTATGTGCATTTGTACGTATATATATATATATATATATATATATATATATATATATATATATATATATATATATATATATATATATATATATAAAGAGAGAGAGAGAGAGAGAGAGAGAGTCTGACTACTGTACAGTCGGTAGCACAAGGATTTTCGTATTACCAAGTTATTTTCGATGATACGACTTTTCTATTCGACGGTCAGTTTCGTTAGATATGATTTATACTATTATAAATATTTAAAAATAAAATTTTATATTTTTTTAATATTATTTGACTAGTGATCAAAATATTTTAAAATTGACAATGTTAATGACCAATGTGATGCATGCGTTTGTGAATTTAACGGTATAAAACAATTCTAATCTGATAAAATTTTTATAGAAATTTTTTTTCACTATTTAAAATAAGATCAGTACATCCGAACCTAAATTCAAGTCTTTGGTCATCATTTTTTATGAGGATTTTTATTTTCATCTGTTTATTTTTAGACTACTTGTTTGATAGGTAATAATATCGAAAAATTATAAAATTTGATTTCCAAATACTTTTAATAGTGTAGATCAAATTTAACGGAATTGGTTATTGATTCAAAAGCCGCATAATCGAAAAATAACTTAGCAGTACGGAGGCCTTCGTGCGAATGAATTGCTGTGCATGATCATATATGTGCAATAATATTGGAAGCAATTAATTTGAAACTGTTGTTAGTATATTGAATTTGTCACAAGAAATTCCTATTAACTAGGGTGTACTGTAATTATAGCAAATTAAGTGTACAAAGAAATTTAATGACTTTGTGAATATTTGAACCAAATTCCATCTAAGTACAACCACAGAGTCATAGCATATATATATATATTTGGATTTGTTCTACATATTAATTACAACTTGTAACAGTTAGTATGATTTTTTTTTAAAAATTGCACTCTTGAGTTCAATTCTGTTAGATTTGGTCACGTCCCCTGCTCATAAGTTTCTTAAGCATGTATATTTAATTTTCAAGCACCTTTTCAATAGAGGCTTTAATTAGCTAACTTTTAATACCTAGGGCCATATGGTGTCGAGGGACACCTAATTAATGCTATTTTACATAAAAAAAGAGATCATAGGATTAGTTGTAGTGTTTACTTTACGGAATTCAATATATAACTTTGAATGATATCCATGAATTGCATTTCCTGATGATATGTTAGTTATCCTCACTATCATTAAATATGTAACTCCCGAGTGTATATATATATATGCTCCAAAGGTATAGGGTAAAATATCTCTTGATATATATATATAGCAAATTAATTAACCTTTTGAGAGAATAATTATAAGACATGCACGAAGTTAAAAGGCTTTACGTCCGTACGAGTAATTCTCCTATATATATGAGAACAATTGTGTAGTAGAGCAGAGATGGAGTCACGAGAGGCTTGTCAAAAGTACATGCGGCCAAACATGGCAATGCCTGGCAAGCATGGCGACACAACCACACCATAAATCTCTCTCTCTCTCTCTCTCTCTCTCTCTCTCTCTCTCTCTCGCGCGCGCGCGCGCGCTCTCTCTCTCTCTTTATACGTTCTTTTTTAGAATTTATGAAGAGAATTGTTATCAAGTTTAATTATACGCGCGGCAGAAGAGGCTTAATTTCTTGGACAATGTATTGAGATAGAATAAATTCTAAACAGCTCTAATATAGCTAGGTCTAGCAATATTAGAGTTGGCTTTTACTGAATTATTTTTATTTTCTAGGGATGAAAATTTATCATAACAACCTGCAAAGAGTACTCTCCACTCCTAGAAATGGGCCCTTCGAAATACTACCTATATATATGAGCATGCATGATATATATAATAATATTAATCGATCCACACATCATATATATATATATATACAGTTAAAAGTATGTTTTTATTATAAGTTACCAATATATACATCAGTAATTAATTAATATAGCTGCATGCAGGTACGTAAAGGATTTTTATTGAGGACCCAGAGCTAGCATTTCCCGTACCTATAGCTAATAAGGAGAAAGATTCGGAGAGGACTAGTAAATTAAGATGCTCACAACTAAGCAAAGACAATTCCCTTTTTCAGATGGTGATGGCCGAACAAGAAGAGCAGGGCACAATGCCTTTCTCCAATAAAGCAGGGGATGTGGGGATCAATTGTATTGTATTGTACTGTTGCTGCCACATACAGATCGAACGGCCACCGGGTTCATATATATATATATATGATGATGATGATGATGATGATGATGATGATGATGATGCTGTATGTGATGCCACCAAACTTTCCTGTCCCAACCAAAAATACAAAGCATTCTCCCACATGTGAAAGCTGCAACAGTCATATCAAATGTTGGAGAATCTACCCAGTTAATATTCACCTCCTAGTTATTTGCATATATGCAACTCTCACCTTGCATTCCATTTTTCCTTCTTTTTTTTTTCTTTAGAGAGAGAGAGAGAGAGAGAGAGAGAGAGAGAGAGAGAGAGAGAGAGAGAGAGAGAGAGAGACCATGCCATTTAGCAAAAGAAATTGATATTGTCGAAGCAAAAAAAAGATTCAAAATATGATTAATTAGGCACAATATACATACTGTTAACAACAGTGGATATTGCCTTAGCAACTCTGCTAAACCCTAATAAGGGGCCTTTCAAGTTCAAAATAGAAAAGATTACAGTTTAGATCAGATTGCATTAAATGATCTCCTAATTGTTTGCTACTATATACCTAGGTTACAGTATTTAATGTTATCTGTTTTGCTTTTTTTTGTACAAGAAAATTTTAACTGACCAAGACTAGACTAAAACTAGAAAATTGAGATAAGATTCGAGTTCAAGCTCTCCTAATGCTATGTAAAATTATTTTTTTTTTTCAAAAATATTTTAAGTTACTAGTAAATAGTGTTTTAATATACATTTTATAGTCAAACATCTCCAACCTAATGATTTGGGAGAGGACGTGCACTGCATCTGGGGTAGGTGGATGGAGAGGAAACATAATCGACCTCACCGGGCTAGATTAGCCAGACTTGCACTTGGCTGGTGGTCTATCTGGAAGGCACGGAATGATGTAATTTTCAGAAAGGCCCAGACTGACCCTTTGGCGACGCTCCGCTCCTGTAACCGCTGGATGACGTTGTGGGATTTACCACCCCCAAGCCATTCTCCGGCAATGTAGCAGTTGTAGTTGTTGTTGTTGTTGTTGCTTTTTTTTTTTTTTTTTTTTTTTTTTTTTTTGTCGCTTCTTGGTCGAGGCCCTCGTCAGTCTGTTTTACCTAATTTATCTTTGCATTGTATGAAATGGGTAGCTTGCTACCGTTTCCTCAAAAAAAAAAAAAAACTTTTATATTAGTTGATGCCAATCTTATGTAATGTATTGAAGGTGCTTGCATTGCTAGCAAATCTCTCGACTGCTGTTATGTCCAATAAGTTGCTGCCAAGTAAGCATTATTTATGAGAGATAGTTCTCTACAAAAATTGGATTTTAATTGTGTTATTAATTAATGATAATTAGCCAATAATATATGTTATTGATTATTGATCCTTCCAAAGTTTGGTAGGAGAATGCATATAGTACGTTAGCACGCATTTTGGCGTATCCTCTAGTTTTATGTTTTTAATTATGAAATCAAACTTCGAATGCATGTGACAGTATCCGAATAAATTGGAGGGAAATTGCTATTTAAATGCGGAGTTTATTATTTAATATATCTTATATTAAGTGGTATGCAGCTATAGTGTGATAAATATTACCTATATATATCGATCGAATTAGGGTAGGACTTAATTAATTACCAGTTTTGTTTTTCAGAATACACACACACACACACACACACACACACACACACACACACACACACATATATATATATATATATATATAAGCGTTGCTTTTAATGTAGATGATGAGAATTATTTATGGACTCAATTGACCTGATATTTGGATTCGAGTGCAAACACCTTATTTGGTGAGGGTGACAACTATTTTGTAGTTAAGAAAAAATAAATAAATAAATAAAAGACTTAGAACTACACGAATTCAAATTAAGTAATCTGATATTTGCATGTTCCAAAAAAACTTTGAAAAAAAACATAAAACAATTTGAAAATTCTACTTTCATTGCCTTTAACTATCCTTTAAACTATCCTCTCTAGGTGATTTTTTCACCATAAAATCATAAAATTTCATGTGTTTGTGTCATTTCAAATCTCTATATGTTAATTTGTGCAATGTTTGGATGAGGCTTGAGAATTAACATACAATTAAACGTACACGCAATGTGCTCATGCAATTATTGTGATAACTGTTCATATATATGTAGTAATTAAGAGGGGAAAAAAAACCGTAATTTTTCTTTTTTTTGCAATTATGGGTATTTGTTGAACTATTTGTAACTAGTGTGGTTCAGAGATCGATGATCGATGTGGTAGACATGGTCTTTACAATAATTAATTAGGATGAGACAAGTTAATAAACAAGGTAACGTATATATATAGGACTATGATAGGGAAAGGATATCCAGCTGTACATATGTCAATATGCGCATACATGTGAGGAGGTGGGTGCATAGACTTAGTATAAAGATAGTCCACGTGGCAAGAGATGAATGGTTAAGAGTTAGTAATTAAACACCTCCATAGCAAAAGCCTAAGCCAAAATGATCGAACACTCTCCAAACCCAATATAGCAAAAAAAAAATAAAAAAATATTGATCAAACTAATGGTGATCGTAATCATAATTTTACAGTATAAAAAATTAATTAAAATATTTTAAAGTTTTTAAATATTTTACACTATAAAAATGATATATTAATTAATTAATTAGTTATCACATTAGCAATGGATAATGTGTTGATAATTCCTTATAATTCATATTAATTATCTAAGCTGTGTAATTTAAGATATATCCTCAACTTAATAATATTTCGCGCGTGAGAGGTCCGAGTACTAACATTTTTTTAAATTGAATCGACACAACAAGTGCGGTGCAGGAGATCTATTTGTACACCAAGTGCATGCATGGCACAGCCACGGCATGCGGCGTGATTGGCACGTGCGGGTTGTAGTATTACAGAACAAACCCCCCGTGAAGAGGCCTTGGAGCCACTCCAAATGAGAAACCGTAGCCTGGACTCGGTCCACCACGTCAGCGTTTAGACCATCCATGCATGTACCCTCGGATAATAGGGAATCCACCATATATTGATCGAATCCTTGTCCTTGATATCCTTCCTCTGATATATCACTTAAAATTCTCTTTTCTAATTTTTTTTAACATAGATGATTTATATACATATATATGTGTGTATTGGCATGGTGAGAGCTTTAATTAAACTGCTAGCTAGAGATGTGGATACATATACTCATGGTCGACGTCGCTATAAAAAAATTAATATTTACGAAAGTTTTTTGCATTTAACGATGGTTAAGAGCGTTCTAATATAGTCTAGGGTTACATTTGAAAGCGTGAATTAAAGTATCTACAAATGAAGAATCACCTTGCACGTATATAACAATATTACTTATGCCAATTAATTAAGCGTCGGTAAACTAAATATATTTTGATGTTTTAAAGCGTCAAGATTTTACATTATTTTTTGAAAATCTTAACCCTTCAAAGCATCAAAAACTTAAAAATACATTTGATAAATTAGTTTGATATAATAGAGCTAGGTTTCATACGTACAACGACTCTTTTTGAAGTATCGATACTTACTATATTATAGAGATGTACGTACTCCTAAGCGTTGTGTTCTTATATTGAGATTTTTTTATAGTACGTGGTGGTGGTGGTGGTGCAGGACCACGAAAGAATCTCTCTACGAAAACCCATGTCGTCCTGTTTCTCTCGATCTCATGAGCCACGTCCAAACAACGAACCTCCCTCCTTTGATGCCTTCCCTGCTAACAATGGTGCCCCGATCACGAGTAGATTCCCTCTCTCTCTCTCTCTCTCTCTCTACTATCTTAACTTATTGTTGAACATCTACTTAATCAACTGCATAAAAGACCAGAGAAGTAACTGTGACTCCAAAATTATGGTGTTGGCCGTACCCTTCAGCTAGAGGGAGCATTTGATGCTATATGTATGTGGTACGTGAATCCAAAGTTAGGCCTATTTTGGTGCATGTCCCTCAACTCGTTCTACAGACACAATTACTTTCGTACTTTCGATCGAGCTAGCCCTAAAAGCACTGAAACCACTTTATTGTAAATAAATTATATGTTTAATTCTCAGAAATTGCCGGTCGATACAATAATATTGTAGCAACAGCTGTCGATCGTGACTATTTATCAGATCAGTTTTTTTGAATAATATGGTATTACGTACGATTGATTCTAAACGTACGTACCCAGGTTTTGTCCATTATTTCATTGTCTTCTCAATTTCTGCTGGTAAGTCAATCTTTTCGGCAGTAATGACAACCTTCGTTGAGAAAGCATTCGATAAAATTCTCCGATACTTTCTGAAAGCATCGTCATTTTATAATAATGGAAGAGCAGGCTTTTAACGCGCATTTGAAGTTATTTGAAGTTTTAAAGAAAAATGCAGCTGTCTGCGCAGATACTCCCCTTCACATATGAGTTCGATACTTTTGGATAGATTTAAGATGTGGATTTGATCTTTTGCTTTGATATTAGTTAAATTATATGAAACACTAGTCACGCTTCTCTAATAATATTTTTAATATTTATATTCAACACCTACTTCTTAGCCCTTGTCCTCTTCAAACTAAAAGAACATTGGAGTACAGCTTATTAAAATGGTTCGGAAAATTGCATTTATAAGCTCTTGGAACTCACGTGCATGCATGTAGTAAAAATAATCGTAATGAAAGATTCAAAAAAAAAAAAAAACTTTATATAATAATAATAATAATAATAATAATAATAATAATAATTTATTAAGAATTAAAGTTGTCATCAAACATAGAAGTTACCACAAGTAGGCAGCTTAATTTGGCTGCAGTGCTTACAATATTAAACTAGGAAGATGTGGATAATTTTATGAATGATTTAACTAATTTAATATGAGGTGTGGACAAACGCATGGGTTATTAAACTAATTAGTGGTTATGGTAAACCAGTGTAATGCGGTTTAGAGATATATGTTACTAAAATAACCTTAACTTAATTTGCTCGTGAACAGTAGAACACATTGCAAATGAGTTTCTAATTCTTAAAAAAGAATTAATCTTACGTTAATTTATGGGTTTTCTAGCACTATAACAAAATATGTTTTAGACGACGTTTTTTAAACGACGTTTTCTTCTAACGTCTTTAATATTTAGTATTTGCCGACACTATGATTAAGCGTTGTCGCCAATAAACATATTTTTATCAAATGTTTATATAAATTTTTCGACGTTATATTAAAACGTCGGTATATATATTTATCCCGACATGTTTATTTAACGACTCTTTACACGACGCTTTTATAAGCGTCAGAATTATTTTTGCCGATGCTTTAAAGCACCGCTAAATATCATTTAAAGTGTCCTTAAATACAAAATTGTTTGTAGTGTGGGAATCAACTTTTCAAGAAACTAGAAGTGAACATTATATATACATTGGGAGTCCAGCTTTGTAGTCCTGCATTATTTTCTAGCTAGATAATAAATTGTTTTTTTTTTTTAATTCCAAACTTTTAAATTCTCAAATTATTATAGTTTATTTTATTTCAATAATTAATGTTTTGTTTTGTTTTGTTCATTTTTTCCTAGCCCCTATACAAGCAGTCTTGTAATTAGTAATAATTAAGACTTAATTATTTCTTTTCATTGTTTTATTTCTTTCGGTAGATAAAAAAGGGGATTAAGGTTTCTATATATAATATATGTCTCTGTTTAGACCTTATGATTCTCTATTGTGACACATATATAGCTAGCTCTATACAATTCATGGTATTAGCAT
The DNA here is from genome assembly GCA_025177825.1 of Aechmea fasciata. NCBI lineage: Eukaryota > Viridiplantae > Streptophyta > Magnoliopsida > Poales > Bromeliaceae > Aechmea > Aechmea fasciata. The sequence continues at coordinate 14,271,812 of CM045927.1, read as the reverse complement.
AAGAATTTACAAAGGAAATGACAAAATAAACAGATATATTCTAGCTGCCCAAGGGTAGTTTTGTAAAACCACTTTCTTGCACATAATCTAAATATTTGAGGAAATTGAAGCAGCTCAATGTGTGGGTTCCATGAGGACATTAATTATTAATTATATATATGGTCCATGCATGTGTATATATAAGCACTCCCTCCTCTCTCAATTTGAGTAGTAGCCCACATAGAGCTTCTTCTAATTGGTAGAGAGAAATAAGAGAGAGAGAGAGACAGAGAGAGAGAGATCGAGAGAAGAGAGAGAGACAGAGAGAGAGAGATCGAGAGATGGTCTCTAGGGAGCACAAGAAAGCTGGTCTACATGAGAAACTGCAATTGCTTCGTTCACTTACCAATTCTCATGCAGTAATTTGCTAAATTTCTCATGCTTTTTTGTGGTCCAGTTCAATGCTCTGGGTTTAACTCTCTCTCTCTCTCTCTCTCTCTCTCTCTCTCTCTCTCTCTCTCTCTCTCTCTCTCTCTCTCTCTCTATATATATATATATATATAGATCATTTGCTATATATCTAATTAATTTATTGGTGATGTTCCCTAAGTACTTTTTTGTTTTCAAAATTTTATTTATTTATTTATTTTTGCAAGTTTTCACCATTATAAGAGCCTCAATACATGACTTCTATTTTGATGGTAGGAAACATTGTGATTAATTAATTCTCTGTAAATTCATTAGATAAGGCCTTAATTAGTGTGCTATCGATATTCATGATATAATTTTTTCCACACAATTTCCAGTGAAATCGCATAAAATTCTACATTCACCCACGACATTATTCAAGTAATTTATTATGATCAAATGGCAGTATATATGCAATGGATAATTAATCTTTGATTGGTTGACAAGTTCTAGAATGGATTTTTATCCCCTTTAATCAGTACATTAATTCCAACAGATATTATTAGTGTGACAAAAAGAATCATCCAGCTTTGAATGGACTTGATTACTTAATATACACATATTAATTAGAGTTAAGCCCATGGCTTTTCTTGAACAATTAATTGTATATTAGTGTGTGTATATATATATATCACACATCTAAACTTTTATCTTCATTTGCGACAGCTAAATAAAGCTTCGATCATTCTAGATGCGACAAAGTACATTGAAGAGTTGAAGGAGAAGGTTGCGAAGCTGAATCAAGAGGTCGCATGCGCACAAAGCATCGTCGTAGAGGATCCCTTGCCTATGGTACATATATATATTTCTTTTATTGGGTATTAATTGATCATCTTTTTATAATTGAAGTTTAATTTGCTAGCTAGCTAGCTTATTATGTTCTAGCACCTTTTGCTTAGATCTAAATTAATCATGATTAATTAATTAAGCAGGTCACAGTTGAAACCCTGGAGAGGGGATTCCTCATCAATGTATTCTCAGATAAGAGCTCCCCAGGATTGCTTGTCTCCATACTAGAGGCTTTTGAAGAGCTGGGACTCGAAGTAATGGAAGCTAGGGCTTCTTGTACCGACACATTTCGCCTAGAAGCAGTTGGAGGAGAAGTAAGCAAAAAATCCACCATCCCTTATATATATGTTTGATTCTCTGATCAATTAATGCGCGCGACAATAATAATAGGGCAAAAAATTGCAACCTGGTTAATTAATTATTCCTATATATCTACGTACCAATTGATCTTCTCCAAAAAAAACGAAAAAGAAGAAGAAGAAGAAGAAGTTAAACAAAACAAAACAAGAGTAATTAATTCTACTAAAATTACATGGAAAAAGAGTCTTGTCAATTCAATTTGAACAAGCTAAAATGCAACTCTAGCTATTTTCTTAATCCTGTCAAATTAATACAAACTAAGATATTTCACTGAAAATAAAAGAAAAAAAATGCAAATATAACAATTAATTTGTAAAAATTATCTAGTCAATAATTACTATATGTGCTTAGATCAACTTAAAGTTTACATACATAGAATGCACTGCATTTTTATTTTTATTTTTTTTAGAAAATTTAACCATAGGCCGTGGATGGGTGATTAATTTCTATGCGAATAATGATATATTGTTTTGTTTTTTTTTTTTGTAGTGAAAAATTTAACCATAGGGTGCGTGCATATATTGATATATATCAATTAATGATCGATCTCCCCGTATCAATTTATAATGGCTAAAAATGCAGCAGTTTATAAGATCGATCATACTACTATGGCATATATTTCTGATTCTCGAGTTAATTTATTGTAATTATTTGCATATATGTTAATTATGCTCTACCCTTAGTTATCCTGGCTCCTTAATTAACACATATACTTGCTTTCAATATTATTTAAGGTGTTTAAACATGCAATGTTACATATATATTTGTACTGTGGACCAAATTAACATGCATTTCACTTAACTCGTATTTTCATTAAAATATTTTTTGATTGACTGATAACTACACCATACAAGCAATCGTTGAGAACTTTTAAAATTCAACAATTTGCCTCATTCAACCTCGATCACACGATCCGCACGCACTAATATACGTAGTCTACTAAATTATATATGTAGACAAATTAATACCATTCCTCTTAAAATCATGATATATTAAATCATCACTAATCTCAACTTAATTTACTTTATGTTGCAGAACCTAGCTGAAGGGGTCGATGCACACGTCGTGAAGCAAGCGGTGTTGCAGTCGATTAAAAATTGCTCTGGAAATTAAATTAGTTGTAGTACTAGAATAAATATTTGTTAATTACTAGCTAGCGCAAGCTAGCTAGCTAGTTTTCCCTTCTAATTAGCTTTTGTTTGAGTTGCAATTGCAAGATCGAGCTTCATAATGAAGTTAATTAGTGCTTACTATATATATATATATATGTGTGTGTAATCGGCGATCGATCAATTATGAAATAGCCAAGCAGGTAGCGTGCTATCGTTCTCTCAAAAAAAAAAAAAAATTATGACTCAGCCAAACTCGATAAATGTGTGCTGTGGAACAATATATATATATACAAGCGATTAAACAGGAAAAATCTTAAATAGTCAAATTATCGAAATAAAAAGTTTAGGCTCCTATTTGGCATGTTAGCGGGTCGGATCCAAATCTCAAACAACTCCCAAGTCCCAACACGTACGCTTTCCAAATTCGAAGTCCGAAATCTCGGCTCGGCTGCTTCGACCCGTTAGCCGAGCCGACTCGCGCGGCTCGAGTGTCGCACGAACGAAACGTCCGCATGCGGGGGAGGCATCCGCACCGTGGGATCGAATCGCACCGCGATATATCTATCTCCCGCCACTTCTCCTTACTCCTCCTTCTAGAAGCTTCCACTCCATGTTCCTTCGCACTTCCCCCTCCGCCGCTATTATTATTATTATTATTACCATTATGCCATCCACAAGCAAGACGCTTAAGAGGAAGCCCCTCTCCGACCTCACCAACGCCGCCGCCGCCTCCGCCTCCGCCTCCGCCTCCGCCTCCGCCGCTCCTCCCAAGACCTCGGCGTCGCGTTCCTCTTCCTCGGCTAATCGCGATGCGGTTTCGGCAAAATCGAGCGCCATTTTCGGACCCCGCATCCCCGGAAACCCTAGGGCGAGGGAAATTCCCAAATCCGCTGATGGGGCGGAAGAGATCGGCGTAGATCCTGGTAAGATCGCTTGATTCGCCCTTATTCTTTGAATTATTGGTGTCCTGGAGCTTCAAATGGTCTGTTGATTTGGAAATTGTGGTATGAGATGTAGGGCTTAGAGGATTTGATGATGTGTGATGTGCAATGGAATCATACAGCTTGACTTTGTATAATTAGATGGATAATATAATGTTTTCCACATTGATGAGCGGCTATTCATGATCGGTGGATTTCGATTTATCTTCTTTATATAATACGAATTGTTCAGTTGTATTACCTACTCAGTAAATTTTGCAATTACATTTAATTATTGGTTATGATCCAATTTTACCCATCTGTTGACAATTTGAGAATGTTAGTTTATACAAGCAAATGTGTTGTTATGCGTCCTGATTCCATATCTGCTTTTGCAGCAGGAGTTCCTGAAATTCATTTCAATCTACTAAGATATTAATTTGCAGCATCAAGTCCCTTAATTGGTATTCTATGATGGCCCAGTGCTTAGAAAATATATATATCAAGATATAACACTTGTTCCGAGATGCCTTTCACAAAATCAAAGACATGTAAATATTCATGGCGCTGAAGGTACTGAAAAACCCTGTCGGTATCTAATACTAACTTAGGATCCAATTCTAGCATTTTATATTTGGAGTGGCTATAATTTCCTATCAAAAGTCCCCTTATAATAAGACCTGAGAGTGAGTAGGCCAAAAGGTATAGGTTGCAAGTGTATCTCTGCAGAGAACTAACAAGCTTTGATGTTTAATTCTACTTGTGCTTTTCCTGAGAACTGGAGGATATTTGGTGTTTCGACAGTTAAACTTATTGCGATTATGTTATACCTGAATGTTAGTTGTTGTAATGGATTCCAGAGGGAAAAGAGGTTCAGGGCAAAGATCTTGTAGACTGTGTGGCACTTGGTTACTCGGAAGAAAGGATCAAAAATTTTGGGTAGGTGCATTATCACATAATGAGATGCCTTTTCTGCTTTCATCACCTCTATAATCAGTTTGCTCCCCTTTAATGATTAATTTAGGTAAACCAGAAGTAAAACAACAGAAAAAAGTTCACAAATATTTACTTGTATAGGACTTGGACTATTTTAGCAGATTTTTTTTTTTAAAAAAAAGCGAAAAGATAAAAATTGATGATTTTGCATTATCTCGGTAAACATTGATAAGGCCTTTATTTTCTCTTTCTCTTTTACTTCTTTTTTACCGTTCGCAGTGGGACGAGCTTTGGTTTCCTGTTCAACTATATAGTTCCTCGCCTTTTTTGTGATTCGGGTTGCGCAAAGAACCCCTGCAGGCCTGAATCAAGATTGGACTCATTTATAATGGGGTTGTATACACAGAGGAATGGGAAAAAAAATAGCAAAAAATCGAACAATTATACAATATCTACCTTAATAGCGAAATATTGAACAATTATACAATATCTACCTTATGTAACACGGTGGGATTATTTAGCTACCATGTTCAGCAAGGCAATAACCAGTCAAAATGATAATATTGTAACACAACCTGCTTCTTTTCTGTCTCATTGTCTTTTTGTTTTTAAATCTTAATTGCTAGCTGTGCTATTGTTTTACTGGATGAGAAAAGCTTTGCTGGTGAGCTCTGTTTAGCAAATTTACTTTCATGCAATGATCTTACTGTGCATTGCTTTCACGCAGGAGAAAATTGAAGGAGCGTAGGGATTTTCTTCCTTGCACCATTTCGGTTGGCCAGAAGACTAAAAGGGTATGTTCTTCCTTGTAGATTAACTCTTCTTTGTCTTCAAGTGCCAATATTCGACTGACAAGAAATAGTTATATGTGCTCTATGCCTATCAAACTCTATGTCCTTGTATCAATTGCCGCCAAATGAGTGCCTTATTGGATAAGAGTACGGCTATTAGTTTTCCACTTTTTCTATGGGGAGACAATGTTTAGAAGACACCATAATTTGTAAAGCCAAAAACATAGATATGTAGTTTCTGTTGATCTACGACACAACCATTGGGTCTAATGGTAATTACCCATATATGTAGTTCCTATTTGGCATGCTTCTTTTTTCTTAACTAGTAAAACTGACTTAATTGGGAGCTAAAAGGTCTTCCGGAAGCTGTTGAAGATTTTGGCTTGACGCAGAAGCAGTAGTTCCAGACTTACAGTTGAACTTTGCTTTGAAGAAATTGTTGGAGGGTTAAGAGAAGAAAATCTAGTTCTTTTATCTGTCGGATTTCATCTATTATCTCTGAATCACTAGTTTTCTTTTCGCAATTCTCTTGCAAGTATTCTCTTCTCTTCCTCTGTTCCTTGCGATCTTTCTCTGATATATTTCACTTCCTACTGATCTTTTCTTTCTTTTTGGGGATGTTCAAAACATCACAGAAATACCAGCACAAGAGACGTCCAGATGATCTTAGAGGATCCGTACTGTCTAATGACTTTATTGAGAAGCAGAGAGCGTATTTTGCGGAAGTTGACGCGTTCCAACTGCCCGAGGAAGAAGTCTCGGAGGGCGATCTTGAGTAGGTGAGTGGTAACCAATACCTTCATGTTCTTTATATAGGTGTGAACACAGATCACTAACCCACAATTTGTAGAGCTAGCATACACTATACAAGCTAAAAAGGTAACCAAATATTTTGACAAAAGAAGATTTTGAAATCTTAAATATAGTAAAGATAACTACTAAATAAATCTGCTTGCTATAACTACTAAATACATGTACTTTCTAGTGTTGAAAGAGAATTATAGACGACTTGCATCAACGAGAAGCTTTTTTGCTTTTCAAAAGCAATACACCTGCATTTCAGTCTTCTAGTAGGACATATATGTTACTCTTCTCATAAGTAATTCCACTTTGCACAGTATCTCTATGATACAAATGAAAATGTTTCTGGCGTTTAAATGATTTTGATTTCATGTTTTAGTGACTGTGTAATTAATGCATGTTTACACAGATTTATTCTACAATTAAAACACCTCTCATAAACTGAATCCTACTATTGTTTTCACACGAATTCTATCATTCTCTGATGAGTAATTGCCGACCCTTTTGGAGTATCTGCAGCAAGAAGACAAAATCTCGAGTAGTTTTAAGTTTTTACTCTCTTTTTTCTTCAAACCAAAGGAAAAAATAAAAATAAAAATGGGAGAACAAGTGATCAGATTGGACATCGCAAGAACATTTAAGGGGTTACATCAAAACATTAAAAAAAATAAAAAAGGCCTTAAACCCTAAACCCCAGATGATCCATAGTAGGAGAATGAAAACCCCTCCCCTCCCCTCTTTCAAATGGGCACATGTCTCTTCAAGAGCTGCTTCCCGGCGACGGCGATCCCGGCGACCAAGCCGCCGATTGCCCCGGCCACGGCGGCGGAGCGCGGCCCCGCCGCCGCCCTGTAGATGGCCCCGGTCGCGAGACCCGCCGCCGCCGTGGCCGCCACCCCGTCCTCCCCGTGGCGGCGGCGATCGCGCTCTCGGCCGCGGCGAAGATGAGCCCCATCGTCCCCGCGGCGTTCCCCGCCCTGCGGCCCGCGAGGCCCGACGCGTTGAGCACGCGGTTGAGCCGGAGCTTGCGCGAGTCCCCGGCTCGGCGGCGCGGAAACCCGCGGCTGCGCCGCGGGCGCCGCCGAGGGCGGCCCCGGAGAGGTAGGCGGCGCCGCTGTAGAAGCTGAGGTTGTGGCCCCAGGAGCGGCGGCGGAGGCGGGCCTCCTCGTCGAAGAGGAACTCCGGGGCGGCGGGTAGGTCGTAGACGAGGCGGTGGATGGGGATGGGGGTGGCGGGGCCGTGGGCGTGGGCGTGGGGGTTGTGGAGGGACTCGTAGGGGTTGTAGATGCGGTGGATCCTACGGTTCTCGTTGTCGTCCGAGGACGAGGAAGGAGAGTAGAAATTCGACATGGGGGATTGAAGGGAGCTTGGGGGGAGAAGAAGGGGAGGTGTTTAGGGTTTTGGAACGAGGGGTTCAGGGTTTTGGGGGGGAAGGTGTTGACTAGGCTCTAATGTAATAATAATAATAATAATAATAATGTTAAATAAGGTTATTGGTTTTGATAATAAGGTTGGTAATTCACTAATTTGTGAGTTTTTGTTTAAATTTCTACAAAAATGAAAATCTCTTTTCTTAAAGAGAAAAAGGGGAAAGTTTCCCTTTTTCTTGTTTCTTGGAAACCACTTGAACACAAAATGCACTATATTAGTTCCCATACATTTTTTTTTTAGGCTAAATTATACTTTTATTAATTCTCAAATTATAACTGACTATAATTTTTGATTCAAATTTTTTAATTGTTATAATTAAATCTCGTCAATCAATTTAATCGAGTAAATTTTGATGTATGACATTTTTTTTTATCATGCCATTTATTTTGTATTATTATATTATTTTTAAATTAGCGACATATTAATATCAAGTCAGTTAAATTAGTCTGAAGATTCTGATTGTAACAACTCAAAAAGTTTAAGTATAAAATTATAATAAATTAAAATTTGAGTATTAAAATGTCACGGGTCTTATATTTTGAGAATCAAAAAAGTATAATTTTAGCCTTTAGCCTTTTCCATATTATTATGTTATAATATTTGAATATATACTTTGTCTAGCCCTGAAAGAAATCTGTACCTTTACGTCATGGTGTCTGTGCTCCAGTTTTTGGAGTCCATGAACCACATTACTTTTTCTGATTCGAATCAGGTTTTGGTGAATATAACTATATCAATATCAACCTTAAGCTACCCTTTGGTTCGGGGTTAAGAAAAAATTAGTTATTACAGAAATAGTGTTAAGTTCAGGGTTAAGGTGGGATTGAGTATTTTTGTATTTGGTTGGGGATTGGAGTTAGTTCAGAATAGTAAAAAAATAGTGTTTGGTTGGAGTAGGTGGGATAAGAAATAGAAAATAATATTTGGTTGGGGTTTGGTGAGGTTTGGTGGGGTTAGCTAAGCCGGGATAATCCATTTGAGATGAGGTTAGTTAACCCCATCTATTTTTGAGGATGTTTTGGAATAAAATGGGGGTTAAGGAATTATTTCACCCCTTAACCCCCAAGCTAAAACAACAACAAAACAAAAAAAAACAAACAAAAAAACTAGTCATTTTGCAAGTAGGGCCTTGTCCAACAAAGAATGAAGCAGTACCAGAAATACTTTAACACTCTGTAATCACTCTCTCACCATCCAAAACATCTTCACAAATCTTCAATATTATAATAACACTCTTTGCAGTTTGCACCACCCACATTTCTCTCACTCAACAAACACCATTTATTAGCTACATGTAATTAATACTTCCTTAAAACCTATCGGCCAAGTAATCAACCAACCACCTGATTAATTTTATCCATCTAATCTCGGTTCGCCACCCGGCAATTCTCGCGGACTTCTCCGTCGGTCCCCGTCAACGGGCTCAGATTCCCCATCTTCACCATCGCCGCCCCGAAATCTGCCCAGAACTTGTCCGAATTCTCGCTGTAGAGCTGCACCAAGCTATCTGCATCACTGCCGTTCCCTTGAAACAGCTGCTGATCCGTGTGCAGCAGCCCTTTTCTTTGCGTGAGTCCGGTGAAATACTCGGTGTCGACCTTCGCCGGCGTTTCGTCGAGCGAGTGGGGGACGTCGTCGTCGCCCGTGCGCGGGCACTGGGCCTGGAGCGCGGCGGCGAAGTCGGGGTCGATGGTGGATGTTTCGTTGTAGATTCGGTCGCGGAAGGTGGTGCAGCGGGCGACCCCGAGGGTGTGGGCGCCCGAGAGGACCACGAGGTCCTGGAGGGTGAGGTTCTTGGACTGGAATTTGGAGACGAGGGCCGGGAGGTCGAGGGAGGGGTTAGGGATCGCAGCGTTCGCCGCATCCGCGCTCGCCGTCGTTGCGTCCCGGCGGCCCAGCAGCACGTCGTACGGCATCCCGCCAAGCTATGAAGGTGCATGCGAGCACAGAGTGTGCTTGTTAACAATAATAGATCAAAACGCTGGTTTCTACAGTCTTAAGCTTTTCGAGATAAACAGTTATTTTACAGTTTCGCTAGCAACGCTGTTAAGTAACTTTTTTTTAGTTGTTAGTTAAGCATATGTATAAATTCGATTAAAACCCTCTCGTACTTAACACAAAGATACTCTGATAGAAACTGCAGTTCAAAAGTAAATTGCGAGGTTCAAGTACTGAGGGATTACCGCGACGATCGAATCCCGGGCGGCGACCGCTAAGATGTCGGCACAAGAGACCACATTCCCGAAGCACACGATGTTAACCGCGGTCTTAATCTGATCGATCACGTCGAACCCTCTCAGCGAGTTGTTATTCGGCTTAGCCGTTTTCTCTCCATTCATCGTCGGAGTGTCATCCAGTAAAACCGACGCATCGCAACCCTAAACAACACTCATACACATGTCAACAACAACAAAAAAATTTACAAATGTTAGGTTCATTATATTTCTGACTCAAAATCAAAATAATTGAAAGTTAAAAGCGCGTCAATAAAAAAAAAAAAAAAAAAAAAGAAAAAAGTGTAGTCATACATTGACGAAACAATCGTGGAAGTGCAACCGGACGAACGCCGCGCCCATCCTCGGTTGAATGGCGACGGCCGCGTCGACGAGCAGTTTGATCGTGGGCAGCGCCTGTGGACAGACGTGGTCGTAGTGGTCGAGGGTGAGCTGCCCGGAGGTCGGCGCGGCAAAGGCGACGACGGCCGCGGCAGCAAAGAATGTGAAGAGTGTTTGAATGGTTGCCATTGTATGAGAGCAGGGGAAATTCAATTCCAGTGAAGTGTTTGGAGAACAGGGGCTTTGAGTAGCAGTGTTTATATAGCCATGAAATTGTTAAGTTACCAACCTATGATAAATTAGTGAACCTAATGTTGGTGATGCATAAATTGCAAAAGAAGACATGGTTATGCGTGTTGGGCTTGTTATTAATGGATTGGTTTCTTCTCATCTTAGAAATGCAACCAACGAAAAAATTAGAAGTATTTAAACATACATTGTGGTGATGAAATAGAAGCTTCCTTTTTCTAAAAAAAATTGGTCGGTGGTATAATGCACGAAGGATCCGACGTGAATGTTCTAAGTTCTTTTTTTTTTTTTTTCCTTTTTGAGAGAAAATATAAGAAAAGCAAAGAAAATAAGTGAAAAAAAAGTTACAATATTACTTTTTTTTCTCTTTTATTGTCATAAAAAATTAATTTTTTCTTATACAATAATTATTTATTGCTTTGGTTATAATATTTCAAATGATTCAAATTTTTTTTTTTTTTTTTTTTTGTTTTTTCAAAAGTGTTAAAAATGGCCCGGTCCTTTTTATAATTGGGCCTACTCTGTAATTAATATGCCTAATTGTATGGAACTATGATCTATTTAATTACCTGTATCTATCCATATAAAATATTTTCTATTATAATTTAGTATAAACTTCAAATTAATACCATTATGTGGTTTCACAATTTCTCATTTTAATATTCTGTAATTTAAAGTGTATCAATTTAGTACTATGTGGTTTCACTTTTCTCTTTTTTTCAGCTCATCCGTTAACATTTCGTTAAATTATATACAAAAAAAACTTTATATATCCCATATAGGTTTATCGAATATTCACTTTAGTACTTTTTAGTTTTAACTGTATCGTTGATTTAATGAATGAAAAGATTAGTAGAGGAAAAATAAAAAGAAAAAAATAAAACCATGGTGTACTAAATTGATTCACTTTAAACCACAGGGTACGTATTAAAGTGAGAAAGTATGAAATCACGGGAATGATATTTAAAGTTTTTCCTATAACTTATAATTGTCGATGAAATATGATACGCCAATTGCGCGAGGTGAATTGCTAGTTTGCTAGTTTTTCTCTCGCACATGTGTATACTTATTAGAGTTTATCACCGCTGAAACCAGAAGTAGAAATGAGGCCAAACTAACAAATGATCAGATCCTTCGATTGGGCTTGCGCGCGTAATATATTCTGATGTTTAAAGCGCGTGCATATCATATTTTGGAATCAAGCTAGGTGGGATCGATGTATGTAAAAATATATCAGTTTTGAATTGAATGATTATTCCAAGTATACAATACTTATCTTATCATGCTCACTTAGTTTTTTAAAAATAGTCTATGATAGAAATTAATACTCCCATATTCATGTACAACCAAAAATAACTTATAATTTATATAACTCTCACTATATATACAGTCAAACAAAATAGATATATAGATATAGTTCTTTTATCATGCAGGGGCGTGCATGATTTTGACCAAAATAACTTGGTCACGGTGACATTGCGTGCATATATATAGCGACAAAAAAAAAATGGACTACAATTTAAGTATATTAATATATGAGTACGTCAATTAATGCTTTTTACTTATGTTAAACATCTAAGTTAATTGGACGGTTCAATATCTTTTAATATATAGAGTCCGGCAATTATACTCTTATATGTACGATCGACTTTATATATATATAAGTCATTTTTGATGATAGAATTTTCGAATCGACGATTCATATTGTTAAACGTGATTTGAAACTTTTAGAAATTAAGTTTTATAAATTTTGAACATTGTTTACTTTACGATCAAAAGATCTAAAAGTTGATAGTGTGAAGGAATCGAAAATGGTTGAATTTTTGATGAAAAATTATATTTACTATCTAGATAAAGATCAATAACTTCGATAATAAATTAAAAAAAATTCAATCCTTTATTTTTAAGAGGTAGTTCGATTCTCATCGTTCATTTTATACCTAATTGATGGATTTTATTATAATTTAAAAAAATTACAAAATTAGTTTTCTAAAAATTTCAAATGCTCTGAACTATATATATATTTAACAGTATGAATTCTCTCTCTCTCTCTCTCTCTCTCTCTCTCTCTCTCTCTCTCTATATATATATATATATATAATTAAGCTTTTATGCTTTTAAAAGTACCAAGTCATTGGTGCTTGTAAGTTTTTAGCTCTTGAATTAATAGATGTGCGGTTAGGATGATGTGGGCCCCATTAGGTTAAGTGCGTGGTTGGTTGAATAGTATAATCTAACGAATGAAAATGATCAAAGGTGTAGATCTAACGGTAAAAAATTTATAAGCACCAAAGTCATTGAATAACTTTCTCTCTCTCTCTCTCTCTCTCTCTCTCTATATATATATAATGTATGGTTATGATGATGTGGGCCCCTTAGGTTAAGTGGGTGGTCGGTTGAATAGTATAATCTAACGGATGAAATTAAATGATCAAAGGTGTAGATCTAACGGTAAAAAATTCACAAACACCAAGTGCTTGGTGCTTTTACAAGCATCATAGCCGGACTCATATATAGAATTGAGCTCCTATGTTTTTAAAAGTACCAAGTAATTGGTGCATGTAAGTTTTTAAATTTATAGATGTGTGGTTATGATGATGTGGGTCCCCTTGGGTTAAGTGGGTGGTTGGTTGAATAGTATAATCTAACGGATGAAAATGATCAAAGTCGTAGATCTAACGGTAAAAATTCACAAACCATATATATATATATATATATATATATATATATATATATATATATATATATATATATATATATATATATATATATAGAAGAAACCGTGTCCAAGAGCTAACAACTTATAAGGCGTAGACCACCTGACTTTTGTGCAATAAAATATATATTATATTAGGTTAACCTAAGACTATAATATAATGGGGTTTTCGAAGGGATATGCTCTGGATTTAAACACTGTGCTGGGTCTCATTGGGGGTCCGGATCTAATTAATTAATGTTACGTTAATTGCATGCTTTAATCAAGGGTTAAGCCATATATACATATGAGCTGGAGCTACCAAACCCATCTTTTTTTTTTTGATAAATTAAAATGCTTTTGCTTTTCGTTTGGAAAACTCAAAAACTCGGACAAGTAATCAACACGCGGTAAATGGAGGCATGCATGCACTGTCGATTGGGGTTGGCAACAAATATATTTTTTAGAAACTTAATCAATCAATGGATTTGATTAATTTATTAGTCGGTGTACATGTACAAAAGCATCCCCATGGTCTCAACCTATTAATGTAGCTATATATTTGTGCAATGCTATACCCACTTACACTTTTAACACTGTTTTACCAAAATTACAACTTACAACTTTATCTTCAACGACATTTCACCGGTCCCTTCCCTCTTGTTGGAAGGGGTCGAACGTCTGATACATAAATTGACATAATAGCATATTTGGCAGGTAATTATAAGATGATTTACATTATTTTGAAAAATGACGTAAAAGCTGAATATGATATTGATTCTAAACATTTAGTGATGTTATTCATCAATTAAATACTACATATTTTTTTTGTATAAGCCAAACGAAAATACTAATTAAAATGTTTTTGGATCTAATTAATTGAGTAGGACCAAAAGAAATAAATATTAGTCACATTACCAAGAATATGCCGTTCGTATTTTTTGTGTTATAGTAGTAGTCCCTTAATTTCTGTATAGAATATTAACACAATAATTGAAATACGTATCAATGCTTAAATATTTTTCCTTGAAATTAACAACTAATTAAGTGTTACATTTGTCTTATTAATTGCGATGCCTCACACAAACCCGACCTCAAATCAAACAAAAGCATACACGTACGTACGTACGTGTAGTGCATGAAAATGAAATTAACAAAGCCCAGCTAAGAACATGCATGCATGCATGCACGCACGATCACGTAGACCATAAAATAAACCATGCACCACAAATCAAAACCCTAATCAAATTAATTCACCTTCCTACAGTTCACCCTAATCTCCCCCTTCTTCCCAGTGAGAGGCTTCATGCTCCCCATCTTCAGCATCGACGCTGCGAAAGCTTGCCAAAAGGCCACCGGGTTATCGGCGTAAAACCTCACGAGCTCATCACTCCCACTCCCGTCACCTTTGTACAGCTGCTGGTCCGAGTGGAGAAGCCCTTTCTTCTGCAAAAGCCCGTCGTAGTAGAATGTGTCGAACGTCGTAGGGGATCCGTCGAGTCCTGCGAGGTTGTCATCGCCGCCGTTTAGGGGGCATCGAGATTTGAGGGACTCAGCGAGGGAGGATTCGAGGGTGGCGGTTTCGTTGTAGAGGCGGCTGCGGAAGGAGGTGCAGCGGGCGAAGCCGAGGGTGTGGCCGCCGGAGAGGACGACGAGGTCCTGCATGGAGAGGCCGTGGGACTGGAAGTTGGAGAGGAGGCCCGTGAAGTTGCGCGTCGGGGCCGGGATGCTCCGGTTAGCCGCGCGCTGGCTCGCGGTCAGCGAGTCGCGGCGACCGAGCTCTACATTGTAGGAAGGGCCTCCCAACTGCATGCATGTGTAGGGGTAGCAGTTATAGAAGCTTTAGTGTACGTATTTTGTAGAGGTTGTTAGTTAGTAGGAGTAATGTATATAGTGGCACAATATTTATGACGTACGTACTATACAAATTATGTTCCTTTATTACTAAATAGTTTATACACTACTAATTACTAAAACGTACCGCAGCTAATAATGAAATGTTGGAGAAAAATGTTTGCTTTGAAACCACTACTCATTTCGCTGTGTAATACTAAATGAAAACACACAATATTGTTCACCTTCTATATAATTAAAACCTTTGTGTCTCATTATATATCTAGTAAACAAAACTCCAGCACAGAAAAGTATATATATATAACAAAATTTTATTTTAATCCTAGATATTATATGCAATGAGAAATGTGTGCTATATATAAGTTTGTTAAGACTTAAATAAGAATTAACATTCGACCTGAAATAAATAAAAGGATATATATCCTAACTAGCTAGCTACAATTGTATAGGCTAAGTAAGAAGAAAACTCACGGCCACAACGGAGTCGCGAGCCGCCACCGCGCGCCAAGATATCGGCGCAAGAAACTACATTACCATTGCAAGCAGAGTTAACAGCTTCTTTAATTTTATCTACTACATCAAACCCCCTAATAGAGTTCTTGTTAGGACCTGCATTTTTCTCCCCAGTGAAGGTCGGTGTATCATCCAATAAAACAGAACCATCACAACCCTAGAAAATGCAAAACCATGAACTTAAATATTAGTCCCAAACAGATTAAAAATTTAGTTATGGTTAGGGCTGTTTACGTTAACGAAGCAATCGTGGAAATGGAGTCGGAGTAGCGACGCGCCCATGCGTGGTTCTTGCTCGATGGCTTGCTCGACGATCATCTTAATGGTAGGAAGAGCTTTAGGGCACAGCTCATCATAGAAGCAAGGCTCGAGTTGCCCCCTTACACTCGTAAGGGTAGCTACAAGTAGTGTAACACATACAAAGAGAGAACCAAATGTAGCCATAGCCATTAGATAGTATAGCTAAATAGTATTTAGCACAAAAGTTGTGTACAAATAAGGTAAATGAAGAGGGTATATATAGATGATTAACTGATTCTCTCTTTAATTAGTTAGTCACTTTATTTTATAGCATTATTTTTAATCAATATATAGTGTGGGATATTATATTTAATGATCTCGAAGTTGACTTGGGGAAACACGAAGCATGGACAATTTCAAACGATTAGGTGGGGGGAATCTGGAGACAACTATATAAAAGTTCATCTCTTGCTCATCGTACAATTATATATATTAATTTAGCATGCATGGTTCATTAATATACAACTCATCATTAGTAAACAAAAAAAAAAAAAAAGGCCCCTCATATATAATTAGTCATGGACTTGTGCGCTGGACTGATGTTGGAGTGTGGTCTACCCATGCCAAAAATTAGTAGCAACGTACTAATGCGCTAGCTAATTTATTTTCTAAGTTCTAATATAATTTGTTGGTTTATTTTTAATGTGTACTGTGAGATTTGTTTTATTTGAATAATGCATTCCCAGATTTTTTTTTTTAAATTGTTATTGGTTGTTCATTGGGTGTATAAAAAATGTTAATCATGATTATTTAAATTGTAATAGGTTTTTCATTGGGTTTAATTAGTTCATGGGCTTTCAATTTGAGATTGGTTTCACAGTACTGTTCATCTTTACCAAATATATTTAGCTAAAAAAAAAAATCTACTGATAAGTATAATAAAAGATACTTATTTTGATTAGGTTCACCTAATTAAGTATTAAATCTCGCATATGGTGATAGTGATAATGTCTTCAATCTCATTATTAAGAAATCGAACTTCTTTTGAGAGGGAATGCGTTGACCCTAATTTCAAGATGCTCTTATAATAAATAAATAAATAAATAAATAAATAAATAAATGTGAAAATAATGGTTAATCTATATATCAACAATTAATGAAGTATACAGTAAAGTTTACTCGATTATTTTGTTGAATATAAATATTGAAAATACTATTTTCTGATAGCTTAAACTTTTACGTAGTGTTTGGTTTGGAGATAAGCAAAATAGCAATTTCAGGGATAGATATAAATTGAGGTATAAGTGAAGATTAGATCAATCAATTTTGCGTTTGGATGGAAATTGGGATATTTTTTAAAATAAAAAAAATTGCGTTTGATTATGGCTTCTTACGTGCGGTGAGAAAATAATAATGCGTTACACATATCGCGATGAGTCGGATACGTTATATTTTCTGCGGTCCCACTGGAGACGCAGAAGCATATCCCATATGCTTTTTTTTCCAACTCCATTTTATCTAATAGCGTTATATAGGCCTCAATACCACACTAATTAAGCCTATGTAAGATACATAATATTATTGCGTTCCGCATATTGCAGTTAATCAGTTACATTATATTTTTGTTCTATCGGAGAACACGCAAAAGTATATCCCTATATGTTTTTATCAACTCCATTCTATCTAATAGCGTTAGATCCACCTCAATACAAAACTAAGGCTTCGTTTGGGATTGCGGAGAGATTGCGTTACATGCGGTGAGAAAGTATGTTAAAATATTTAAAATATCAAAATTTAAATTTAGAATTTAAAATTATAAATTTTAATTTTGAGATTACAAATTATAAATTTTAAAAATTTAAAATTTAAAATTAAAATTTTAAAATAATAATCCGGATGGGGAACAATTAATAAAAATAATTTATTATAATAAATTTATAATTTTTTTTATAAATTATACTTAAACTTAAATTTAATAAAAATAATTTATTATCATATTTAAATATAATTTATTATAATATTTAAATATAAATAATATGTATTAATATAGTACAATTAATAATTTTATAATAAAAATAATGTATTATAATATATAACATATTATATTTATATAATTTAATTAGTTTTAATTTAATTTATAATTTTAATTAAGTTTGAAATTAAGTATTGGAATATCACTATATTCTACCAAAATGATGAAATAGTAAATCCCTTGGCTATTTCGGAATAATCAAGAATAGCAAAGTTTGACCAGAATAAAATATTTCTGTGAAATTTAAACTTCGTTTGGCAGAATAGCGAGGATAACCAAACGGGGCCTTAAAGAATGTGGCGGTATCAGAGCAACAGGTCCTAATGTTATTCAATTTTGTCTAATTTAATTCTAATTTATGCCTTGGGTCTAACAAAAAGTGTTGAGCCTAGAGGTGAGGAAAAGTTCCTTTTTTGCATGCTTCCTTCATTAAAAAAACAATTTATTTAGCAGTAGGGCTGAGACAAAAAGGCCTCAGAAAAGACATAATTAAATATGAAAAAAAAATGATTAAGAAAGGATAAAGGGAAGAGAAGGGATGGAGACAAATGTTAACAAGATTCGCGCATGAATTAAGTACTCTTCAGATGTTTTTTTTTTTTTTAGAGAGATAGATAGCACGCTATCCGCTTCGTTTTTTTCATTTTTTTATGATATAGCATTCATATCAACCCTCTCTCTCTATATATATATATATATATGATAGTTTAATTATACTTGGATATTAAAATTGATGAGTTTCATTAATTGTGTCTCGAGATCTAGCAAAGTGAGCACACCACCAATTATCCAATCTCCACTCAAAATTTAACCACCAATAAGAAGGGTAGTATGCAATAAACAGTTCACCAACTCATTTATTAGTGCGGTGGGTGATGGAGGCCACTCATGATGAACGAGAGAGAGGGAGAGAGTTGGACGATCGAGCAAATCTCGACCTCACGTTTGGTGTAGAGGAGGAGAGGAGGAGCACATTAATGATGAACGATGATGGGGGCCGGGATTTGCATATTGTTCCGAGTGCCAGATTTGGAAGGTGGAAATCTTTTCGAATTTCGATCATCTGCGTTGACGTTGACGTTGACGTTGACGCGCCAGATTAGGTGAAGAGCTGCTATGCTATCGAAAACATAAAGCATTTGAGATTTTGGATATTTTGATTATTGGATTAGATATTATATGATTAGAATGATTGTGGTCCCTCTAGGGTTGAGTGGTCCCTACAGGATAATAGTATTAATCCAAAAGTTAAAAATGATTAAAGAGACTGATCTAACGGGCAAAAAATCGGAAGCACTAGATCTTCTATACTTCCGATAGCATAGTTGTGAGACCCCAGATAGTTATATATATATGAGATATAATAGGGCTAAACTCTTAATCCTAATCCGGCTTAAGCATTTTGAGTGGTGGCAAGATCTAAAAAGTTAAGAGAGTTAAGCGTGCTAGGACGGGAGTAGTCCTAGGATGGGTGACCCCCTGGGAAGTTGGGGCGTTACAATAGTAGCTCTACTTTATATATTAGAAGGATAATCTGTGTTGTTAGCAATTTAACTTTTTAAAGTGAAAAACGTAGGGAAATTATCTTGAGTTAGTAATCTATTTTTAGTAGGCTATTTAATATTTTAAAATTTTAATCTTACTAATTAACTTTTCTCAATTTGTTTTATTTGAGCTGTTTAATAAAATTTTGACTTGAAATCTAAGTTGCTAATTACTGTACTGTCACGTGGATTGTCAAAAAAATATCATTTTGGTATACTATATAGTTGATTGAAGATAGATACGTTAGAGTAAAACAAAATAAAATCGTATGATAGTTAAGTGCATATTCACAAGCAAGGCAAAATGGGCCCCAAAGTGTTCCAATTAATTGGCTCTAGATCACTTTATCCAGGGCAAAACATTTCCAAAAGAATGGTAATAGTACAATCCATGAGGAAGTAGTAGTATAGTAGTGCCTTTAGTGGACCATATATATGGGACAATAAAGAGTCAAATATATATATGCATAGTAGGTCACTACTAATTAAGATTTACAAAAAATAATCTTTATTATTCATAAATTTTTGAATTAATTTTAAAATTCAAAATTTTAAATTTTTATTTTTGCCGACTAAAGTAAAAAATTAAAGTTTAATATCGTTAACTCTAAAACCTCTTTTAATAGTGTCATTTTATTACGATAAAATCAAGAGATTCGGAAATTTAATTGCAAAAAAAAAAAATATGAGAACTAAAATAAAAAATAATCAAAAGATTGGGATCAATATTCGATTAATTTGTAAAAAAAATTAGACTCAAATTGACATGTAAAAGAAAGCTAAATATATAGGCGATAATATGAGAATATCGTTAATTCTAAAATCTCTTTTAACAATGCCATTTTATTACGATGAAATCAAGATATTCGAAAATTTAAATAAAAAAAAAAGATTGAAAATCAAAATAAAAAATAGTGAAAATGTTATGACCAATATGCGATTAATTCGTGAAAAAAACTACACGTGGGCCCCACAACCTCTCCGAAATAAGAGGATAAATTGATACACTTTAAATCATAAGATACTAAAGTGAGAAAGTACGAAACCACATGAATTTAACTGTTGGAATATAATCGCTATAAAATCAAGAAGTAGTAATAATAACTTGTTTGCAAAAAAAAATAAAAATAGGGAGTAAAGTAAAAATGGTACAAAGGTGGGGACAAATGGTGCAATCGATCCTCAATTAAAAAGGAAAAAGAAATGTGGGACCAACAAAAAATCGCTCTTCTTTTGATTTTCAAATCATATATTTATAAATTTTAAATATAAATTGAAATATCTAAATCAAAATAAAAAATTTAAGTTTGAAATAAAAAAATTAGAGTCGATTTAAAATTTAAATTCAAATTATAAATTTAAATACAAAATTTTAATTTTTAGATATGGCCCGCAACCCATCAAAATAAAAAATAACTCGTTTTAAAATTTAAATTTCAATTTAAATTCAAGTTTTAAATTTAAATTTAAATTTTATTTTTTTGTATGTGACCCATACACTCCAAAAAAAGAAGGGTTAGAAAAGGGGGAAAATAAAAAAGCAAAAAAGAGAGAGAGAGGCCAGAGTGGGTACATAGGAAAAAAAGAAAAAGAAAAAAAAGTCAGTGCCCACGGGAGTCCCCGTGCGGGCTCCGCGCAAATGGACGGTAGTGATGCATCTTTTATAAAAGGGTGACCGGCTATTGTCGTCATCGGTACCAGTCACTCCCTTAGGAGGGCAAAAACGAAGTTGCACTGAGGTATTTTCATAAATTCTCATCGTCATAACATATTATTCTTGTAAATCCAGAATACTCCATCTTTGTAGCATTTTAGCCATTCTAATACCATCGACTATAACACAATCGCATCACAATTGTATCATCAACACATTACTAATATGTCAATTAAATTGGATTGTAAGACCTGAATGCAATAAACTATAAAGTTCGAGATAAAAATCTTAATAAATTAAATTGGGTGATCAAACTAAAGCTAAAATTCAATTAGAAAGAATGCAATTTATCGATATTCAAATTTATAATTTACGGTTAATTTTCATAGATAGAAACTTTTAGTTTAAATAGTTAATAAAATTTATTCTATAATATAAATTAAATCTAAATTTTAATTTTAATTTTAATTTTGATAAATATTTTTGAACATTAATGATGGTTTCACTATCGAGCAAACAATTTGAATTTAATTTTAAAAATAAAAATGTTTTATTTAAATAAATAATAAAAGTTAGCTTTATATATACATACAGTATAACCTAAAATTTAAAATAGGTTAACATATTTAAACTTTCATGGTATTTTAATATTAAATTAATAATTTGAATTGACATGTACTACTCAGTTAAATATAATTTTTTCTTTTTGAAAATTAAATTTAAATTTAAATTTGAATTTACTGTATACAATTATAAAGTTTAAGCTCAAATTAAATTTTAAATTCAATCTATGAAGATTTGTTACTTATCAAATTAGCCATATCTAATTTGATAAGTAACAAAATTAAAGAATAAAATAAATATTTGTTGCATGTTATCTAATTTGGTAATTGGCTAATATATATTTTCCAATATTGCGCGCTTAACTTTTACTGTTGATTTTGGTTGGTAACCTGATGTACAGCAGGTTACTACTTTATAAAAGTCAATTTTGACTTTAAAAATATGAACGACTAGATTTAGTTGAGCTGGAGTAGTAATAAAATCCTCATGCATGATTGTAGTTTGAAGTTTTTACTACATCATCGACTTCTATCTTAAATGGCAAAGATCTTGATGATCAGTAACCGAGGTCTCCAGTTCCAGTTCCACGAGGTCTAGTTTTTTCATATTCCTAACTAAATTTATTTCAAAAAGATTAAGCACAGTAGGCATTCAGTATGAAAACAGCCATGCTCTTTTTTGTCTTTTTGCTCATCCCCTCACAATCATGTAGGCAGTCAAACTAGTCGACTGAATGTGAAAATCATGTAAGTTGTATGAATGTGGTATGTGTGCATGTTGCTCCTCTGCAGCTTGTTACAAAGGGGGCCTACTGTGTACAGTGGAAGCTGGCACCCATTTCTCTCCCTTAGTCCTATCTCTTTCTCCATCAAAGAAACCTTTGACAAAAGAACTAGCTCCCTTTTTCTCTCATCACTTGCGATCAAAATTCGAACTATATATATATATATATATATATATATATATATATATATATATATATATATATATATATATATATATATATTCTCCACTCTTTCTTTGATATACATGTGGCTCACCGAGATCGACCTTCAATTTGCGCAGTTGCTCTCATGGAGACCAAAGGTTATACGCAAGATGGCTCCGTCGATCTCCGCGGCCGCCCGGTCCTTGCCTCTCGGACCGGTAGATGGAGAGCTTGTGCATATTTAGTAGGTAAGTTTTAGCTAGCTTTGTTTCTCGATCACCAATTCGATAAATTCTCTTCTTAATTATGAAATAAAGTTACAAAAGCTTTCTTATATACTCTCAAGTGACAAATATTTGAGTTCACTCTCTAGGATCATGTGCACATATAACTATAGCCTAAATATAGGATCCCTCTCTTATGTGCAAATTCAGTAAACAGTACTTAAGTAAGTGAACTAATGAATTTATTTGTATACCAAACTCAAAATAGCTCTCTTTGTTACGTACATCTTTTAATTGTCATGGATCCATATAGTGATCTTGTATGTTTTCTTGGAGGGTTGAAGGGATCAAATTGGATGTTACGCGCGTGTAAAGGTTTTAATTGTGCTATATATTTAATTAAGCTTGAATTGGCTTTTGATTTGGAATTTGATTAGTTTTGGGAATTTGATTCGTGCAAGCAGGCTATGAAGCGTTCGAAAGAATGGCCTTCTATGGAGTGGCCTCAAATCTTGTGGTCTATTTGACAACACAATTGCACGAGGAGACGGTCTCGTCGGTACGGAATGTTAACAATTGGTCCGGCTCAGTTTGGATCACTCCGATCGTCGGAGCATACATCGCCGACACCTACTTGGGCCGGTTTTGGACCTTCACCATCTCTTCGCTCATCTATGTCTTGGTAAGTATATATATGTACTATTGCAAGAGTACTTTGGTATCCGAAATTCTAAGTTCGAAATCTAGTTGCTTAATATTTTCAGCTAAGCTCATTTCTTAAAAAAAATTAAAAAAATGAACGAAGCGGCACCAATTCATTTGCTACTATAGTACTATCTAGCTAGTTAGTGACTTACCTACTTATAGATTGCGATGAATTTTCCTTTTAATTCAATGAAAATGATTCGTGCACAATAAAAATAAAAGCATGACATTGTGCAGCAAAAATTTACCCTTGCCAAATGCAGGAAAGTAGATGGGGTTTAGGGTCCAGTGTGGTTTACGGTTTGTAATATTCCGACAATCCTTCATATTTTTCATTGAAAATATTGAAATTATCAGCATTTAATTTAGGTTGAGTAATTGTTAAAAAGGTTAGTGAAGTAATAAAATTATAATAGATTTCTAGATATATAACATGAATACTAGACTATTATAGGTTAGAAAATATTCTTATTTTAATTCATATTTGATGAAAATCATTAGTTCTTAATAACCTTCCGACCTAATTGACTTGATATAAGTTAATGACAAATTTTTTATTCTAAATATAAAATATATAATATTTTCGGAGTATTACAAATTTTGAACCAAACGACTCCTTAGTATTTTAATGAAATCAGTTTTTTAAAGGATATATAACTTAATTCGGAGTTAGTTAATTCAGATCTCGGTAATCTATGTAATTATGGTATCTCTCAAATAAACTTTTATTTATATCCTCATAATCATAATCATGATTGTTACCCAAAAAATGTAATCATTAATTGTTGCTTTCTTTTCATTGTCATAAAAACAAACTACATGTCACGGAGGATTGCTTCAACACACCAGATAAATTAAATCTAGCCGTTCATATTTTAAAGATAAGATTGATTTTTACGTAGTGGTTATTCGCTCAACAGGTTACCATTCGTAAGGGTAATATGGAAAAACAAAAATAAGATAATTACCAAATTTGATCAACCCTACACAAATATTTGTTTCCTTGTTTAATTTTGTTACTTACTAAATTTAATTGTGTACATTAAATTTAAATTTAATTTTAATTTTAATTTTCAAAATGAAAAAATTTATGTTTAAATGAATACTATATTTTAATTCAAATTGTTAATTTGATATTAAAATGACACGAAATTTCAATTATATTAACTTATTTTAAATTATAAATTATGATGTTTTATAAACATAACTTTTATTTTTTATTTAAATTAAAGTCTTTTATTTTTAAAATTAAATTCAAATTGTTCATTTGATAGTAAAAACAACATTAAAGTTCAAAAATATTGATTAAAATTAAATTTTAAATTTAGATTTAATTTATTTTATATAGTTAAAAAAATAAAATTTATTAACTATTTAAACTAAATGATTCTATGTTTAAAAATTAACTTTAAATTATAAATCTGAATTTAATATTAGCTAATATAATTTCAAATTGACATTACTCACTGATTCCTCCCTAAGATTTCAGCGCCATCAATGTCGGCAACGCCCCAACGTCGTAGCACTGTAATATTAAGAGAAAAAAAATGATCTATTGCTAAAAAATTATAAAAATATATAGAATAGATATTAGTTCAAAAATTGAAGTAAAATGAACATGAATTTCTCTATCAACCAAAAAAAAATAAAAAAAAAGACATGGGGTTCGGAGGAAAATGAGATGGTGTCGATGGTAAATTAAAAGATGGAAGAGGAAGATGGAAAAAATTAATGATCTATGACTTCAAAATTTTAAGTGTAGATTAGCTATTAAGTAATGGATATAGATTTCTCTCTCAACAACAACAACAACAACAACAACAACAACAAAAAAAAAGCTTCGGAGCAGAGGAGATGGTGTGGGTGAAAACTTTCCATCGGAGTGAATGAGAGATGGTGGCGGGTGAAAATTTTCCATCGGAGTGAATGAGAGATGGTGGTGGGTGAAAACCTTCCATCGGAGTGAATGAGAGATGGTGGTGGGTGAAAACTTTCTATCGGAGTGAATGCGATATTTTACAAAGATGATATGTTATGTTATGCAATTACTAAAATACTTTTTTTGCAAAGAAATTTTTTTTTGCCCTTTTAAAGAATTGACCCAATGATATCAAATACGGGTAATACTCTTTTAAAACAGGCATCTTTATCGTTGATTTAAAAAAATTTAACGGTTTAGATCATTTTGGAGTATCAGAGAAAAAGTTTGTTTTGCGGAATATTCTTTTTATTTTTGGGGAAAAGTGGAAAGGTCAAATTGAGATAAGAAAGGTGACATGAAACCAATATTTGATTGGTTTTTTTGTACCATATCGATGATTGAATTATGTAGTGGATGGTTTTGTCGTCGTTCACGATAGATTCATGCAATTTATTTTGATTTTGAGTCTAAACTAGAGGACAAACCGCCGACCTAAGTGTTTGTTCCGTTTCAAACAAACTTTATTAATTAGCTTATATTCAACATGATCGATAGCGATTACATGATGAGGACTCTGAGTAATGATGTGGTGAATTAGTAGTTCTATGTTATATATTAAAATTAAATTATACTTATCTAAGCTACAAAATATGCTAAAACGCATAAATAATACTAATTTACCTCCTACACTAATTGGGGAAACTTTTAAGGCACGCCTAAGATGTTTTTTTTTTTTTTTTAGAGAGATATATAGGTAACATGCTATCTGTTTCGTTTATTTCATTTAAAAATAAACTTAACTGGAAATGTGAATCAATTAGGATTCGAACTTGTGGTGCAGTCAACCACGCACTTTACTTTAGAGACGGTCGATCCTAATTAAGATGTTAACTCTGACCGTAGCTTACCCGTGAGAAAAACGGAAAATAGATAGTGGGCCTCATTAGCTTTTGTTTTGTTTGCAAATGAAGTGGAAAAGATCGATCTGGTGACAACATATATAACTCAATTATTGGCACGCTTTACTTAATTCAATTAATGCACACTTTAATTTCTTTTGGATCTAAGTTACTATTTATTTATTTAATTTATTTATGCTCCAGCTGAGTCCAGAGGTTCAGGAATCCCCCTGTGTACATCTCTATAGACCAATGCCACGCCACACTTTTTTAGTGGCACGTTATACGGTGGCCCCATCGGCCACAAAATTTTATTAAAAATGCTTAGTTTATAGTTTAAAAAAAAAAAAAAAAACCTTACAATTCTATATATATACATTCTCTCGAGTGCCTAAATTTTTTGTTATTATTTAGTAGAAAATAAAAATAAAAATTGGACTAGTAAAGAAAATTTGAGCGTTGATCTAGAGCATTATTATAGGATTATAACATTTGTTGAATTGTAAATATGGTACTGCTGAATATTCAAAATTTACATGTACTCTTTTTCATGACAACCTCTTTTGTCCAAATTTACATGGGATGCCATCCAATCAAATCATAAAAAATATTATATATGTGTCTAATTACAAATAATTAATATAATAAATTTCAATCAAATTATTAATTTTTAAGAGAATATTTGTTACTATATTTTTATATAAGATCAAATTATTTGACTTAAATGTTATTATAAAAAAAATATACATAAAATATCTGTTATAGAGAAGATTTTATTTTATTTTTTTTATCTCGTGCAGGGCATGATGGTCTTGACGGTTGCCGTCTCCCTCAAGTCTCTCAAGAGTGCGCCGTCCCAAGTCGTGGTCGTCTACGCAGCGCTTTACATCATGGCCGTCGGTGCCGGCGGGACAAAGCCGAACATATCGACGTTCGGCGCGGACCAGTTCGACGACTTCCACCCGCACGAGCGGCGCCTGAAGGAGTCCTTCTTCAACTGGTGGATGTTCAGCTCATTCACCGGAGCGCTCGCGGCCTCGCTCGGGCTCGTCTACGTGCAGGAGAACGTCGGGTGGGGGCTCGGCTACGGGATTCCGACGGCCGGGCTCATGCTCTCACTCCTGATATTCTATATAGGCACGCCGAACTACCGGCATAAGATGAGGAGGACGAAGAGCCCGACGAAGGTGATAGCTAGGGTTTTGGTCGCAGCTTTTGCGAACCACCGGCTGAAGCTGCCAGATGATGCGGCGGAGCTCTACGAGCTGGAGCCGCAGCACTACGCGATCACCGGAAAGCGGCGAGTCCATCACAGTTCAGCTTTCAGGTCAGTAAGCTGTAATTCATTCCCAAAGAGCTTGCAATATTGCAGATACAACAGATATAGCTACTTATGCACCGCACCCTAATAACCATCCATTTTATTATCACCTATTTTTTTTAAATTTGAGAACAAAGTAAAATACGTGATGGTACGTATGGTTGGTAGGGTTTGGTGCCTAATTTATCACGAGCTATATATGAGTAAAGTAATTCCGTACGTATGTTGGTGGTCAATTTAGATTGGGTTATCTATTAATTAGTCGCTTTATTAGACACAATATTGACTTTTAGATAGAAACGCCGTGTTTAAGCTAGTTATCGCTTTAGAAACAGTAGTTTTCAACAGCAATTATGTAACTGTGTGTCTTTTCTACAAAGTGCTTTTTAATTTGAGGTCACTGCGTGCGTTCTTCGTGGTCGAGATCCGGATCACAAGTTGATAACAAGCAAAATATGTATGATGTTGCTTTCATTTTTGCCCGAATTTTAAAGATGACTTGACATGTTGCTTTCTGTGTCTTCGTCAATATCAATATCATTCGTACCAATTGGATGGAATTTGTGTCTCTTAAATGATTGCATATTATTATTTCCTACACATTATTGCAAAAAAACAAAAAAAAAAAATTTGCCTGGACCAGGTCCACTCTCAACTGGCCTTTTATTAAAGCTCAATTTCTGTGAGTGAGTTAAGAGCCCAAAGTTGACCACCATATCCTATATGGATCGATAGTGGACGCACTATAATTGCATGGTGATGAGTGATACTACTCACCTATGCCCATTCTCGATTTATACAAGTGGTTCGGACATTGATGGGCTAAGGTACGTATAGTAGGAGGGGACGTAGTATAGTAGCTAGTGCTAGGAGAATCTACTATTATATATTGACTAGATCTTCTTCTACATGCTCTATTGTTTCCTAATGCCTATGATGACTAGTTTTTGCGACTTGCGAGGGTTATTTAAGCACATGTTCATTCATTAATTTGTGTGAGTGCAATATTTAATGCCTCAAATCGGAAACTGTGCAAGCCAATCTTTTAATTTAGGACTTATTTAAATGTTTTGAATAATTAAGTTATACTATATCTATCTATGAAACTTTATTTTTATCATTACAATGCATGCGTCAAAAGTCAACAAAGAAAAGCAATTGGGCTTGATTTTTGGCCCGCTTGAATGGCCCAACCCAATTTAAATATGTCATTTCATATACTTCTTGTGATTTTCTTTCCAACATTCAATTCAAAAAACATGTGTGTGTTTTAAATAATGTGTAGTAGAAATGTTCGGATTTGAGACTTTTTAATCATGCATATGCATATATGCAAATGCAAATGCACGCACGTACGTACGTACGTAGGTTCTTGGACAAGGCGGCCGTAAAAGGGTGCGGCAGCGGCGCGCCGTTCACGGTGACCCAAGTGGAGGAGACGAAGCTTGTGGTGGGCATGAGCATGGTGTGGCTCACCACGCTGGTCCCCTGCACCATCTGGGCGCAGGTGAACACGCTCTTCGTGAAGCAGGGCACCACCCTCGACCGCACCCTCGGCGGGGGGTTCCGCCTCCCCGCGGCATCCCTCGGCTCCCTCATCACCCTCTCCATGCTCCTCTGCGTCCCCGTCTACGACCGCCTCCTCGTCCCCCTCGCCCGCCGCCGCACCGGCAACCCCCGCGGCATCACGCTGCTCCAGCGCCTCGGCGTCGGCTTCTTCTTCCACGTCCTGGTCACCGCCGTCGCCTACCTGGTCGAGCTCCGGCGCATGCGCGTGATCAGGCAGCACGGCATCACCGCCCCCGACGCAATCGTGCCGATGAGCATCTTCTGGCTGCTGCCGCAGTACGCGCTGCTCGGGATCGGCGACGTGTTCAACGCGATCGGCATCCTCGAGTTCTTCTACGACCAGTCCCCCGAGGACATGCAGAGCCTCGGCACCACGTTCTTCACCAGCGGCATCGGCATCGGCAACTTCCTCAACAGCCTCCTCATCACCGTCGTCGACAAGGCCACCAGCAAAAGCAGGTGGATAGGGAACAACCTCAACGAGTCGCACCTCGATTACTACTACGCCTTCTTGATGGTCATCTCGGCGATCAATTTGGTCGTGTTTGTGTGGATCGCAAGGTGTTTCAGGTACAAGAAGGAGACGTTGGAGGTCATGGAGGGAAAGGTTTTTAATTGTACTCAAATGGAGGCCAAGGCCGAGGAGGGACCGGGCCCCGCCGCCTCCTTGGGTGTGCACGTGTGACGCACGTGGGAGATCCGCGTTACCGTTATGTATAACTCTATATATATATATTATGATTATGATTATGATTATGATTATGATTACGATTACGATTAATTAATAAACCCCGTATCGTATTCGAAATGATTTTGTACGAGGGGGGGGCATGCAAGTGTAAGTAACTATATATTTATCGATTGAAAAAATGTTAACGGCGTGTTTAGTTTGGACGAGTTGATGTTGGGAATGCGCGCAATCGGAATTATTCATCGAATAGGGCTTGTTTAGTTTACATATTTTAGATTCTAAAATCGAAATGAGATTAAGTTGTTATTTATTTTGTAAAAATCTGATTTCAATTTTTATTTTATTCTAAAATAAAAATGATCAAATCTATTTATATATGGCGCTATTTGATTTTGAATTCAAAATCGGCGGCAAGTAAATCATTCAAAATTCTCTCTCATAAACTCCTATTCTTTCTCTCTCTTAAATAAAACCTTTTTTCAAAATCTTAAGTGTCTCAATTATTCATTTCGTTATCCATTTCAATAATAAATTAAGTATTTTTGAATGATTTGTCATTTTATTTTCATTCTTATTAATTTCAATCGTGAACCTAGCATGTTTTATATTGTTGGTGTTTGATTTCAGAGATTGGCATATTAGATTCGGAAAGAAATTGAGAAAAGTGCTCCTCTTATTAATTTGCACCAACAATTAATTACATTCTAATAAGTTTAATATGTAAATTAATTAAATGTAAATATCCAAATTATAAATTTAAATTAAATTCAAATATCAAATTATCCACCAAACGGGGCCTTAATTAGAATGTATTTGATCCAAAATTCTTTAAAGTTAGCATATCGCAAACAAGCGAGTGGAGGCCCAAGTACTCGATTACTTTGGGCCACGGAGTTTGAACTGGCCCAATTAGATATGGGTTGGGTAGGTTTTTCATTTCAAAAGAGTTTAGAGCTACAATTACTGCATGGTCCTGAAAATCATAATTTTCAAAATATTGAGGCTACCGAACGTGTCGCTTGGGCTACCGAACGTGTCGCATCTCTGATCAGAGGCTGGAACGAAGCACTTTGAACCATTCCGCGCTCACTATGTTTATTTTGTGGCCCCGTTTTGTTTGTTTCTCTATGTCTACTTTGTATTCCCGTTTTGTTTTGTTTTTGCTTTGTTTTGTTTTTGTTTTCTTCTGACGTCGGCTCAGTCTGGAGGCCCTAGCTGCTTCTATCATGCATGCTAAATTTATTTTGCTTAATGAATGAAGCAGGTAGCTTGCTATTTTTTTCTCAAAAAAAAAAAAAATTATTGAGATCGAATATAATATACTATTGTTCGCATTTGATCATACGTTTTATCCACCCATTTTTATATAATGCTTGAATAATTAAAAAACATGCATGCATATGTCAAATAAGAGTTACGTACATGTTTCAAAAATAAATATCATAAATCAAGAAGCCTAGATCTATAATAATGTGCATTGTTCACTTCAAACACTGGATTTTTATCCACTTATATTTTAGATTGTTATGAAATACTTGCTCGACTTTGATCCACGTTCTTTTTTTCTTCTTTCTTTTTCTTAGGGAACGTGATTGGCATATTAATTAACTAGCAAACACTCCTAATTAGAACCAAGCATTGAAGCTCTACCACGAGTAAAATTAACAAGAAGCTAATCCAACAAAGATTAATTAATTATAGGTTAACGTTATCGATAACAAAGACTTAATTAAAACAAGAACTAAAAGCGCATTGTAAGCTTATCAAAAACGCGACTCAAACTTAGGTTAACATTTTTTTTTTTTTTCGCCCAACTCCGAGGCCCTGGTTGCCTCATGATTGAATGAAGCAGGTAGCGTGCTACCTATTCTCAAAAAAAAAAAAAAAAAAAAACTTGGAAAAATGCTTGGCAATTAGTTTTCTTAGATTTCAATAGTAAAGGAATCATTGGTGTCGCTTTTGCCTTTTCTTTATCATGAGTCGTCTCAACTGGAGACTTTTTAGCTAAAATAAATCATGCAGGAGATATTTGAGACTTTGTAGGTCAACTAAATCTTTCTAGTACTGGACATTTGAAAAATGGAGCTCGATTCCTCGACTTCTTTGAGTTATATATAGATTTCTAAAGATCTTATAGGATTTAGGGGTCTATATATCAATAAAGGTTAATTAGAAAGCTAACAAAAATTAAAGGAGAAACACTAAACCGATCGAAACTACTTGAATAGTGAATTTAGTAAATTTTACAATCAAATTCACGGTTATTTTAAATTTTTAGATATATTTAAAACAGTTATAATAACAAAATGCAGGGAATAATTGAGATAGAGTTTTTTGTACTTTGGTCAAAAGAATTAAATACATGTCGGTTTGTATATATATATGCAGCTAAGGTTGTTTTCTGAATCCACCAAACCATACCGAATCTCTCTTCGGTATATAGTGTGACTTTGAAGAGCGCTAAAATTCAACAAATACAACCCAACAATGAGAGCTCAGTTTCCGGGAATTAGTTAAGGAGAGTATACTTTTTAGTCCAACATTGTATGCAGTAGTACTAATTAATTAAGCCTGTTAATTATTAGTGGTTGCTGGGAATTAAATTAACTTAGGTAATTCACCATTAAGGAACGAGTCTATTCTCGTGCTTTGCGCACTAGTTGATGGTTGAACTGATAAAACCAACTTTTTGTTACCACTTCATTTTCATCCACTTGACTATAATTAATAAAAGAAATTATTACGAGGAGCGCATAAATAGAAATGACAAAAGACGATCGCAAAGTAGCCGAATACCACAAAAATAGTAAAATTATAAAAGGAATATAATTAAAGATTTACGTGAAAAAAATTTTGGAGGGAAAAAATTATGGACTAAGGAGAAGAGATCTTCGCTATGGAAAAGAAAGTACAAAGTTCGTGTGTACAATATATACGTTGTATCGCGTTTAGAGATAAAAGAAGAAAGATATTTTTTAACGGGTTTCAACGAACCAGGAGCTTAAAATCGAAGTCATTGTCGACATTTTTTCCTCTACTACCCACCGCAGATATTCAATTTTTTTCTTCAAGAATTGTTTTCCAAATTTATCGCACTGCGAAAACTATCGACGAATCGGAGGCCAAAATTCGAAGTTGATAACTAAATTTTGAGATACATCTAACATAAAAAATATATGTTTATTATGGAAGATTATAAATTGAGGCTTATAATGTTGGCCCACTTTTTTACTTTTCCACCTTCGCCATGCACTTGTTTTCCACGAGGAAGTTACAACTTTGGAAAATACCATGACATATGAGGGAAAATGACTATGATATATCACCTGCCTCCATGGTATTAGTTGAAGTTAGAACTATATATGCTTACTCTTTCACTTGCTAGTAATTAATATGTATGGATAAATGTTGGCACACCTAATTATTATATTGTTTGTCCTAGTCAATCACTAGAGAAGTTGGGACAAAATCTCATAATCACATTTCTAATCTACGAATTAGGATTAGGCCAAATGGTAGGGCCTATTTGTGCTTCTTTTTTTTTTTTTAAGATAAGTAGCATGCTACCTGCTTCGTTTATTTCATTAAAATAAACTAGGATTTGAATTTAGGACCTCGGGCACCGAACCCTTTGCCACTTGCTCTAGGGACGGTCGGTAGGATCACTACAAAAAAAAGTTAATATAAGGACGCTTTTTAGACGACGCTTAGGGGAAGCGTCCCCAAACGTTTTTATAATATAGAAAATACCGACGCTTCAAAAAGCGTCGTTATATGATATCAAATAATTTATTAAATGATAATAAATTTTACTATTATTTTTAATTTTTCGACGCTTTAAAGCGTCAGGATTTTAAAAATCCGGACACTTTAAAGCGTATATCCTGACGCTTTAAAGCGTCAGAATGTATTTTACCGACGCTTGGTATAAGCGTCAATATATACGTGGCGACTCTTCATTTGCCGACGCTTTGACCGACGCTTTCAAAAGTGACGTTGGATTAAATTGGGACGCTTTTAAGCATTATTAAATATATAAAAAAGCGTCCTTAAATGTAACATTTTTTTGTAGTGGATCTATTATTGGATATAGTGTTTTTTTGATAAAATGTTATTTGAGTACTATTATCAACCGATCAACATACTATATTGAAATGAGTTAACGGAAAACGTAGGTCACAATAATTAATTCGATTACCATATAATTTCTATGGTCTTATTGGCAAACATAGAAGCATATTTTAATATATTTTTCTTCTTTATTTTGGTGGAGTTAAATAGTCCTTAATAACAGACAAAGCCTAATTAAGTACTAAATTAGTAATTAGAACTTCTAAATTTTGAGTATAGAACTAATCTCATTTTTCGTCGAGTAAATATTGAATATAAATATTAAAAACACCATTTTAAAGTAGTTTAAAGTTTTTGGAGAAAAAACTACTACTTTATTTATTTTAATATAATAACTTAATTTCTTTGCCAAACACTACATTTGAGTAAATGCATGTTAAAGCAGAAACAAAGATAATTAGAGATCTAACCAGAGCAGAATAGCAATAAATTATGCTAAACAGTTGCTACAACAATGACACCTATAACGAGTTCATAGTCTCCCTTTCACTTAGGGAAAATTTGCCTCAGCTAATTCTTTTTGACCATCACATCACAAAGAAGAATCTTTCAAAGAAGCCAACATTTTTTGACAAAGTGATCCTCATGCATGATCACTGTTCCTTAATCGCCCCTTCATTTCTCTACCCACGTCAACGTACAATTCATAAAAGTCTCCAACCGACTCAATGTGAACAGCATCCCTTCTTTTCTCTCGATTCCCATGCAACCTGCATGTAATTTCTCACGAGTTAGGTTTTGTAGGTGGCGAAACCAAGTCCTACGTGTGTGTGTGTGTGTGTATATATATGTACATATCTATCTATCCATATGTGTGGCATGTACATCTCAAGCCAAAGGAATTGAACTTAAGTTCCCCTCTTTACGTACACTTGATTGTGTCACGCACACCATATAGCTAGAAAATGGCTTCTAAGGCCATTCTAGTGCTTTTCACTCTTGCACTTGTGCTCCTTTTAGTCCGGAACTCTTCCGCGCAGCTCTCGACTAACTACTACTCCTCGTCGTGCCCGAATCTCTTCTCGACGGTGGAGCCCGTACTCCAATCGGCTATCTCGAGTGAGAAACGGATGGGCGCCTCCATTCTTCGGCTCTTCTTTCACGACTGCTTCGTTAATGTACATACATCTCTCTAGTTTACTATATGTGAACACAAAAGGCACATGGCTTTTTTTTTTTTTTTTTTTTGAGAGAGAGAGATAGGTAGCACGCTACCCGCTTCGTTTATTTCATTTAGAATATTTTAGTTGTTAACACGTACTTATATTAGACGTTTCGAGGGTAAGAAACTAAACCGAGCTAAAACTAATTATCTGCATTTGCTGGCCCCTTCTGACCATCTTTTAGGGTTGCGACGGATCGGTGCTCCTAGATGACTCCTCTAACTTCACTGGTGAGAAAAACTCAAACGCGAACAAGAACTCGGCTAGGGGTTTTGACGTCATCGACAATATAAAGACAGCGGTGGAGAAGGCTTGCCCAGGGGTCGTGTCGTGCGCTGACATTTTGGCAGTCGCCGCGAGAGACTCAGTTGTCATTGTAAGTATCAATAAGTAACCATCAAAATTAATAATTCAATGCATTTGAAATCTTCCGAGATATTGGAAAAAAAATCTATTAAAATAATAGGGACTGCATTTAGGGGTTGATTATTAGATTCAAGAAATCTAATCTATTCATAGTAAAAATGGCTATGTTAATACCAATGATTACACGATGTTAATAGATTTTTGAACTGATGTAGCTGGGGGGACCAAATTGGGATGTAAAGTTGGGGAGGAGGGATGCGAGAACCGCGAGCCTATCTGCAGCTAATAATAACATCCCTCAACCTACCTCCGACCTCAGCACTCTCATCTCTATGTTTTCGGCACAAGGACTCTCCGCAAACGAGATGGTTGCGCTAGTCGGTACGATATCTTCGATCTCCTCTAAATATATTGACCACTAGTATATATCATGCATCCAACTAGTACCTACTCTTTTAATTTTGGTTATTCAAAACAAGTTTTTTTAAGAAATAAATTTAAATTCAAAAAGATGTGATCAAAGCTACTGTTATATTAAGGCTATAGAGTTTCTAGTTCCAAGAGGCGGAAATTCGCTTTCAATCTCGAAAGCAAAAGCTTTAATTTGATGCAATTGGCATGTAACTACAAATCTAGATCGAGTGCTTTTTCCAACATTTAGCAAAATGCACGTAGACTTACGGCGCGGTGCGAATTGATTGCAAAAATTTGGTCTAACTCTAACTAACCATGACAGGTGCGCACACGATCGGCCAAGCAAGGTGCACCTCGTTCCGAGCCAGAATCTACAACGAAACCGACATCGACAGCTCCTTCGCAAAGACGAGGCAATCAAACTGTCCGAGCACGTCGGGCTCAGGGGACAACAACTTGGCCCCTCTCGACCTTCAAACTCCGACCACGTTCGACAACAACTACTACGAAAACCTGATCTACCTCAAGGGCCTGCTCCACTCGGATCAGGAATTGTATAGCAACGGCTCGACCGACTCGCTCGTCAAGACCTACAGCACGAACCCGACCCAATTCAGCTCGGACTTCGTCGCCGCCATAATCAAGATGGGGGATATAACCCCTCTTACCGGGTCGCAGGGCGAGATCAGGAAGAATTGCAGGAAGATTAATTAACTAATTAAGGTCGAGTTATGAGATTTAATAATCAACTATATGAGTTTGAGGAATTGTTATAGGATTATAGTGTTTTTTTTTTTTTTTTTTTCACTCTTTGAGAAGTCGTTTGCTTGTGACTGGAGTTGCATATCATATGTTGTGTGTCTTTTTCGGACCAGTTAACTATAATAATTTTGTTGTACTCTAGTAATATATTATATTTTTATCAAAAATGTGTTCGCTTAATTCATGTGCTTCAAAGAGGAAAAAAAAAGAACACTGTGGTCGGAATATCTGAAATTATATATGTTGTGAGTAAACCAATCATTTGGGCCTAATTTTTTGACTTTTTTAATTAAACACTAATTTAATTTAATGTATTGGAGGAAAAATTTTATTTTGTTGTTATAGTTAGTTAAATATATGATAATTTGTTTTAAAAAATTGAAAACAAAATAAAATTATTTTTAAATATTATTTTTTTTGTCAAATAAAGACCTCTAAAATCTAAATCACTGTCTATTTCTACATCTTTTTATAAAAAATAAAAAACAAATATGATACCAAACAAGGCCAGAGGCCTCGCGACAGTAGGAATAAAGTCAGAAATTAAGCCCATTTAGAGATAGCCCATTATGGCCAAATACGGCCCAGGGCTTAGTTGGGCCGGGCTTCTAAATGTCCCATGCATGCATATTCGGGTTGGACGAGTTATATATAGAGCCCACGAGCAATATATAATCACCAACAAAAAGACTTAAATTCTTTCTATAGAATATATGGGATGTATTAACCGATATATACTGTTTGGAATATACATCTATGAGTTATTAGTTTGAACAATAAAATAAAAAAGATTAGTAGCTACTTTTTTCCGTTTTCTTTTTGACAAAGATGGTCTTGGAGTTAAGCTAATCGACATGCATAAATAAATAAATATAGTATTCAACGCCAAACAAGTACTACTTTTGTTGTTGTTGTTCACTACAACAAAAATGGTCTATAGCGACACTTTTAAATATAGGTACATATCAAAAAAAGTATTTCTAGCTAAATTACTGATACTTGTAAAAAGTGTTGCTATATATGGAGCCGCTAGATATATCCGTATATAGTGACAGTTAAAGAGCGTCGTTATAACCTAAATGAGTTCTGCTAATTTACCAATACTTATTTTCGTTGGCTGCAATGGCGGAGGAGGACGACAGGGAAGGGCTTTTCGTCTAGAATTTCAATAAATTGAGTGAATGGAGAAGGAAAGATGGTAATCGATTTTTTTTCTTTTCTTTTCTGTTTATAATCGAGCCAAATGGGGTGGGTGTGGTAGGTTGAGTAGAGTAATCTTTTATTTTTTATTGGATTGAGCTTTATATTTAGGCATGCATTAGTAGATATTTTTTTAAGTTTTAGTATAAATGGAATACTTACTCAATAATGTTCTAAACATGTGTTCCTATAATCTAATTCTGTAGTAGTGGTTGTTATTGTTGTGGGGGAAGGATGTAGTTATTTTTTAGTGAAACATAATAGTTAATTTTTATTTAACTGCCATGTAATTAAAATATTCCAGGTTTATATCTTAAAATATAAGAGTTCAATTCGCCTGAGAAATTAATCAACCTTATATGGAAAACATGTACAAGAGATCGAATATGAGAAAACAGTTCCATTTTTTTTTTTTAACATAAAAAATGAAACATGGTCACCCCATGCGCGATTCCCCTCCAAAAGATTATGCCAACTACTAATGGTTGGTGGAATGTCGAACACCACCATATCTGTATGATGTATGACTTGTAGATGCCAATAATAGTACAGGTTATATAACTATTGTGACAAAAAACTCTTCACCAAGATGTAAATCAACAACAGTGATGGGATGTTTGTTTCCACATATAATTATCACAAGCTATATATATCTAAAAGAAAATTGCATGGGCATGCATTGGTTTGTAACCATGCACCGACAAGAAAAGAAGAACCAAAAACAAATAGAAAAGACAAATTAAGCAATCATAAAATATACATGATGGAGGTGTTACTGTGTTAAGAATAATATATATATATAAACACTTTCACAGGGTTTTTTCGTTCTTCATGTCTTATACATATGTATATATATATATATATATATATATGACAAAGGTACAAAAGTTCATGTCTTATGTGCTAGTACTGTTTTTCCTTTTTCTCTACATAATGCTGCAACTGTTCATGGGATATAGGTCAATGAGATATATAGTGTAACTATTGTAGAAATAAATCAATAATTCATTGGTCATTGAGTTATTGCCTCATTTTTTATTTAGGTTAGTAAACTTCAGTTTATTGTAAACATTGAATGGTTGAACTTTCCTTTCTACATTAATATTTAACTCTCAATTAATCATTCTATCAAATTATGTTTAATTTTTTGTCATATATAAAGAATGACTTTGACAAGTTTTGTACCTGGCATGTCATCTTCAAAAGATAACATAGAGATTAATAATGTGATAGATTATTCAATTAATGAAATATATATAATCTAATATATGTATTTATAATTAGTATTTAACGATCAATTAATTGTTACATATATACTAAAATTTGATAACCTAAATAAAACTTCAAACAGGTTCTTTGACCCATGATGCAATTTAATTATATTTTCTTTCTCTTTTGTTTTTGTCTCTATTAGTTTTGCAATTATCAAAATACTATTCAATTATATTATTAATTTGATATATCAAAATTTGATTGGCCTGTCACATATATCTGGTACATACTATTACTGTTATGAAGGAGATTGAGTTTTCAAATTATTTAAGCCAATAAAAATAACAATGCTTCCCAAATTATACAAATAAGTTAATTTGGTCGGGAGTTGGTTATTGAATAATTTAAAATTTTCACATTAGTTAATTACAACGAAGATCCGATCAGATCGAATATATATAGAGGATATATACTTTTGTAAAGCAAGGACAAGAGTCATGAAAATGATTGAAGTGTAAGACACGATCATTAGGAACTAATTAAGTCAGCTGAGAGAAAAAGGATTAATTAAAATAACACGAAATGGGATTTTGTTTCATTTATATATTCTAACCTCTTTTCTTCTAAATAAAATACCTATTTAAGAAGGGTCTTGATTTAAAGGTGAAATATAAGATTAGCAAGTGTGATCATTATGATATTTATAAAAAAAAATAGCAATTAATTAAGCATCACGAGCCCGTTCATTAGGAGCTTCTTTTAATCTTTTTCTTTTCTCTTCAAATACTATGTAGCAAATACATGCATTAGTGGAATCCATGCAACTCAAAAGCTTGAATACGTAGATTTTGGCCTCATATTATATAAATTATTTAATTGGTTTAGGAGAAAGCTATTCTTAACATGCATAATACCTAATTAATAATACTTGATTTCTCATTTTTACTAGTAAATACATTATTCCATACTCTCTCTTCAATTTTTTTTTTTTTTTTTTTTTTTGTGAGAAAGGTAGCATGCTACCCGCTTCGTTTATTTCATTTAGAAATAAACTTAGCCAGAAATGTGAATCAACTGGGATTCGAACTAGGGTTACGGATACCAACCACCAAGCCCTTTGTCACTTGCTCTAGGGACGGTCTCTTCAAATTTGTTGTGCCGCAATTCGGAGCATGTCAGAGTTGAAAATTCGGGACACATCTAGAGAAAATGAACAAAATTTCTACTGCACCTGTGTAGAGCCTATCGTTTTGGTAGGGATTCTTTAATTTATTTCCTTTTCATCAACTTAATGCGCGGTTTGCATAGAAGCAAAGCAACTGTTGCATCTTTAGTAGGGTGGGGTTAATACCAACTGTTATGAAGTTGACAAGTAACTAGCTTACAACATTTGTATTGCTCTTCAAACCTTTGGTGTTAAGTCCTTAATTTTGTTCTGCTATGTATGCATGGATTAGTTATTTAAGCTGTGGTCTATTTGCAATGACCACATGCCACGTTATTCTGTTCCTAATAGAAACCATAGGGTGATAAATTGATAATTAATCCCTGTGAGATCGAACATCCCACAATTAATTGATAAGATTTAAGACATGGTTGATGTTATTGATCGATTGATAATTTTGATAATAACATATATTCCTAGTAGAAATCATGGGGTGATTCCTAGGAGTAGTACATCCCATAATTAATTGATTAGATTTTAGAAGTGTTTGATGCTAGTTAGTATTAGATTGA
Source organism: Aechmea fasciata (assembly GCA_025177825.1). Taxonomy (NCBI): domain Eukaryota; kingdom Viridiplantae; phylum Streptophyta; class Magnoliopsida; order Poales; family Bromeliaceae; genus Aechmea; species Aechmea fasciata. The sequence goes on along the minus strand of CM045927.1, from coordinate 14,231,082 downwards.
TGATTTTGATATTAACAGATAAATTCATTGAATCCACTCGTTATTCCATGCACTATTAATTGATTAGAAAAAGTTAATTAAAGGGTGCCTATCCTCACAACTCCTTTAGTGTGGATGAGCCCGTATTAAAAAAAAAAAAAGAAAGTAGATGAGCGCATGATCTACAATTATAGTAGGAGTTGGTGGGATTGGCCCACTCACCATGGATGCCCAATTAATGGCTTCTAACTCTCAACTTGGTCGAAATAAATGACACCTTTTTCAATTTTTAAATATCACACGACTATATATATAGTTTGGGTGAAAAAGTCAATAGTAAATGATACATGAATGGCTCCGAAAATTACTGTTCAAGGAGAAAAATGGAATAGTGGTGCGTAAAAGTTAATTTTGTGTGGGACTAAGTAGATCATGTCAAATACAAGTAACGGAGGACAATATAGGTCATCGCTTGAAGAACATTGCAGAACATTGCTTGAAGAATTGATTGAGTTTATAATATATTTAATGTCACCTCTTTTTTTTTTTTTCTTTTTTTTGGTTTTCCCCTTTCTTGCTTTCATGGTAATTAAAGATTGCGCAGTTGGGATGCAACTAATAATACTTTACTTTAAAGTTTCCCCCTTTTACTTGGCATGTTGTTGCTTAATTCACTAACTATACAATGCTTCTCAAGGCTCTTTTGCTGCACCGACCGTCCCTAGCGTAAGTGTCAAAAAGGTTTGGTAGTTAGTACCTGAAACCTAAGTTCGAATCCTAGTTGATTCACATTTTCAGCTAAGTTTATTTCTAAATGAAATAAAACGAAGCGGATAACATGCTACCTTTCTCTCTCAAAAAAAAAAAAAAAAGACTTTTGCTGCGACGTCCCAATAGGAATCTATCTGGTTGTTTGGTTTGGCTACTATATATAACAGCTTCGATATGTAGTTGACAAACAAAAATTCCAATGTATTGAGTATTTCGCGTAATACACTTTCGCAGTACGTAAATAAGCTTCTAGCTAGCTAGAAGTTTTTTGTTTACTGTAATTAATTAAGTAGGAGAGACTCTAATGAAAAAATTGATCGTAAATCAAATTAACCCCAATTATTTGTTGAAATAGTAGTCATCTTTTTTGAAAAAGGTAATAATAGTTACATTTAAATGTTTTGGACGTTTTGAAATAGAGGCTTAATTTATAATATTGACATATCTTATTTTGTTAGGAAAAGATCGAGCAAATGAACTTATTCGTATTCAGCAATAAAAAAGTGCCCTAATTAATATTAATGAGAAAGTAAAATTAAACAGTGATCCATCCTAATCAAATTAAATAAACTCTGTTGATCTTTAATTTAGTCAAAGATAAAGAAATATATTAAAGAAGTTTGAGGTAGACAAAACCATCCAAACCCTACAGTGAAAAGATCGATGGTACTTTTCTCAAAAAAAAAAGAAAAAGAAAAGATCGATGGTACACGTACGAGAAGGTGTGTCCCATATACAACGTAACAAGGTAAATGATTCATTAACTGATGATCACTGTAACAGTGCCCTCACTAGCTCTCTCTTCGTTTTCCGTTTATATTATATATTGATGCCTCAGCACATGAACCGAGAAATTAATGGGGAAAGATTCCACCAACAACTAAGCAGAAGCAAAATTAAATATCCAGTGGAAAGCTGCTACATCTTTCCTCTACTGATGTTGACAACTAAGTTCACTAATTAGTTGTATACATATGTATATATATATCAGATCCCATATGCATGTAATAAACATTTACTAATTTTGTATGTATTCTGACAAGTCCAAGTACCATATGTTGTTTATGGATCTCTAGTAAAATGACAATATTGTAAAGTAATTGAAAGGTTTATTAAATCATGGGAAAGTTTACATGATCGATCAGTGTACAAAATGATGAGGACCTCAGCTGAAAAGATCTGCCAAATGTATATTATCTTTTGAAATAGTACTCCTTGGTCCTTTTCTTATTTTTATTTTTTTAATTTGAACTACTTGTTTTGTGTACTTGTTGCATAGATCTAAAAAGGCAAAAAAACAAACAATAAAAATTATACACTGAAAAACAAGGAAGATGAGCTTAACAAACTCAATCTTCTGGTACAATATGTATGGCATGTAAGTTGTGACTAACTAGGGAAGCTGTAGTTCTACATAAAAATATTCAACAGTAGCCAATTTTTAAAACAAATAAAAAAGGGAAATATATATATATAGAGAGAAGCACTGCTAATTAACAACATCTAATATGACATAAATTACTACAAGGAAAAAAAAAAAAATTGAAAGGGCATGCAAGAAAGAAAAATAGCATGCATCTTTTGACATAGAGAAATTAAGATAAGTAATAATGATTACATAATACAAGCTTAATTTACCCACATTATTATTATTATTATTATCATTATTAAGATCCATACTACAACATTTGGTTGATATCTCTAGCAACTACGTACATACGTACTCATGACCAATCCCTCCTCCATTTTGGTAGATGAGCCACACTACCAAATTAAGCAGCGTCTTACACAAACACCCCACACCAAACGTAGATTTACGTACGCACCAGCTTGAAAATGGACTCTACGTAGTAGAAAAATTACCTTAAATATATATTATCGCCAGGATCCCATGCCCTACGATCGGCAAGAGGCGTTCTTCACGAACATGAGCGAGTAGCAACCCTTAAACCCGCCGCCGCTGGCGTGTCGCACCCCGAAGCAAAGCGTCGACGTCGGGGACCCGTCGTCGGACTCCTCGTCGTCCCCGCGGGACGAGAACGACGACCGCGGGCTCGTGAACCTCGTGCGCCCGTAGAGCGACAGCGACGAGGAGGAGGAGGAGGAGGAGGAAGAGGCTGAGCAGTGCAAGTGCGTGGTTGGCGGTGGTTTCGGCGTGGGCGTGGACCTTTTTAACGTGAGTTTGGGGAGTATGGCGTGGATGAGGTTGGGGGACTTCTTGGGGCCGGGGGGTTTGGTGCGCGGAGGGGTGGAGGAGTAGTAGGAGGGGGGAGGGGTGAGCGGGGGGAGTGCGGTGGCGGGGACGGTGTTCTTAGGCGTACCCGGCTGCGACTCCCAGAGGAAGGGGACGGCACCGGAGGCGCCGCCGTAGTATACGCGAAACGACGGATTAGCGACGGAGGTCTCCTTGGAGAGGAGGCGCGAGTAGAACTTGTCCTCTTTCTTGATGTCGAGTTTAGTGTTCTCTGAACTCATGCTCAACATCTTCTTCTTCTTCTTCTTCTTCTTCTTCTGTTGTTTTTGAGAGAGAGAGAGAGAGAGAGAGAGAGAGAGAGAGAGAGAGAGAGAGAGAGAGAGAGAGAGGAGCTTCTCTAGATAGGTGATCGATCAAGTGAATGTACTACTGGATTTGTTGGGTATTTGGGGCTTAATTTGTAGGTTGGAATAATATATGTAGAAATGTATATATATATATATATATACGCCATAAACTATTCCTGTTTCTAAATTTGGTCCATTTACTTTTTAAATTGCCCGCTATATACTTGGCTTCGCTTCTATAGGATTTTATCGCAGCTGTGTTTTTCACATTATTTCGCATTTTATGTATAGAGATTTTCTTCTCTTTTTTTTTTTCCTTTTTTTTTTCTCTCTTTCTTTTTGCTGGTACGTGGGATTCTAAATTTCACGGCAAATGTATATTATACATTATTTTATTATTTAATGCTTTTCAATTTTATTGTGTAGACCTGTTGGATACATTCAAAATGTAGTATTTAATAACATGTACATATTAGAGATAGAATATTATTAATAGTGAGAAAATAATATTTGCTATCAACTTTTTTATTATTGAACGCCTAAAATTTGGAAGGAGTCGGTAAAATAATAATAATTCAATGGTAAAAAAGTTGAAAGTAAATACTGTTCAATTAATATCAATAGTATATTATCTCAACTGTGCATGTAGCCATGTATATACTAATTAAAGAGCGATTTCCATGAATAGAAATTAAGAATATTGTACTTAAATTAAAGTACAATACTTAGGTTCAATGTCTAGATATATAGTACAGGAGACAATTTATACGTTTTCTCTAATGAAGTAATAATATATATACAGTAGTGTTCTGAGAGAGTACTCTATACATTAATAAACTAAGCACTATTGCAGCATCAGACGCACATGGAACTACGTACTATTGGCTTCTTAATTACTTTAGAATTAAAGATGCGTCTCATGGTAAATTAATTTGGGGCACAATGTTTCAATTTTAACAATTAAAATTCTTAAATTTGAATTGTGTAATAATAGTTAATGTTCTTTTCTTCACAAACGGTGGACCAACTATGTTGACTTAATTGTTATGCTAAGTTTTTTTAAAATCAGAAAAATTAAGTAATTAAGTAACATGGTACAGTCGACATTATTGCAAAAATCAGAAAAAATTTAATAACCGAAATTAATGTTTATATATATGAACTCGCCCTTAAACAAGGTGAATTAATTGATCTGTTGGATTAATTAGTTAAGAGTAGTAATTGATATTCCTGGCCCAATTATTAAATACTAATTAACCTTTGCAAGTGTTTGGTCTATAATTTCTGAAAATTAACCCCCCCAAAAAAGTTTTTGAACTGGAAAAGTATTTTGTCCGTTTGATTACTATGAAAAGTATTTTTTCTATAAATTATTTTTTAAATTTCATGAAAAAATGTTGTTTCTTTAAAAAATATATATATAATCTTTCTATGTTTAATTCTCCGAAGAACCAAAATCATGTCATGCAATATTGTCATGGATGGCGGAGATTTGTGTGATGATCTGATCATTGGTGCCATCAAAGGTTCAGAGTTTTCCACGTGGAGGAAGTGGGATCCCTGGACTATTTATTTATTCATGGCAAATATATATCCATGCATTTATAGATGGATATATATATATTTTTTGTGGGATATATTTGTTGTGAGCGTTAGATTTGTGGTTGAAGAGAACTAATTAATGGGGTAGAAGGAAAGGAAAGAAATTATGTAGTGGGGGACAATGTGAATGAATTTTCTATTATTGGTAGTATTATTGCATATGATTTTAATTTTGAGCATTTTTTTGGATTAATTGGAAATAAATGATATTAACGTAGCTAACTTTTTTTTTTTTTTTTTTTTGAGAAAATCGTAGCTAATTAACTTTGTTATGAGCAGATAAAGTTCATATGTTATATATATATATATATATATATATATATATATATATATATATATATATATATATATATATATATATATATATATATATATATAAAATAAACTTGAATATGTTTAATGTACTTTATATATCTATGTATAATATGCTGTGAATATCAAAGCCCTTACTCATCAAAAAAGATATAATGGGCAAAAGCTAAACAAGAAGAGTAGTTGAAGCTAAATAAGATGCTGATTCTTTTCTGCATTTAAGATGTTCAACTGTTCAAGTTAACTGACATTTAACTGTCACACAAGTACCCTAAGTAATTAAAAGTGTTATTGATTTTGCCATTTGATGTTGGAAACGTTTATTTATAATCTTAAGTTTATTGTTACGTTATATACATGTAAGGTCTATTTATCTCACATTAATTTAGCATAGCTTTTGTAGGTAGGGACGTTTGTTGAGTAATTAAGAGTATCACCTGAAAAAAGTTACATATATAACAATGTAATTAAATTTGCTTTGCAAAATATTGCAGTAGGTGTGACTTGAGAATTTGGCATCAATTAATTCCGTGCCTATATATATTTTCTACTACTCGAGCAGTTCAATTAACCTAGGAGTTTGTAAACAAATAAAAGGCAAAATATAGAGATTCTTTTTATGGCTAAAAAGAAATTAAAAAAGGAAGCAATTAATCCAGAATAAAATATTAAGCATGTATATACTTAATTACATAGAGTGTAATCACTGTCTTAGGACCACCGAAATATTGGCTCGATTACATAACCCCGATCCTGTTAATTAAATCCTAGAAAATTAAAATTTACCATATAATTAAATAACCAATTTGTTAATGGAGATCGAGCGTCACATGCGTTAGTTCCGCGTCGACACTCATGCATGTTCCGGAAGAAGCGGAAAAGAAAAGGAAAAACACACACACACACACACACACACACACACACACACACACACACACACACACACTTTTTGCATTTGCAAACAATAAGCAACGAATTAGTGCTTATTCTGAGACATGACTCATGAAAAGAGTATGGTTTTTGAAGTAGTGGTTGTAGCTGTGAAGCGTTTTGAGTAGATCGAGCACCTAAAACATGAAGCGGGAAAGGTGCATGCGTGGAAGCAATGCAGGAGGGGCCAAGGGACGAGCTCACATAAACATGTAGAGCTAACATATTAAATGATGAGAGAGAGAGAGAGAGAGAGAGAGAGAGAGAGAGAGAGATTACACAGTTTTATATTAGTGAATTTTAGAAGGGCATTTACTTTCATACAGTTTTTTTTTTTTTTTTTTTTTTTTTGCTTTTATATCATTCTAACAATTAATCACTAGAAATTTGTAAAAAATATGAATTATTTTTGTTAGATGCTCTTTCTTTTGATGCTACAATGCAAATTTAAAGAATGTTTGGTTTGACTACAAGCCCTACAGTTTATTGATTGGAGAAAGAGAGTATATATGTAAAAGTAAAAACACATATATAGAGCTTGAAATCTACGCCTTTTCGTTCAATCAAATAACCATATTCTTTCGATACATTTCTTAAATCCAAAAGTTTTTCCAACTCAAACTTAAGATTATTCACATTCTTTAATTACAGCGCGACGAAACGAATATGAATAAATTGATATTTGTTATTTAAGAGAATGTATAGTAAAGATACTTCAATAGAAGCTCAAATCATTGTTTTCCGATCCTTATATAATGTGGGGCATTAATTGTACTCTCTTATTATATAATTGGAATTTTTAACATTAGACAAAAATAAGATTATAATGTAAAAGAGGGGGAGATCGAGAACAAAATAATATATGCCTATTTTTCTATAATTAGCAACGGGTTGCACTTTTGGGTCTAAGTAGTCGACCCGTTTATCTCGTCACGTGCTTCTAGACACTCAAAACCCGGGGGCACGTGACACCTGGTCCACCCCCATGTGCGTGGGCTCTCCCTTCTTTACTACGAAAATTATTGCATGCACCATGCGTAGACATTAGTTAATTTCATGCATTAAGTTCACTATTCATGATCTAGCTATAATATCTAAAATATCTACAATTATATAAAATATAAAAGTTTAAATTTTCTAAGTAACAATTGTTATGTCATTTAGAGTAGGATGTGTTATCACCATAGTATATATAGTGCACACGTCTTAATACTGACTCTTTTTTCATAATAGCACGCTCGATACGATCGAGAAGCACAAAGACACAATAATAGTCACAAAATTAGGATTGATAAAAATTGAATATTATTTTTTCTTCACAAAAACAATATTTTTTAGGAGCTACTTGATGCACAATTTATTGTGCATGCATGCGGTTCATGTAATAGTTTCTTCTTCGTAAAACACCGTCTCCTTCAAATTCTAATTTCCATGCATACACACAGACAAATTAGATCTAGGTCGTAACAAGTCATGCTCGTATTTATTGCAACTCGTACATGAAATAATAAGTATTTTGATGCCCATGCATTCATTATTCCCCTTGTGGACATTGATGGTGTACCCAATTAATTAAATACTCTATACATAAATTAATTTGATATATGAATATTGCATAGTCAAGTCAATTTTACAGTTCATCCCGCAGTGTTCTCGGATGTGGTGATAAAGAGATTCCACAGAAGAAACGTTTTCTCATTATTTTAGTATGAGTTGAAAACCGCAACAAAAAAAAAAAAAGGAAAAAGAAAAAGAAGATCCTTAAGGTGTTTGGTTAATTTTTTTTTTTCCTTTTTTTTGGGCAGAGGAATGTAAAGGAAGTTTCTTATACATCATGGATTTTATCTAAACTATGTATCATGGACTTTAGAGGCTAAGGAGAGGGATTTGTTTAATATTGTGCGTGTGTACATTGGAGATTGGGGTCTATATATGGCATATATCTACTCTTAATTAGTTTGCTTATTTAGTGGTAGACTAAATTAAGACTACTAACATTGTAACAATCGAAAGTGAATTAATTTATATACATGTATTTGTGGTAGCATATGTGCATGGCTCGATCTATTTGACTTTGAAGGATTTGCAAATTGCTTTTTTTAAAAAAATATTATAATATGAAGAGTTTAGATCTATGTACTAAAAATAATCTTATGCAATGCTATATCTAGATACATATTTTATAAAATATTAAAACTTTGTGATTTAGTAGCTTAAGCTTTTAAAGATCAATAACTATTAGAAACCACATGTGAGTACGTAATTCTAGAATGAATAAAAATCAACAATCTTAAGAATTAATCTACACTTTTGGGTTAAACGAGTTTAGGCCACACGCATGTGAGCTTAGACCTAACCTTACCTAACAAATCCCATTTGTGTGATTCTAAGTGATCTCACCTTTGCGGATTCACCTTATTTTCATTTTAAAATGTTGGCCTCTTGATCTATATATATAACTACGTTTAGTTTAATTGATACTTAATTAGTGTTGGTATACATAATTCTTTGGTCCTCCTCGATCCCAACGATGACTTTATAAATGCAAAAAATTTCATATAGACTACAATTTAACTTGGGAATCCAAAGGGCCCTTAGTTGCATTATTCATAGATTCCTCATATATTGAAAGGTCGAATTTGTACAAAAGTTTGAGATATTAATTATTCTATTCTCTCTAAAGATCTTATCATATTAAGAGATTGATAAATCAGTGTGCACTTCTAATAAAAAAAGATATATATTAATATGTCCTAAATTAAGGACTTCTCCTTAATTAGCCTTCATATATTATTATTTTTATGAGCTTGAAAAACTAATTTATGTGGTATCTCTTGACAAATTGATCAGAACATGCATGATAGACTTTTTGGCTTTAAATTTAACAAGGAGTAGTAGAGCATGTGAGCTTCATGTTCCTATGATCTATGAGAGCCATGCATGGGAGAATGGTTACCACATACAATAGATGTGTACAGGAAAATAAGTTATATATACGTAGGTCATTCGAGTAATTCATTTGGGTTATGAACAAAACACACCAAACTCTCATTTCCAACTTTTTCCTTTTTTTTGCCACTCAAATCTTATTACTTGAACATTATAAATTAACCACTGACTAGTAGTCTGGTCGATAGATACCTTTTTGAGAGAGATAGATAGCACGCTATCCGTTTCGTTTATTTTATTTAGAAGTAAATTTAACTGAAAATATGAATCAACCAGGATTCGAATTTGGGTCTCGGATACCAACCACCAAACCCTTTGCCACTTGCTCTAGGGACAGTCGGTGGTCGATTAGATACCTTATCCTCAAATTTTGAGTCTCGAGTTCAAGTCTCACTATGAGTGAAAAGTCCGGTGCGAGCATTTTTGCTACGAAACCTTTCATTGGATTTGGGCCTTATATTTTCGAATTTGAGGGCTACTTAGGCCCATAAACGCATTCACCTTAAGCAAAGGGGAATATTTGGGCCGGATTTGGGCTGAAACTATGTATTGCATTTATTTTATGGGCCACATTAGGCCCATTTGCTGAAGCAGCTCTAATCAAGCGGCAATTTCACAAACGGGCGCCCGAGATCAAAGTAAGCCCTATGCATGTAATATTACAAATGAATCCTAATTTGTTTCAATTCATTTCGTAAACTTAAATTTTTGTTTCAATTGGATCACTTCGTCAAATTCATTATATTTCTCTAATAGAAAAAATAAATTAGTAGCTGAATCAATTAATTGGTACATTTTCGTATGAAATAGTATTATTGAAATGATCACATTACTCTTGTTTTCTACTATCTAAAATTTGCTGAAACAATAAATTGAATTTATAGTTTTTATTTTCATTAAAATAATTTAGAGCTTTCATATGGTCTAAAATTTATTAATTTACTAGTTTTATAATTTTGAACCAAATAACTAATAATAATAAAAACAATAACAATAACCAATACAAAATTGAGGCGCCTTAAAAATAACTAAATAAGCAATATTGCAACCAACGACAATGCCGTTGGTGTCATGCAATATTGTGGTCGGTGACCGTTGAAGCAAAGTCACCACTTCATATCACATATATAAAGCAAGTCTCTTTTTTTCTAAAAAAAAAATCTAAATTAAAAAAAATGATTGATATATTGCATAGTTTAATGATTATAGGGTAAATTGCACTGTTGCCTCCTGAACTTTTGGCGGAGTTTCACTTTACCCCCCAAACTCTTAAAACGGTCATTTACCCCCTATACTTTAATATTGCATCTTATTGCCCCTTCCGTCAGTTAAAGTTAATGGAGCTGACCGGGAGTTAACGGAAGAGTTAGGTTTTGGCGGGAAATCTACCGCCTAAACTGTCCCTTGTTCCAACCAACTCGCTTTTATTTCTTAAAAATTCTTTTTTCTCCATTTCTATGCCCTCCAACTCTTCTTCTCATAGTTTTTGCATCCCAAAAACCGCCAAAATCTAACCCTTCTCGTTAACTTTAATTGATGGAAAAGCAATATTAAAATATAGGGGTAAATGACCGTTTTAAGAGTTTGGAGGTAAAGTGAAAGCTAAAAGTCAAAATGATTATATATATAAGCATTGTTAACGTGACAGTGATAAAAAATAAAATAAAATTGCACCATGGTGTATTAGTAATGTAGTTTTCATTTTTGTTAAATTTTTTTAATTATAAACTAATATGGATGTTTAAAAAAAAAAAGAAAAAAAAAAGGAGGAGAAGCTTTAGAAACCCCAATTTCGAAATAAAAGCAAAGTTCGATTTTTATTTTTTTAATTTATCAGAAAGTGTTCATGGTTAAAAATTGGAAGAAATTATTATTGAATATTGCTAACCGTGTGATATATATCCGACGGTCGAAAGGTGTGCATGTGTGGGGCCCAGAATCTAAGCATTCTGCAACGGTCCTTTTTTTCTCGTGATTCGCGAAATCCCCGCAAAACGTAATAATTGCTGTAAGTGCTCCTTAACGGGCGACTCTCTTTTGACTTTCAACCTCTTTTCCCACCCGTACAGAAACTGATATAACCACACCCATTTATCCACAGATAATTCTTTTTTAATTATAAATATATAGAATGTATCAAACTTATATACATCTTGTTTTAAATACGACCTGTATTTAGTCTTTCAAAATTTTAATTTTACTATCCATTATTTATTTTAATAATAATATTTGAACTTCAAGTTTTAAATAAATTATTTTTTAAAATTTTAATAGATTTTTTAGTGGTAAGATTTGTATTATATATATTAATTAAATAAATTTGCAAAAATAAACGATGTATTTAAATTTTGAAGTCAAAATATAGTTTAGTGACTAAAATTAAATATATTGAAAGATTAAATAGTAACATTAAAATTTTGAAAAGCTGAGTAAGTAATTAAAAATAGTCTATAGTTATAGTAAATTTTGTACAAATTTTTTTTTTCTTTTATGAATATTATTTTGTCAAAAAATATAGTTGCACGGTGTTAAATTAGAATTGTTTACTTTGTATGTAGACTCTCTTGAATAGCAACTAATTGTTTTAATTAGTAATTTTTAAAATAGATGAAACTAAAAATATATACTGATTAGTATTTTTATTTTATAGTATGAAGAATTCATTTAAATTTTGTGGCAATATAATTTTTATTGTACAAATTAAGCATCTATCAATTCGAAACGTAGGCATAACTTTTTATTTATTGGAATAATTTAATAAAGTTGAATGAAAAGGCTCTGGTGTATGGTTACATAGAATTAAAAATTATATAGTAAATTTTATTATTATTTAATTTATAGAATGACGAGATTGTCATTACTTAAAATTTTTGTAATTTAAAAGACAAAACATGTAAGTAAAATTTTCTACAATAGAATCACTTTATTTAATTATTGTAATTTTTACCTACATTTAAATCACATATAAATTAAATTATAGAATATAACACGTACAAATATACGACATATATACCAAATACTTTATTAAATATGGATGACTCCTCAAGATCCATTTGTACTATTAAGTAAAAATAAGTTAAAATATATCAATGTAATTTTTTTTTTAACTTTTTATGAACTACAAGATTTATATCATAACATAATTATTTATGAGTGAGGCTACTATACTTCTGAAAGTACGGAGCCTTCCGTATTTTTATGTCGTTTTTTATGTTGCGATTTTCAAATCATTGATCGGCTCCGTTAAATTTGATTTAGAGTATTTGAAGTACTTATAAAATAAATTATGTGTTTTTTCGATATTATTTATCTAGTGAACGAAGGGGCTCAAAATTAACGGCTAAAAATAAAAATATTACAAAACGTGATAATATGACATTAAAATTTTAGATCAAAAATATTGATCTTACTTTATATAATATAAAAAATTTTCTATTAAAATTTCACGTAATTTAGATATTTCTATACCGTTAAATTTTTAAATAGCTAACTACGGTTATTAAAATTATTAATTTTGAGCTCTTTCGATCACTAGACAGATGATATTGAAAAATCATAAAATTTAATTTTTTAGATACTTCAAATGCTCTAGATCAAATTTAACGGAACCGATCGATAATTCGAAAATCGCAATATTGAAAACCACCTGAAAGGACGGAATGCTTCGTGCTTTCAAAAGTATAGTAGCCTCGCTCATTATTTATAATCTACACTAACGTGACATATTTACAAAATTAATAATGTATATATTATATTATTTTATCTTTTCATCCACAGATGAAGCCATAATGTAGTTTGGGTGTATATATAGCAGCTTCTACGGCTATACTAACGGTCGATTCCGTCTCTTTCGCGTGTTTTTAATTTAAAGAATAAAATCCCGCAACTCAAATACCTTTCGCACCTTGGTCCTCATTTTTCCCTCTCTCTCTCTCTCTCTCTCTCTCTCTCACTCTTCTCCTACCTCCGCTTTCGAGCTCCACTACATCTCTCTTCTAGGGTTTTTTCATCCCCGTCCCGTCCCAATCACGTATCTCTTAGCGGAGAAGAAGAAGAAAGGGCGAGCGGAAAGAGGGCAAATTTTGCTCATGGAAGAAACCCTAGCTCCGGCTCCGATCGGCGGAGGAGAAGGTATGGCGCCGCCAATGGCCGAAACCCTAGCGGCGGCGGAGGAGGAGGAGGAGGAGGAGGAGGAATCGCCGTGGATGGGGAGGGTGGAGATCGACACGTCGGCGCCGTTCGAGTCGGTGAAGGAGGCGGTCGACCGCTTCGGCGGGAGCGCCGTGTGGAGGTCTCAGCTCAAGCAACTCTTCGCCCCTGAGGTTCCTAAATATGAATCATTTTCCCTATTACTTTTCTCTATTTTTCTCTTCTAATATATTTTTCTCTGTTTTATTTGTGTTTTGTTTTTTTTTAATCTCTGCGTGATGTGAATAATTACTTAAAATTAACAGCTTTAATTTGGGGAAAAGTAGAGAACCAGTTGAAATCAGTTAAAATGAGCAGTTTTAAGACTCTGAAATTATGGATTTGCCTTGTTTAGACCTTTAAATCTTTGTTCCATGAACATATATTGGACCTAATTGACTATTTCGGTAACTACTTGAAACTAGCATTGTGAAACTAGTTATCGCACTCGGAAATAAATTCGTGTGGCTAAATGTGGTGTAGCAAACTAGCAGATGCACTCACAGGTCAATATACAACAATATAGTTAATAATGGGCAGGACTTTTACTGTAGCTGATCCTGGATCTATACTGGTACTCGGCGCATACATTTTGTGTGATTCATTTAAAAGGGGGAAAATTTGCCGAGAACTATGATCCATAACATAGTAGATAGTAAAATGTTGCGGGTCTTTTCACTATCGTATTTTTGTTTGTGCGAAATTTCTCATGCATTAAATGTTCTCTTGTTTCTGCACATCTGTAATTATCGCTTAGCTGTTTGTTGTTAGTAGTATGTTCTTCATTTTCATGTTCTAGCCTTCGACAAATCTGAAGTTTGGTTTGCATGCATGCTCAGTTTGGATAAATAGACTACTGTTCACCCCCCCTTTTTTTTTTTCTTTCGGTTTTCATAGTGTTGGTGTGTATACTTGACATGTTATTGGCATTATGATCACTGATGTGTTTCTTCTCAGAAAATTCATGGTTCTGAGGATGTTGATGTTATGAAAGTGGAAGAACAAACCGCACAGCTGGAGAAGGATCTCATAGTCAAAGAGAGGGAGACGCTTGAAGTGTTAAAAGAGCTAGAGGAGACCAAGAATATCGTAGCCAGCTTAAAGTTGAAAATCCAGAGTGAAACTTCCGATGCTGATATAAATTTGAACTCGGATAATAGAAAGGTGCATCCTATATCTGATACGGAAGAGAATATATCTGGAAATTTGGATAACCGTGAGGATACTGAAGGTGTACTACGGCCCGAACAACCTCCGGGCCAGATCTTGATGGAACTGAAGCAGGCGAAGATGAATCTTAATAGAACGACAGGCGATCTTGCTGGGATTCGGGCTTCAATTGATTTACTAAATTGTAAAATAGAGAAGGAGAAGACATTGCTTGAGAAAACCAGAGAGAAGTTATCTTCTAAAACTTGTATCATTTCTTCATTGGAGGAAGAAATCAACCAAACGACACTGAAAATGCAGGAAAAAGATTCTGAGACTAAGAGTTGTGAAGATCCCTCGGATACTACGAGCGAGATCAAACAATTGAACAATGAGATAGAAAAGTCTAGAGGCATGATAGATGCTGCGAAATCTGAGGTTATGAGATTGACAGCGGAGATTGAGCAAACAAAGGGTAGCATCAGAACCGCCGAAATTCGGCAGCTTGCAGCCAAGAAGATGGAAGAGGCTGCCAAAGCAGCAGAAGCCATTGCTCTTGCTGATATCAAAGCTCTGATAAACAGTGAAAATTCTACAATCGACGCTGAAAGTACTTGTAGTATAACTCTTTCGATGGAGGAGTATCTCATGCTAACTTATAAAGCTCAGGAAGCCGACGAAAGATCCAGAGAAAGAATTGCAGATGCTATGATCGGAGTTGATGAAGCGAACCAGTCGAAATCGGAGTTACTGTTGAAGGTAGAAGGAGCAAAACTAGAGGCAAAAGCAAGGAAGAGAGCACTGGAAGAAGCACTTTTGAGGGAAGAGGCCGCCAATAGAGGAAAGCTCGCTGTTGAAGAAGCCCTTCGGAAATGGAGATCCGAACACGGTCAGAAGAAACGCTCGGTTCAAAGCAATGCCAAGTTCAAGAATTCCACTCATCATCGAAGAGATTCGTCCCGCGTGATCGATCTCAACGGGGCTAACTTGGCTAGCGACGGTCCGAGGAGGAGTACATTAAGGCCGACGATGACTATCGGGCAGATACTTAGCATGAAGTTGACGAGTCCAGAAGAGTACGATACGAGCATAGTCGAGAAGAAAATCGAAGAGCCCAAAGCAAACTCTCTGGGCCAGATGCTGAATAGAAAACACGGAGTGCTTTCTACGAAAGACGGGTCGGGGTCGGCTCGGAAGCAAATACCCGCGAAGAGGAAGAAGTTCGGGTTTGCTGGCTTCTCGACTCTCCTGGCCAAGCAAAACAAGAGCAAGAAGAACAGACAGAGTTGAAGCTGCCCAAGTTCTAAGCTAGTCATGAGTTACTTACTAATTTACCTCCTATGCTGAACCTTTTTTTTTTATTCTTTCTTTTATCCTTCTAGTTACTTATTAGATGATTGTAAAATAGGTCTAATGCATGGTTGTTATTAGGTTACTTTTAAGCATGTCTTAAGCTGCTCTGATATTATATGTAGGTCTAATGGTTGTTGTAATCGGGCTTCGAGTTGTCGGTTATTTACTGTTGTGTATCATGTTCTATAGATTTATGCTGTACTGAGATAGAAAATGTTTGATTAGTTCATGAATGCTGTAATAGTCGATATGTCCGAGTGGTTAAGGAGACAGACTTGAAATCTGTTGGGCTACGCCCGCGCAGGTTCGAACCCTGCTGTCGACGTTGTTTTTCTTTTTACTTTTTTTTAAAATGGATGCTCCAATGTCCACGGAAAATGCGAAACCTATAATAAGGATATTTCATTTCATTTTGTTTATATATAATATATAAATAAATAAAAAAACATTAATAAATACTCCCCGCATGCACTTGTTCCTAATTAATTTTTTTATTCTTTACGCATACGACAAAGGAGACGTTTCATAACAAGCTATTATATGCCAACAAAATATCTCAGGCGCTTCCCGAAGACTCTCTTTCTATTGGTTGAGCGCGAAATCTTCGTGGATAAAAAAATAAAATAACGTGAATTTTACACAAATTCAAATTAGGCTTCATATTTTCGTCGTGGTAATTTTTTTTCCATTATAATTGTTGAAGCTTCTCTCTACTCTACTTCTTATCGATCGAAGGGAGTCAAACTCCCTCTCCATTGATTAGAGAGAAAGAGAGAGAGAGAGAGAGAGAGAGAGAGGGAGGAGATACGGCGATCCGCTCCATTCCTTTTTTTTCTCGATCTAATCCCAAAATTTAGGTAAGTTTCTCCTTTTATCCTCTCGATTTCTTGTAATTTGATGTTAATTTTGTTGTTTTTGATGTAGGAACTGCAAATTTGACTTGGATTATGTTTCTCTTCATGTTCTAGATTTTATTATTATTTTTTTGAAATAGATGTTCCTAGTTTGATATTTAGTAACACAATTTTCTTTTGTTAATTTGAGTAAAATTTCATTTGGAACTACTAAATCGAATTGTAAGCTTCATTTGGAATTATAATTTTCTTTTTCTTTTTTCCATTGCACAATTCAGTAAAAAGAGGGAGATATTGAATAATATTGGAAATTGAATTAACTTAGCTCAACCACTCTATTTTTGTTTTTTTGCATGGATATAGACAACATGTTTCATCTCAATATGGTGTCTTAGGGTTAATATGTTGGTTTATCCAATCCGGATTCGTTGTCGTGAATTGAATCCTCAGAGGAATCAATTGCAAACAATTTGCGTTTATGTTCTGAAAGTGTTCGTAGAGTTCGAAAATTCCTTTGGTGCGTTTTAAGTGCTCGAGAACATGTTGTTGGAGTAAGTTTCGTAGTAGAATATCGGTTTGATCATTGATGATGAGATGTATGATTACGAAGTTACCTCTTTTGACTTAATATTATGAACAGTAGAGATATAAAATATTAAAACACCATTTGCTGATAGCTCAGGTTATCGAGGAACAACTGTTGCGAATAGGTAGTGTGCTGATCTCAACCCCTGCTTACTAGAAGCAATAAGTAATGGAGCAATCAAGGATTCAAGATTTGGTTTTGCATCACTTAATGCTTAGTTTAGATTAGATTTGCTCTAAAAAACATACCTCTATCTCTTGTTAAGTAACAAAATTCGAATTTTTCTTTATGATGGTTAATTATCTTATACAACAGATATGGTGGGATTGCGAGTCCAGTTGTTTCTGCTACTTACGCTTGTTATTAGCCTTACCATCACAGACGCAAGAAGTGTGGCGACTGAGGAAAATATCGGTGAGTTACAAGCATGGTTCTCCGTGTGTCATTTACTTATTTGTTGATTTTTCAGCTGTCGCGATCACAATAAATTGACATATTTGAGTTGGATTTAAGCTTGGACTTAATAATGCATCTGGTTCAAGCATCACATTCGTGTAGCATATGACTGTATTTGGCGCACCAAAGAGAAGTGATAGTACTTGAAGTAGGTCATATTTAAGTGTCTGATGTATTTGAAGTTCCAGATGAGTCATTATATTCGGCTAAATATTTGGTTGGTGATTGATCTTCATTTCTCCGGTTTTTCCAGGTGATACCAGTATAGCAATTGAAAGCAAGACATCTACATCAAATGTGCAGAAAAAACAATTCTGCCAGTTATGCGAGGAGTTAGCAGCTGAAGCATTATTCTACGTCGGTGAAAATGAGACTCAGGCTGAGATCATCGGTGTCCTCCATCAAGCCTGCTCCAAACTTCGTTCTTTGAAACAACAGGTATTCTTATCTTGACTTTTAAATTTCTGTTCATGCAGACTGAATTTCTCAGAAATAATTGCTATTTCTGTGCATTTTTTCGCAGTGCATTACGTTGGTGGACTATTATGCACCTCTTTTGTTCCTGGAGATTGCTACAATAAGCCCCGAACAGTTCTGCGAAAAGGTGAATCTCTGTAAGGACACGGCACTAATTCGCCTTCCAAAACTCGGTGATGTTTGCACACTTTGCCATCAGGTTGTTGACGAAATTCTTGCCAAGTTAGAAGATTCCGACACACAGGTATTTGACTATACATTCCATCTTGGATTCTTGGCAGTGTCGAAATTATAACAGGGTTTTCGCGAATATATCCCTTTACCTTAAATACTCAAAATTGGACAAATTCCTTGCAAAGTTCGTATTTTTGCATGCTCCCTCTTGGAAACTGTATCCATTTGCATTCAACATGTAACAATTTCTAAATCGTCTGAGGGAAACTAGCTAGGAAGATTGTTAAGATTGCTGAAGATTTTTTTTCTTTTCCTAACATGGGAATCATTTTGTAGGTATATTTAGATAATTTTACATCTTTGATGTTGGAACCTCGCATATAAATAATGCAGTTTACGGCATTTAATGTTATAAAAATCTGATACTTGTGGGGCTAATTACTTTTTTCTAACCTATATTGTTCTGTTTACTTTAAATGGCAGCTTGATGTTATCGAGATGCTTCTGAAAGCATGCACTAAAGTGGAAAATTATGTGCAACAGGTGAGATTTCAAGTAACCATGTACCAGATTGTAAATTAGCTTGAATGAAATCTAAACTACCATATAGTACATAGAACTGGGATTCTGAGATTGCCACATAATTAGTACTATTGTATTGTGAAACGATTATCGTGTAGTCTTTTCTGGGTCGAATAATCACAATCTTACATTTCCCAGTTCTAGCTCAAGTCAATTCTTTATTTCCTGATGTTCTACTGTATCTTGTGAATTAGAATTTACAACTTCTGTTTCTCATTCTGTTTCCCTGGCCAGTGCAAGAAATTGGTCTTCGAATACGGTCCTCTGATCCTGGCAGACCTTGACAAATTTCTCGAGACGAAGGATATTTGTACCTCCATCCATGCCTGCAAAGCCAACAAAGGATTTATGGTCGGAGCAGAAGCTCGTTATTCGGCCTGATTCTTTATAAGCAAACAGGTTAATCCGTGATTCGATGTGTAGTATATCGGAAAAGGAAGCTACGCCGTTGTATTATGCCCTGTATTCATAACCTGTATATTATATTTCTCATTGAACTATGGATTTGTGCTCTTATAATTCGTTCAAGCTCATGAAATTGTTAGTTTATTGAGCTGTAAATAATTCTTATTCGATACGCGTTAAATATGTTCAATGTAATGCTTCAGCTTCAAATGGTGATATTTACAGTTTGGTAACTCTGTTTATCTGCTGTACTTACACACCCTAATTTGCCTATATAACTCGGGTCATGTGGATCTTAAAAATTTGTGCATCTAAAATTCATTCGAGCTTACATGATTCGCTAGTTTATTGATCTGTAGATTAAGTATTTGTTTGGGATGTTCAGTGTAATGCTTCAGTTTCAAATGGTGTATAGTTCAGAGAGTATTTTGTTTTCTTTAAACTGAGATCACAAGCGTGAATCCCCAATTCAAAGCTCATACAAAGGCTCGAACCTCTGATCTTATGGTCGGTACTTGATTACCTAACCATTAGACTACTACTGGTGATTCGTTAAAGCTAATATCAACTTCTAGGGTCAAGAAAAAGCTGCGGTTTAAAGCGTTTTCCGCCAGTTAAGATGCTGAAGAGATTTTACTACACGAAACTATCAAGATTTCATTTAACGACAGTTTTAAACAGCACTTTTACAGAAACTCCGAATCAAATCAATCCTAAGAATTACTATATTGTGTTAAGGCTCTAGCAATGATGCTCGTATTACAAACCATCAAAATTAAACAGAAAAGTACTAGTAGGAGAAGAATCAGGTGCATTAAAAATGTTTGATTGGTGGTGCCAACCAACAACTAATGTTACCATCAACCAAAAACAAAAACAAAACAAAGTCTAAAATGTAACAGTAAAATGATATTCTTTCTTTAATCCTACGCAATAAACAACTCACATGATTTCATCATCAGAATTGTTTGACTAAATTAAGACTTGTTTTAATTCACGTTAGTTTCCTTTCTTTTTTTGGCTTATGGTGTAATTAATTGGAACTTATTAACTTAATTTCACCTGGGACGAAACTGTCACAATCAAAGCACTCGGTTTTGGTTTTTTAGAAGCTAAGAACACCAACAACCACTTATCGAAAACGTCTTTTGATCTTATCCCACAAGAGTAATACTTATGAGATTAGAGAATCCAAATTGGCCACTAACTCAATTATTAATTTCTTGGGTTTTTTTTTTTTTTTGTGTACATTTACCAAGTACTTAAAAGAGTGTTGAAGGGTTTGTAACATTAATCCAGAAGCTTTACTTAAAAACTTTTGTTTTCTATCTAGTTTAGAACTTGTAAACTTATTAACGAAAAAATAGTGTTTACTTAGATAATTTTCCAGTTAAGAAATAAGAAAAATTTCTATTAAGTCTATATAACATAATATATTTTTCGAAAACTAGGTGTTACCGGCACTAACATGAAATACTAGGCACAACACGACTCAGACACCAGTGACTCGGCAGCTTCCAAACAATTAGAATACGTACGGACGCAACATAGACACGGCTAATAAAACATATATTTATTATATATAAATTATTAATTTTGGTAAAATATTGTTTTACCTTTTATACGAATGAAAGTTAGTAAAGTTTTTATTTATAGTTTAAATGTTTTAAGAAAATAAATTTTCCACCATATATAGTTTGTTTATATTGTCTAAAAAAATTATGTGCATTTCTCATAAATCTAAAATATTTATTCTCTTATCACATTTCATATGTGGCCGGCCCTCCTCAACTTTTAAAATGTCCACTTTAGGTTCCTATATTGTTAAGATTTAAAAGATAAAAAGTTATAATAGAGATCTACATGAAAAGTTCTTTAGTGTGTGACCAGAGGAAAAAAAAAAAAAAAAAATCGAATTGCATGCACCTGATGCATATTCAGAATATGTATATATTAAAATTTAAAAATTGTTTTGTAAATGTAATTAGCTTCATTTGAAAGGTTTATATATGAAAAGTTATAAATTTTGAGTATATATTACTTAAGTATTTAGTAGTCCTAAAAAACAACAGACTAAAAAACTACATATGTATTATACACTATAAAATATAGATATGTCTAAAAATTATAATTGTTGATATATATACATGTACGTACTTTGAATGGCATAAAATATAGTAAACAAATTTAATTTTAATTTTGAGTTATTATAATTATATAGCTTTTGGCCCCTTTAGAAATTGAATTCTGGCTTCGTATCTGATTATATATACAGAAAAAAAGTAAAATAAAAATATGTATATATTATTTTTTAATTATGTGTTATGGATCTACATTAAATGTACGTGTGCCCGGCCAAGACGTCTCCACATGGGACACACGTTCGACACGGCCACATGCGTGCCTTGACACGGACACGGGAGACTTATAAAAATGCACCATGTTTTTTGCAGTATAAACTAGAGGGGGAAACAAGAAAGGGATAATTGCCTATATATTTCTCATGCGTACGAAAATATCCGATCTATCCCTACATTTTTTTTCTTTCTAAAATGCCCCTCATACGTTCCACCGTTATTGCAAAATACCCCCGCAGTTATCTCCTGTTAAGTTAATCTGGGTTAAACGTGAGTTAAATATCTACCACAGATAAAAAAAAATTAAAATACTAATTTTGCCCTTAACTTAAGGGCAAATAAGAAAGGTTGGTGACGGTAGAGGGGTATATTAGAAAAGACCAAAAGTCGAAATACTATTTTGAAAAGGGTAAAATAGTAATTTTACAGAGATAACGGAGTTACTTAACAGATTTTAACTCTAAGGGTATATTAGAAATAGGTTGGAACGTAGGAGGGGTATTTTCAATATTAACCTTCTAAGAGAGGTAAATCGAAAAATCGAAAACTTTTCAGAAGTATATAAGCAATTGCCCCAAAAAGAAAATAGTCTCAGCCAATTTTATTGCAAACTATTTAATTTGTATGTTACAGCATACAAATTTAAAAAGAGCAAATAGAAGACAAAAGAACAAATATTTCAACCTGTGCTACACCTCACAACACATAACATTTATAAAATTAAAGAGCTCACAACACAATTAATTGAACTAGAAATAGTATTGTAATATACGGTCACCACGCTAATTAATTTTCTTTCGGACATTTTGCAGATAAATAGATCATTGTACTACGCACAGATAAGTTTTGATATACATATAATATAATACTGATTCATAAACAATATTAATAATAAGAAGATAAGATTAGAAGATACGGAAGGGTCATATATATCCATGTTCAGGTTAGGTTCTGAGTACTTGGAAGACAATATTTGAGGAATACAGTTGTGTGTGGTGTGACATTTAATTTCTGCAAAACATAATTAATTGGGAGACTCTTATTAAGAGAGTCTCAAGCAGTGAGTTTCCTCGAACTTTCTCAGGAGGAAAAATGAGGATTCCTTTCGGTTTTTTTCTCTCTATGTAAACTTCGAATGTGGCCGTTTTAAGTCATGCAGCAGGTTCCTACCAATTTCAACTTTCTTTATGCATTAATTTGGTAAAAACCTCGATAATTGGTATCTGAACCGTTAAATATAAAAATATTTAAACATTGCTTTTTATTAGATGAAGCATTTAGAGTACAGCGGTTATTTTGTATCATCTAATATGGTAGTAGAATAGGAGATTCTGAATTCCAGTAATATCATGTTTCTACTATTATTATTTTTTTCACATTTAATTTAAGTTTACGTCGTGAGCCCACGAAAAGTGTCTAGTCTAGATGTGAGGAAATACTTAAATATCGTTCTTTATTGTTTTAAACTTTTATAATAGAATATAACTGTTGTTTCGTATTATTTAACATTATATAAGAGTAGGAGGATTTGAGTTTGAATTATGCCGTACTCCTACCAATGTTAATTTTCTTACATTTACCATATCATTAGCCTACAAAAATCTCGAGTCCGGTCGTGAGGAGAGTATTAACTATAAAAATATTTAAACATCGTGCTTTATCCGTTTACACTTTTCGAGTGTAACGATTGTTTCATATTGAAAAAAAAATATCAAAATTTAATTTTTAGTACCAAACGGACAAAAAAATAAAAAAAATAGACTTTCAGGAAAAATCATTTTCATATTTTTTTTTCATATTTTTTCTACGAACCAAACCGCTCCTAAGTATATTTTCTAAAAAAAATTTGAATAACATGCCACTCTTTAAAAAAAAAAAATGAAAAATCCATAGGAGAGAAATCTATGGTAAACTAATATTTAGTGTTTTCGTAAAAAGAGCACATTGTGTAGATCGTTATAATTCGTTTACTATAATTTTTACACCCTTACTAGAAAATGCATATATATACATATATATATATATATACATATACATATATATATATACATATACATATATACATATACATATATATATATACATATATATGTATATATACATATATATATATATACATATATATATATATATACATATATATATATATATACATATATACATATATACATATATATATATATATATAGTTGAGCTAGAATGCTATCGATAGCAAATCGGTACTTTTGCCACCTATTTGTTTTCAATGATGGAGCCTCCAAATCGACGATCGGCACCGTTGAACATGATCTATACCACTTGAAGTATTTAGAAATTAAATTTTAAATTTTTTTGATATTATTTGCCTAATGATCAAAGGGTTTCAAAATTTGTAATTTTAATGGTCGATATGAGGCGTTTTCTCGTTTAACGGCGTAAAGATATCCAAATTAATTGAATTTTTGATAGAAAATTTTTTAAACTATTTAAAACAAGATCTATACTCTTGATCTTGATTACAAGACTCCTATCATCATTTTTTTTAAGAATATTCATTTTCAGCTATTCATTTTTGTGTCCACTCGATGGATAAGAAAACAATATCGAAATTTATGAAATTTGATTTCTAAATACTTCACATGATATAGATCATGTTCAACGGTACCGATCATCAATTTGAAGGCTCTATCATTGAAAACAAATGGGTGGCAAAAATGCCGGTTTGCTATCGATAGCATTCTAGCTCAACTCTATATATATATATTTATTTTTTATTTTTTATTTTTTCAACTCCTAGAGAAACTATCCGTACCTAAAAAAAAAATCCTTTAGAATATTCTGATATTGTCCTAAACACATATAATGATTTATTCAATGCCAAAAACTATTATTTAAGTAGAAAATTTAAATTAAGCCCATTACGGCTCTATTACATGTACTTACGATTAGAGACATCATTAACTTTTTTTCCGAATTTTTTAAAAACGTCATTAAAAGTTATGGCATGTGTTTTTTTTTTTTTTTAATTTTTTCTCGCTTCCTATTTAGATTGTCATTTATTTGAACACGTCAAAATATAAAATAAAATAAAACGTGTGGGCGTCGTTTTGTTTACTAAAAAATTAAATTACTAGTGACGATATTCTATGAGTTTTCAAAATCATAATAATTAATGTTCAAACCATAATTAATTGCATTGAATAGTGTCCATGTTGAGTTTTGAGAAATAAATTATTCTTTTTGACATGATTTAGGGAATAAATAAATTATTCAATTTGGTAATTTGGTGCAAGAATAAATCAATTTTTTTTAAACAAAAATTGAAATTAAATGAGTCATCAAAAGCGACGCGAAGCCGCTTCTTTGACCATATATTTAATTATTTATAATTTAATTGATTAGAATCAATTTTCTTTTTCTGGTGAGTTATTATTAGAATAAATTATGTTGCTAAAGCGACCGTGATTTGATGTGTGAGGGATATGTTTATTATTTGACCTTTCATTGTTGGAAGAGACAAAATTAAAGAGCCAAAGAGTTAAAAATTATAATTTTACTAAAAAAAAAGGGCCCAAATTTTCTACAGCTTTGTGAGATGATTATTGATCTAACCAT
The DNA here is from genome assembly GCA_025177825.1 of Aechmea fasciata. Classification (NCBI taxonomy): domain Eukaryota; kingdom Viridiplantae; phylum Streptophyta; class Magnoliopsida; order Poales; family Bromeliaceae; genus Aechmea; species Aechmea fasciata. The sequence goes on along the minus strand of CM045927.1, from coordinate 14,205,823 downwards.
TCTATAAAATGTAGTAGTCACCTCATTTGTTAGATTTAATTTTTAGGGCTTTCGTTTTTTTATTAAGTAGCTAAAATTAATGGACACTAAGGCTTAGTTTGGTATTGAGGACTATCTAACGCTATTAGATAAAATAGAGTTGTAGAAAAAATATATAGGAATATACTTCTGTATTTTTCAGTGAGAACGCAGAAAATATATCGTAACCGACTCATCGCGATATGTGGAACGTAATATTAAGTACGAAAACAAACGGATTATTTTCTCAACGTACTTTCTCACCGCAAGTAACACAATCTCCCCGCAATACCAACCGAAGTCTAACACAGAACATGGTTCGAGCACGGTAATTCACCAACTTTCAAATAACTAGAATATGAATAATATTTTGACATCGCTAATAAAATTTAATATTATAAATATAATATAATATATTTTTTATATATAAAATATTAGTTTTGATAAAATATTATTATATTTTTCATATAAATTAAAGTTAGCGAAATTTTTATTGATAATTTATATATTTTGAAATTTCTATAACATACAAATTAATTTATATTGTAAAAAAATTTAAAATTTTTATGCATTGACCAAAAAGTTAAAATATTTATCATCTAGCATTTATAAATAATAAAATAAATAAAATAAAAATATGTATATCTTATTTTCAATTGTTTGTGTTATGTATTGGTATTAAACGTGTATCCAAGGAGTAGTGTCCACATCGGATATGTGTCTGACATGAATACAAGAGTGTCTAACACGGAAAGACGAGGCTGATAAAAGTATCGGTGATACATAACTAAGCTGTCAAATATTTGGCGAACCATTTGGCCATTGGAAATGTTGCAAACAATTTAACATTTTACGTGTATTACTTAGAACGTGTTTGATATTGACATTCACTACCTCTAATAATAATTAAAATAAAATTAGAAGAAAAAGCATATAAAAAAATATGTTTATATTTTTTCGATAGAATTTCAGAGTGACATTATGTTGGAAAATAAATAAAGTACTTTTCATTATACTTTTTCACATTTGAGTCATTAATTAGTGTTTTATCGTGACATATAGTGATCGATTTTGTTTCGTTGTGTATTATATTTATTGGTTTTCGAAACCGTAACAGGTAATCGATTTAGACCTAGTTTGAAAATTAAAAGCATTCGAAAAATATGAAAAATATTTTTAATATACTCTTCTTCTTTTCTTTTTTTTAAATTTTATGATGCAAATTTGAATAAAATAAGGACAAATTAATCCGCATATGCGCGCGGCTGCAGCGCCAGGTAACATGGCGACCTTTTGTTGACCGGGTAATGGGCCACGTGTCGTAGGGACCCACACATTGCGTGGCCTCTCGCGATCCGTCCATTTTCGCCCCACCACACGATGCCCCGTACTTATGCAGTGGCCCTGTAACCCGCATAATCAAAATTTGCATTAAAGGCCGCCGTACACGTGTCTCCCCGCGACGGGTGGGATAATGAGAAGATAAGCTTCTCGTGGGGCCCTCGAGATGTACGGTGGGATGTTGATATGTCGAGCAACCTATCTCGATTCTCGAAACGTATCAACCGCCCACGATTTTATCGATATCAATGAGTTGGAGCTAAGCTGCTAACAAATATTTATAGAACTAGACTTATCTTATTAATAAAGTATTAGTCTTTATCGTTTTTAAGTTAATAGACTAATTGCTACCAAATTTTTAGCCATTGGATTGAGAGATGTACGGTTAGGATGAAGTGGGCCCCCTCGGGTTAAGTGAGTAGTTGGTTGAATAGTATGATCTAACGGATGAAAATCATTAAAGGAGTGGATCTAACGACAGAAAACTTTGTAGCACTGAATGCTTCGAACAACGAGCTGGATTGTCACCGCTAGGTGCGTGATGATAGGTGGAATAGTATTTGATCCAAAGGCTAATAGTAACCAACGATTAGATTTAAGAGCTAGAAACCAAAAGGCATAAAGGGAGTGAAACTTCTAAAAATATTCTAGCTCTACACTCTCTCTCTCTCTCTCTCTCTCTCTCTCTCTCTCTCTCTCTCTCTCTCTCTATATATATATATATATATATATATATATATATATAAATATATATATATAGTAGAGCTAGAATACTTTTAGAAGCACCAACTCATTAGTGCTTCTAAGTTTCTAGCCCTTGGTTTTACTCTTCAATTACTAATACCCCTTGAATCAAACGCTATTTCACCTACCATCATCTACCATCATCTGCCATCATCATCTCAACCCCACATCTCATCCAAAGGTTTAAAACTCAAAAGTACCAATCCATTGTTACTTTTGAGAGTATTCTAACTCTGCTCTCTCTCTCTCTCTCTCTCTCTCTCTCTCTCTCTCTCTCTCTCTCTCTATATATATATATATATAGCAGGTGTGTGCTCCCGTGCTCGAAATTTTCGATGATAGAATTTTCGAATTGACAATCCGTTTCGTTAGACTTGATCTAGCGTATTTAAAGATTCTAGAAAATAATTTTTGTGATTTTTTGATATCATTTATCTAGTGATCGAAAGAATTCAAAATCAATAATTTTTAATGGCTGAAAATAAAAATCCTACAAAAAGTAATGCTATAGCACTAAAATTATGAAATTTAGTTTCTATATATATATATATATATATATATATATACAGGTTGTCGCGTCTCGCATTTCGAGCGTTTTCGAATATAGAATTTTCGAATCGACAATCCGTTCCGTTGACTTCGATCTAATGATGAAACATTCGATGTTCTAGTATGTTTAATATGTAGGCATTGATTTTATGGAGACTGTACAACATGCTTGATGTTTTGAAAATATTTGAAGGGATTTGCTGTAGTTAACCAAATTTTTAAGCCTTTGCTCATCAAGAATATTGAAAAATGTTTTCTGCCCCCAAGCAAATTAAGTTACTTCTGCGCAAAACATTTACATGTGTAAAAAAGATGGCTCAAATTATTTGTGATAATGTACATACACCTGATCACAGCTAGTAATTAAAATCATATTTTTAAATATTGAATAAAGCAGAATTCTAAGACTCGTATTTTAACTAAATTTAATTCCAGATTTCATGATTCTCGGTAGCTCTGCGTTAAATTGTTTATATCCAGCCGATTTTAAATATCATGAACAATAGCAAATATATATACAGGCTATCTTATATAATTTGACTATCCAGCCGTCTACATTTTTTGATACAATAATTAACTATTTGATGATTCTTTAATTTGAAATTTGGGTGCATTGCTATCTTTTGAAAGTTAATTAGACAGTTGAATGAGAGCGGGCCATAGTTTATATATATATATATATATATATATATAAGTCATTATAGTCTTGTAAAAGTAAAACCATTTAGTCTTATGAATTTTTTACCGTTAGATCTACACCTTTGATCATTTTCATCCGTTAGATTATACTATTCAACCAACCACCCACTTAACCCAAGAGGGCCCACATTATTCTAACCGCACATCTATTAATCCAAGGGCAAAAACTTACAAGAAGAATGACTTGATTCTTTTACAAGCATAGAAGCTCAATTCATATATATATATATATATATATATATATATATATATATATATATATATATATATATATATATATATATATATATATCGATTTATTCCATTGATCATTTTCATCCGTTAGATCATACTATTCAACCAACTACCTACTCAACCCTAGGGGACCACTATCATCCTAAGTGGGGACCATCATCATCCTAATCATAAATTCCATCAATCAACGGTTAAAAATGTATGAGTATAAAGGTCTATACTCATAATAGTATAAGTAATGATGGCGTATATATATATATATATATATATATATATATATATTTAAGGAAAAAATAATAATAAATAATTTATCTTTGGAATCAACGGCACAGGAACATTAAGCTCCTCAGTCGAATCTTTTCCGGTATGTGAATTTTAAAATGATGTGGATAAGCATTTGAATTTACTATTTGAAGAAGCAGCAAGGAAATTAGATCGATCACTATTTTAGCCGGCCGGCAATCTGCACGTGCACGGATGTTGTTTGGCGGCTGCGAGTGGGAATCAAATGAGGCGGACTGGGAGCAAGAAATTTAGAAGAAAAATGCAGATCGAAACAAAACTATTAAATAGTTTCAAAGGCGGCTGACCGAGGAGTTCCCTGATCGATTAATTTTCTCAGATCACAATATGAAATAAATACGTATCAACGATAAGTTTTTTTGGGATTTACCGAGGCGAGTCTCCGTCAGATTTAATCGGGACCGTCCATCTGACGGTGGGTGGCGCACGTCATCCTACTTACAGCAAACACTTTCCTTGGAAAGAGACGTGCTCCTGAGCTCTCCGCTATTATTTAAGGTGCGGAAGATTCCATTCCATTCCATTCCATTCGCAGCAGCAGCAGCAGCAGCAGCTACTGAATTGAAAGAAAGCCGCTTCGATCCCTAGCTCCATATATATATATATATATATATATATATATAATAATATCAACAGCAGTTTCCGGCGATGACCTGCTCGTCGGCAGGGAAGGTGCTCTTCGGGCGGTACGAGCTCCGGGGGTTGCTCGGCCGCGGGGCCACCTCTCGCGTGTACCTAGCGCGCGACCTCCGCTCCGGCGCCCTCGTCGCCGTCAAATCGGTGACCGGGCTCCCGCTCGGATCCCGCGCGGCGGTCGAGCGCGAGATCTCGCTCATGGCGCGCCTCCGCCACCCGCACGTGCTCCGCCTCCTCGGCGTCCTCGCCTCCCGCTACGCCGTCCACCTCGTCCTCGAGCTCGCCCCGGGCGGCGACCTCCTCTCCCTCCTCCTCCCCCCCGGCGCCGACGCCGACGACGACGCCGCCGCCGCCTCCGCCTCCCCCTGTCTCGGGCGCCTGCTCGGGGAGGACGCGGCGCGGGGCTACTTCCGGCAGCTGATCTCCGCCGTCGCCCACGCCCACTCCCGCGGCGTCTACCACCGCGACCTCAAGCCCGAGAACCTCCTCCTCGACGCCCGCGGCCACCTCAAGGTCGCCGACTTCGGCCTCGGCCTCGGCGCCCACCGCGGCGGCGGCGGCCCCTCCCGCACCGGCACCGTGTGCGGCACGCTCGCCTACACGGCCCCCGAGGTGCTCTCGAAGCGCGGGTACGACCCCGCCGGGGCCGACGTGTGGTCCTGCGGCGTCGTCCTCTTCGTGCTCACCGCGGGGTACCTCCCCTTCAACCACCCCAACCTCGCCGTCATGTACCGCTCCATGCGCCGCGGCGAGCACCGCTGCCCCGCGTGGACCTCGCCGGAGCTCCGCCGCCTCCTCGCCCGGATCTTCGACCCCAACCCCGATACGCGGATCACCGTCCGGGGGATCGCCGCCGACGCCTGGTTCCGGAAGGGCCTCGACGAGCGCGAATGGACGGCGATGATGCGCTCCACCCCGCCCGACCACCCCGCCATCCTGCGGTGGAAGAAGGAAGAGGAGGAGGAGGAGGAGGAGGAGGAGGAGGAGGGGGGGTACGCGCTCAACGCGTTCCACATTATATCCTTCTCCTCCGGGTGCGACCTCTCCGGCCTCTTCGAACCCGAGCCAGCGGACCGGGAGCGGTTCGTGTCGGCGGAGCCGGCCGAGTCGCTGCTGAACCGGGTCGAGGAGGTGGCACGGGAAGAGGGGCTGGGGATGAGGAGGAAGGGGAAAGAGGGGGGGCTCGGCGGCGGGGTCTTGCTCGAAGGGCAAAATGGTAATTTTATAGCGGCGGTGCAGGTTCACCGGTTAGCCGAGGGGTTGTCGGTGGTGGAGGTGGAGAAGGGCGGCGGGGCACCAGAGAGAAGGCTTTGGAGGGAGCGGCTTGGACCGGCTCTAAAGAAAAACTGGGAGGCGAACCGAACGTAATCACCGGTGAAATTCAAATATGCGGCAACAAAAATAAAGCATACAGTGTTACACTCCAATAATCCCACATCATCGAATATACAAAAGCATATAAAATATAAAGACCAAAGCCACTAATACTACTAGCACAGCTCAAGTATTTTGCACTACCGGTTTAAATCTTAATAAGTTATATATTAGTATATTATTGGTCTAGATCGATCATCAGTGGATGGTCTCACCAAGTCCGGCAAAAAGCAAGAGGTTAATTTAGATATTGATTTGCCACTAGGTTGTTATAGATATCATTTTATTAGTGTATTCTTTGCATTCTTTTATCCGCCCATGTAAATACATAGAGGATATATAAATTACTGTATTCATCATGCACGAGTGAACTTAAAGTGTAAAAATTTCACTTTATTCCAAAAAATTTTGAGGTTGGTATATACGTTATCATCTAATACTTTAATCGCTCAAAAGTATGCAATTATTATTGCCTAAATCGAGTAAATCCGTACATATCCATGCACCGCGAACGATGGGTCGGTCTATGTCTATTTCATACTTTTAACTCAAATATTTATTTTTTCTTTTTTGAGAAAAAAATAGACGAGCTACCTGTATCATTCATTGATAAATGAATTAGGCAAAACATTATGGAAGCAGCTCGGACTTCCGGGGCCAGGGACAAACAGCAAGAAATAATAGAAAAGCTAGCCAAGAAAAGGCCGAAGCAGAGTTTGAGCCCCCGTCTTTAAGATAAACCCTCAACATAAGAACAACTGAACTAATCAGTTCAGTTATTCTTTTAGGGCTTGGTTTGGTATTGAGATATATTTGACGTTATTAAATAAAATAGAATTGGATAAAAGCATATAGAAATATGCTTTGTGCTTTTTTTAATAGGATTATAGAAAATATATCATAACCAACTCATCGCGATATGCAAAACGCAATAGTACGTAACTGAAACAAATATTAAAATATTATATTTTTTTATCATATTTTCTCACGGCAGATAATCTATACAATCTCTCCGCAATCCCAAACGAAGCCCTAATCTCCTATTCGATCGGTTCAAACCAATTCCTAGTTTAACTACATTTGGTAACATTAATTAGATTGTTAGTAGATTTGAAATATGCTGACTAGCTCATGTGTGATGATGCTCCAAAGAAAAAAGAAAAAGAAAAAGGAAAGAAAAAAAAAACAAGTTTTTTTTTTTTTTCACCTTAAAAGGTCCAAAAACCCAAACCCAGTGTGGCCGAATTTCAGTGGGCTCGCATTAGTGGCCCCATAAATTAATTATGCTTTTCACGGCCCAGCTTAATTAATTAGCCTACTCCCTTTTATTATTTAGTAGTATTATTATTACTAATTATTATTATTATTATTATTACTATTATAGAAGCCTCACTCTTTATCACCAACCCCCCTCAATTAATTACAGGGCCTTCGAAATTGTCATCTGAATTTACTTTTGGTTTTTTTAAAAAAAAATTTTAAAAAATTCACACCTACTCAATTTTCATTGCTTTACATTTCAATTTAAGTTTTTTTAATCAGTTCAATGGAACATTTTGTTAAAATTGACGTCTATATATGTAACCAAACTCGACTAATTTGATGATTTAATTTAACTTGAACTAAAGCTATCTTTCTTGAGGTTAGCAGTTTAGGAAGTTTTTTACGCTACTCTAAACTTTTAGAAGAATAAATCCACAATTTTTTAATTTTCGCGTGACTATAATATTATTGTGAATGAAAGCCACTACCATATATATATATATATATATATATATATATATATATATATATATATATATATATATATATATAGTAGGGCTACTATACTATTATGCTTACAATGATCCTTGTGCTTCTAAGTTTCTAACTATCCATCAATTTTGATGGATGGTTAAGGTGAGAGAGAGAAGAGAAATTGGAGAGAAATTAATGTTCTCAATTTCTCATCTTTTTTAATATCTCCTCAATTTCTCTTCTCTTTCTCACCTTAACCACCCATCAAAATTGATGGATGGTTAGAAACTTAGGAGCACAAGTCATTGTTAGGGTAAACGAGCGAGCGGCCGTGTTCGACTCGCGTTCGCTCGATATTTGGCTCGCTCGAGCTCGCTCGAATTAATTCCAAGCCGAGCTTGAGCCTAAATCTCGCTCGAAATTAATTTCAAGCCGAGCTTGAGTATTACTAGGCTCGTTCGAATTAGGCTCGAAAAGCTCGAAAGCTCGAATATATATATATATAGTCTACAATATCATTAATAGTACCAACCACTTGCTGTTAGATTTTCAGTCATTGGATGATGAGATGTGTAGTTAGAATGATAGTGATTCTCTAGAATTGAGTGGGAGATTAGTTGAATAGTATAATCTAATGGGTGAAAATGGTCGAGGGTTAGATCTAATTCGCACAAAATTCGATAACACTAAGCATTTTGTACTATCGATAATATAGTAGTCAGACTCTCTCTCTATATATATTCCGCTACTATACTATCTATACTATTGATAGTACTGAGCATTTTGTGCAATCGAGTTTTCTATCGTTAGATTTACCTATATATACAGAGTTCAGCTACTGTACTACCGATAGTACCAAGCATTTGGTATTCTCGAGTTTCTTCCGTTAGATATACCCCTTTGGCCTATTTCATCTGTTAGGTCACACTATTCAACTAGCCACCTACTGAATCCTAGGGGGCTACTATCATCCTGACCGCCCATCCCTTCATACAAGGGCCGAAAACCTAATAGCAAGCCATTTGCACTATTAATATAATATATTAGTTTAAATATATGTATAATATTATAATATAGTATATGGCTACTATACTCTTATAAGTATAGATCTTTTTATACTTATAAATTTTCAGTCGTTGGATGTGCGATTAGGATGATAGTGGTCCCCTAGGATTGAAATAGTTAAAAGAATAAGTCCAACGATCGAAAGCGATGAGTATAAATGGATCTATACTCAAAACAATATAGAAATTTAACTCTCTCTATATATAATTATATATAATATATACTTTAATTATATAAAATAATATATACTATGTATTTTAATTATCTATATAGAATTTAGATTATTGGGCCCACAAAATTAAATCAAGAAAATTCTATTCTAATTGCTCTCTCTCTCTCTCTCTCTCTCTTTTTCATTTGCTCCTAATTTTTATAATATTATAATATCTTATTTTATGCATTCATTTTATATGTTGAACTATTAGATATTTTTTGTATCAAATTTGAGATAATGTTTTATAAAAATTAAATTATAGATTGCACGATGTTAAAAATTTCAAGCGGCTCGTTTAGGGCTCGAGCTCGCTCGACTCGAAGTTAGGCTCGCTCGAGCTCGACTCGAATTAATTTGAGCTTGAGCCTAAATTTAGGCTCGAAATTAATTTCAAGCTGCTTGAGCTGAGGTAAGCTCGCTCGAGCTCGGCTCGTTTCACCCCTAGCTGCTGTGCTATTAATAGTGTGCTATTAATAAGTACAAAGTTCTACTATATATATATATATATATATATATATATATATATATATATATATATAGAGAGAGAGAGAGAGAGAGAGAGAGAGAGAGAGAGAGAGAGAGAGAGAGAGAGAGAGAGAGAGAGAGAGAGAGTCCTACTATGCTATCAATAGCACGAAGCACTCAGCTACCAAGCTACCAAGTTTTTTCCCATTTGATGATTTTCACTCGTTAGATCATACTATTCAACAAACCACCCACTTAACCCTAGGGGGCCCACATCATCCTAATCGCACATCTCTCAATCCAATGACTAAAAACTTAAGAAAGATCAATGACTTTAGCTATTAATATATAAAGATAGCCTAGTTCTATATATATATATATATATATATATATATATATATATATATATATATATATATATATATATATATATATATATATATATATATATATAGATAGCAACATCAATCTTTTTTAAAAAGAAAATAGTGAGTCCATAATTAAAAGAAAACATAAAGTAAATTAATTAATTAGTAATATAGAGATATAAATGGGGTGGCAAAAGTGCTACTATGCCTAATTTCCTACCCTATCAAATTGATAGATTTGTTTGGCACCGGCCATATTTATATATACTTTTGGAATAAAAAGATTAAAAGTGAAAGCACAAATTTAAAAAGGGGAAATTAAGAAAAGAAAAGAAAAGAGAAAGGTTAAATCTTAATAAGATATTACCTCTTAAATAGTCAAGTTGTTGAAGTAATTATGAATTCAATCTTATAGTTGACTTTGACATGAGTTTTGATTTGCTTCTAATTGAAAATTATTGATATTTTTTTTAAATGGAAAAAGACCTCGAAATTCTTTAAGTCAAAATTATAAGGATTATGATATTGTAACAATGTGAAATCGAAGAAAGAAATTTAAATACGGGTCATACTTTGTCTAAAATATTTATCCATAACGAATTACAGCTAAGTAAAAATAAGCTTTATTAATATTTGCCAACAAAATTACAAAAATAACATCTATAAAAGCAAATAAAACATTTTTTTTTAATTTTCATCGCATTCTTTTAAATTTCAAAAAGAGTCCCAAATTAATACTCAACTCTATTGGTTATTTATAGGGGCAATTGCTTATATACTAATGAAAAGTTTTCGACTTTTCGATTTACCCCTCTTAGAAAGATAATATTGAAAATATATTAACTGTAAAATTACTATTTTGCCCTTTCAAATATATATATTCTTCTACCATCGTTGTCTTTCTTATTTGCCCTTAAAATCAGGGGCACGAAAAATATTTTGACTTTTAGTCTTTTTCAATATACCCCATTACCGTCACCAACATTTCTTATTTGCCCTTAAGGACAAAATTGGTATTTTAATTTTTTTTTAATTCTAGTATATATTTAACTCACGTTTAATCCAAATTAATTTAATCTATGACATTTTAAAATAACGATTACATTAACGTTTAGCTATTTATTTTAGAAAGAAGAAATAAATAAATTAGATATTTTTAAAGATTTGAGGGCCATTAAAGTGGTGGGAGGCTTCACCCCATCATGCCTTTGTGCTTCTTTTCATAGAGCTTGAAAGCTACCTCAAACAATAAATTAATAACATTTTTTAGTCTAATGAACCATTAATGGCAATTAAATACTTGTTGATGCTAACACTCAATGCCCCCACTCCCCCCTCTTCTTTTTTTTTATTTTTATTTTTTTTTTTTTTTTTTTGTTTTTAATTTCCCATGTGAGGGATTCACTATTACCCATAGTGCATGTGCCCAATTGCTTTAAAGAAACAATATGTCACAATATTGTATGTGGCCTACACACATAAAGGTATCAACACTTGGACATAACAAACACCAAAAATTTTGGATTCACTTTTGCTTCATTTGGTCCAATGAAATGATCCCATCCATTACTACTCATTTGAAAGAGATAATGTCATTATTTACCATAAAAAAAAAAAAAAAATTCCATTCATGTTTATTTGTATGGTCCAACCATGTAAATCGTTCGCCTTCTAGAATATGGCTAATAATTTAAATCAGATCGCTCGATGATAAATTATTAACTCCACCAGGAGTTTAATTAATGCACCTCCAACATTTTATTATAGAGTTATGAAACTGAGAATTTAATTCATATCATATATTTATTAGAATTGAAAATCATAATTTGAGCAACAATTTTTTTAATGTATGGTATACTTTTTTTTGTTGTTTATTTTTCGAACTACTTAATATCTACATAATAAATTTAGCGTAGTTGCTAGCTAGTCATAATATCAAATATATTATTGTTTTTTTTTTTTTGAGATATGTAGCACGCTACCCGATTTATTTTGTTAAAAAATAAACTTAGCAAGAAATGTGAATCAATTAGGATTCGACTCTGCCTATCAACCATCGCTCTTCGCCACTGCTGCAGATATTGCAGTGTTAGATAGGTGTGGTGCAAGAAACATATTGATACACCAGGTGCAGCGATTAATTTTCAAATCGGACGGCTTTGATTGGCCGCGCGGCGATCACCGTCCATTCCTGATCAGACGAGAATGGTGAACAAGAAACTGTAGGAGTAGTAGGAGGAGCTCACGAAGTTCATGCGGCGTCCGAATCAGGTAACGCGGACACGACACAGGGGAAAGGGATGGGACGAGGGAGAGATTTAAGTGTGGGCCATTGTAATCACTTGTGATAATGTATGATACATATAGAATTAGGATAGGATACTATTAATAGTAAAACACTCCTTTTGTTATCAAATTTTTAATTCTTGGATGAAAAATTATAGGATTAGAATGATATTAGTCGGTTAGAGTTGAGTGGTCCTCCTAGGATTGAGTGGTCCTCACTGGATTATAGTATTTAATTCAAACGTTAGAAATGATGAAAAAAATTGATCCAAGGCTAAAAAACTGATAGTAATAATAAAATTTTGCTACTAATAATAGACAAGATATATATATATATATATATGGTATATATATAAAGCACCAAGCACTTGGTATATGTGAATTTTTTTTAGATTAGATCTACACTTTTGATCATTTTTACTCGTTAGATTATACTATTCAACCAACCACCCACTTAACCCAATGGGGCCCACATCATCCTAATCGTACATCTATTAATTCAAGGGCTAAAAACTTACCAGCATCAATGATTTGATACTTTTAAAAGCATAGAAACTCAAATATATATATATATATATATATATATATATATATATATATATATATATACCTAGATCTATCTATCAATAGCATTTATTTGGTGCTATTGATTTTTTAGCCCTTGGATTAAGAAATAAATGGTTAGGATGATGTGGGCCCCTAGGGTTGAGTAAGTGGTTGGTTGAATAGTATAATCTAACGGATAAAAATAATCTAAGTGTTAATCTAACGGTGGAAAACTCGATAAAGACTAAATTAACTTACTTATCGATAGATCAATGACTATATATATATATATATATATATAAAAAAAATTTGTGAGGAAAATTTGGGCTGTATAAATTAAATGGCTTTAATAATTGTGCGCAATTATTGGGTCCCATTTAAATGTCGTACTTGGTTGCGCTACATGAAGCAACTATAAAATCCGCTCCTAAAGGCTAGCCTAGTAAATAGGTAAGAGCTCTTTTCTTCTTTATTAGGTATCTCAGTTGAGATTTGATAACAGTGTATTGAATTTTGTTTCATCGTGTCATTTAATGCGGGCACAGGATACAAAAATATGACTCTGAAAAATATCAGTAAAACGAATACAAGAGAGAGACCATTTAATATATCCTTATACAGTCCTAATGACATGAGACCTTTCATTAGGAGTCAATCATGACCGTTTTTGGAGTCCTCGAGGTGCGTTTGTTTCGTCGTAAAATCACCTTTAAAAAAAAAAATCAGTAAAAAAACTAAAATTTCAGGGTTAGCTTTGCCGTAAAAAAAAATTTTGAAAAATTATTTTTACGAACAGTGAAGCAAAGAGGCATTTTCGTTTTTCGCTCGAAACGGACGGAAACAAAAATTTACGTCCCAAAAATTGCGGCATTTGGGAGGGGAGGGGGGGCCGGCAGGGGCAGCAGTAACACATGCGGTCCACGAGGCACACCCCGCCTCATGGACCGAGAGAGAGAGAGAAGGTGTCCATGGTGGACCTTTCTCTTTCTTCACTTTCTTTTCTTTTATATAGAATATATATATATATATATATTTAAAAGTATTTTATAATTATTATTATTATTATTATTATTATTATTATTATTATTATTATGTATTCTAGGTTCCTATGCTACTCGTTCACTAGACAAACAAAGTCAAAAAATTATAAAATTTAGTTTCTAGATAGTTCCAATAGTGTAGATCCAATTTAACGAAACCGATCGTCGAATCGGATATCCCATCATCGAAAACAACTTACCAGCACGGATGTTCCCGTACTTTCGAAAGTATAGAAATCTAGCTCTATATATATATATATATAGTTGAGCTAGAATACTCTCAAAAGCACCAATAAGGTGGTGCTTTTGAGTTTTTAGTCATTGGATGGAGAAATGTAGGGTTGAGATGATGGTGGTAGGTGGTGGTTGGTGAAATAGTGTTTGATCCAATAGGTATTAGTAATCGAGGAGTAGATCAAGAAAATTTAAAAATTTAAACGCGATTAAAAATCGCTGCTTAAATTATATATATATATATATATATATATATATATATATATAGAGAGAGAGAGAGAGAGAGAGGGAGGGAGGGAGAAAGGTGTTGGGAATCAGAATCCCTCTATCTCTCTGCTCTCCTCTGCTCTGTTCTCTCTCTCTCTCCTCCCTTTCGTCGTTTGACTACAGTTCCTTGCTCTCTTATTAATTAGTAGCGATCCCAAAATAACGCCTAACAATCTCCTCTTATTCAGGTCCCATATGTATCCCACAGCTTAGCTCGTGTATAATTAACAAATATCTCACCACCACCACCACCACCTCGGCTTAATTTGCACATTTCACCCACACCACCACACCACCTCTGCTTATTATTTTTGTGAAAGCGCAAGTGTGGGTGTGCGTGTATTATAGTATATACAAAGAGAAATGAATGCTCCCGGCGGGCGGGGCGAGGGCTCGGGCTCGTGCTCGTGCTCGTGGCCGTGGGTGGGGCGGCTGAACTCGGCGGTAGTGGGGTCGCGGTTCGGGAGGCGGTTCAAGCTGGTGTCGCTCAGGACGACATTCACGACGGAGCTGCGCGCGGGAACGGCCACGTTCCTGACCATGGCCTACATCCTGGCCGTGAACGCCTCCATCCTCGCCGACTCCGGCGTCACCTGCACCGTCTCCGACTGCGCCTCTCCTCCCCTCCTGCCCCTTCCCCCCGTCGACCCGGGCTACGCCGCCTGCGTCGCCCGCGCCCGCCGCGACCTCATCGTCGCCACCGCCGCCGCCTCCATCATCGGCTCCGTCGTCATGGGCGCCCTCGCCAACCTCCCCTTAGCCCTCGCCCCCGGTAATTAATTAATTAATTTAATTAACTAACTAACTAACTAATAAAGGATTGTCTCGTTTAATTACCACGCACTTTAATTACTTTGCATTCAATCAATATTTGAATGAATAGAATAAATATCAATTTTTATTTTTTATTTTTTAAAAAAAAATGTATATGCATATGCATATGTATACATATGTACATGTAAATTGTAAATTGTAGATAATAATTAATAATGTGAAACGTCGACAGGGATGGGGACGAATGCGTACTTCGCGTACACGATCGTGGGGTTCCACGGGGCGGGGAACCTGTCGTACGGGAGCGCGCGGGCGGCGGTGTTCCTGGAGGGGTTGGTGTTCCTGGGGGTGTCGGCGCTGGGGTTCCGGGCGCGGCTGGCGAAGCTGGTGCCGCGGCCGGTGCGGGTGTCGGCGCCGGCGGGGATCGGGCTGTTCCTGGCCTTCATCGGGCTGCAGGACAACCAGGGGGTGGGGCTGGTCGGCTACAGCCCCTCCACCCTCGTCACCCTCGCCGCCTGCCCCGCCGCCGACCGCGCCGCCCTCGCCCCCGTCAGGGCCCTGGCCAACGGCACCCTCGCCCTCCTCCCCGGCGCCGCCGCCTCCGCCGACGTGCTCTGCCTCCGCGGCCGCATGCTCAGCCCCACCTTCTGGCTCGCCCTCGTCGGCTTCCTCCTCATCGCCCTCTGCCTCATCAACAACGTCAAGGGCGCCATGATCTTTGGCGTCGTCTTCGTCACCGCCGTCTCCTGGTTCCGCAACACCGCCGTCACCGCCTTCCCCGACACCCCCCAGGGCGACGCCGCCTACGCCTACTTCCGCAGGGTCGTCGACGTCCACCCCATCCGCTCCACCGCCGCCGCCCTCAGCTTCCGGGACCTCTCCAAGGGCTTCTTCTGGGAGGCCCTCGTCACCTTCCTCTACGTCGACATCCTCGACACCACCGGCACGCTCTACTCCATGGCCCGCTTCGCCGGCTTCGTCGACGACAAGGGCGACTTCGAGGGCCAGTACTTCGCCTTCATGTCCGACGCCGCCGCCATCGTCGCCGGCTCCCTCCTCGGGACCTCGCCGGTCACGGCCTTCATCGAGTCCTCGACGGGGATCCGGGAGGGCGGCAGGACGGGGGTCACCGCGCTCACCGTGGCCGCCTACTTCGCGCTGGCCTTCTTCTTCACCCCGCTGCTCGCCTCCATACCCAAGTGGGCGGTGGGCCCGCCGCTCGTGCTGGTCGGCGTCCTCATGATGAAGTCCGTTGCCGAAATCGACTGGACCGAGATGCGCGACGCCATACCGGCCTTCATGACCATGATACTCATGCCGCTGACCTACTCCATCGCCTACGGCCTCATCGGCGGGATCGGCACCTACCTAGTCCTGCATTCCTGGGACTGGGCCCGGGCCGCGTGGGGCCGGCTCAAATCCAATTCCAAAAGTAACGATATGCCGCGGCCTGTCCTGCTGCTGCAGGAGGCCGCCAACGGTTGCAGCAGCGGCCGCGGCGAAAGAGACGGACTGCCGAAGAAACCTGAAGAAGAAGAGGTTTAGTTTTTAAGTCAGCACTACTACTATACTACTGCTGCTACTGCTACTGCTACTGCTTCATTCATAGAGAGCCTCAGAGGGGCGATGCCTATCGAAATTTTGACCAACCTGGGGATTTGCCCTCTTTTTAATTAACTTGTTTTTCTTTTTCTTTTTTTTTATTTCTTCTCTTCTTTATTTGTTTTGTTTTCTTCTTTGGTTTTGGATAAATATATATATATATAAATAATTTAAGTGCTAACTGTTAGCGGAAGATGCTGTCTTATGCTGCTGGTAGATGCTTTGACGCTCGATTGTAGGGCAGAAACTGATGGAATTTGTAGCAGGGAACTTTTCGTACTTTCAGTTTTGTAACTTTTTTTTTTTTTGTTTAAAGACATTTTTAATCTTTTTTATTTTTATAAGTACAGTCCATTTTTTATTAATAAACTATTGTTAATAATAAAGTTTTCTAATTGGTAAAATATATTGTTAAATATTATTTAGAATATTTTATATTTAAAAATATTAAATTTTATAATTTTTGATATTATTTATATTATAATCAAAAAATTTTAAAATTGACATTATTTATATATAGAGAGACAGAGTTAAGCTGAGATGTATACTATTAATAGTATTTGGATATTTTGCTATCGATATTTTAGTCGTTATATCTATACTTTAATCAATTCTAATCTTTAGATCATACTATATTTAACCAACCACCCACTTAACTTTAGACCACCACTAAATTCTAAAGGACCATTAGGATTACAATTTTTTATCCAAAAATTAAAAACTTGATACAAAAATAGCCCCAATACTATTAATATTATGACTATTAATTACAGCTCAAAGGTTGGTGATTTCGAGTTTTCTACCATTATATTTATTCATTTAACTATTTTCATCCACTAGATCATACTATTCAAGCAAACAACCACTCAACCCTTAAAAGATTTCTATCATTTTAATCGGATATATATATATATATATATATATATATATATATATATATATATATATATATATATATATATATATATATATATATATATATATATATATAATATTAATATTATTAATAAGACTAAGCGTTTGTCTTTATTAAATTTTTTATGTTAGATCTATCTCTTTGACCATATTCACTAGTTATATTATATCATTAAACCAACTACGTACATACTCAACTTTAGAAGATTATTATCTTTCTAAAAGTGTATTTTTTAATTTAAAAGTCAAAAATTTAAGGGTACTAATGATTTGGCATGTATATATATGTATCGTTATTCGTTAATGACCACATATGGAGTGCGAAAAGTCAAAAACTAGGTGGTACCAACGATTTGGCCTTTATATATATATATATATATATATAGGTTACTATTATTAATAACAGATCTGCATTTATCAAATTTTTCGCTTGCAATTGATTGAGAGATGATGTGGGTCAGGTTAAGCATGGTGATGTGTCCCTATTAAGTGGGTGGTTGGTTGAATAGCATGATCTAACGGGTGAAAATGGCATCAAAGTGATCTAATCATAAAAATTGGTTGAATAGTCAATGATATATAGCTATCTATATAAGCACGGCATATATGTTATATATAGTTCTAGTCCTGAGATCTTTATGATTCTTATTTTATAAAGAGATTAAGTATTTGACTATTCAACCAACCACCCATTTAACCCTGTGATCCACATCATCCTAACCGCACATTTTTCAATCCAAAGGCTAAAAATTTGGTAGCACCAATGACTGGGTGCTATTAATAGCATAGTAGCCTGGTTATATATATATACCAAGTTATGTTTTTAAAAATACCAAGTCATTGGTGCTTATAAGTTTTTAGCCTTTGGATTAATATATGTGCGGTTATGATGATGTGGACCCCCTTTGGATTAAGTGGGTGGTTGGTTGAATAATATAATCTAACAGATGAAAATGATCAAACTACTAGATCTAACGGTAAAAAAATTTACAAACACCAAATGCTTGGTACTTTTACAATTACCATAGCCGGACTATATATATATATATATACACACACACCCACGGGGGCCCCACGTATAAGGAAGGGTGTTTGCCGATTGAGCAAGTTTGTTCGGCTCGCAATATTTAGTAAATTTATACTTTTCCTGTTTTTTTATTAGAATTTATATGAAGTGGAGAAAGTGATGTTTTATTTTATTGTACATGTCAGGTAAAGATGGATTGATACTAATTCTTGTCATTATTTCCATCTCTCTCTCTCTCTCTCTCTCTCTCTCTCTCTCTCTCTCTCTCTCTCTCCTTCTTTTTTCTTTTTCTAAAGAGATAGAGAGAAATTAATTAAGATTGTATGCTATTTTTTTTATTCAATTTTTAAAAAATAAATTTAGACGAAAATATAAGATAATTAGTAGATTTCATTTAGAATGTTAAATATCAAGTAATCATGCATCAAATATTTTGTCACTTGCCTTATGAAAGATCGGTCTCATTTTATTGATATCTAATATATTGCGTGTGGCCATTGTATTGTTGTAATCACATTAATTGATACTAATAAGTTGACGATCGTTATCTAATCCTCGTCTAACTATATATAAATTATGTATGTGAATGTGACCCTTTCCATTAACTATGTAAACAAAGGAAACTTATCTGATAGTTAACAAAGCTCTCTAATGATTGAGGTGTGGACATATATATAATTTTTGAAAGTGCAATGCATTTAATCTAATTTTTAACTTTTTTATAATAAAATTAAAAAAAAATCAAATCAGGGTTTTTATTTTTGAGATCTATAATTTTATTTTCACTTCTCAGCACATTAAATTAATCCTTTCAATTTTCTACTTTTCCAATATTCTAAAAAAAAACTGCTGCATATATATGCTACAAAAAGCAGAAGCATAAACATGCATGAAAAACAAGCCCAAAATTAAGTAACATAAAATGATTGTAGCATTTGTTTTTGTACTTTCACATTATATTTTTCTAGAGTAATATATTGGTAATATATAAATAGAATTTAGCTCCTATGCTTTTAAAAGTATCTAAGTTATTGGTACTTGTAAGTTTTTAGCCAATTGAATTAATAGATGTGCGGTTAGGATGATGTGGGCCCCCTTAGGTTAAGTGGGTGATTGGTTGAATAGTATAATCTAACGGATTAGAATGATTAAAGATGTAGATTTAACGGTAAAAAAATTATAAGCACTAAATGCTTGGTGCTTTTACAAGCACCATAAACGAGTCTATATATATATATATATATATATATATATATATATATATATATATATATATATATATATATATATATATATATATATATATATATACTAATAATACTATTAATAGTACCTAATGATTTGGTCAGTAAATTTTCTACCCTTGGATTAAAAATGTGCGGATAGGATGATGTGGGCCCCTAGGGTTTAGTGGGTGCATGGTTGGTTGAATAGTATAATCTAAGGGGTAAAATTAATCAAAGGGGTTAATCCAAGGGTAGAAAACTTACTAGATCAAGTTCGTCGTCTATTAATAAGAATAAATGGATTTATATATATATATATATATATATATATATATATATATATATATATATATATATATATATATATATATATATATATATATATATACTAGTTGAGTACGTAATAATTATTTTAAAATTAAATAGAAAAATAAAATCTCTTATCTTAAAAAGAAAATATATTTTGAAATTCGGAAATATATATAGAAAAGAAAAAATATTTTGAAATTATAGAAAAATAAAATTGCGTTAGAAAAAATTATTTTGACATTAAATAGAAAAATAAAATCGTTATCTTAAAAAAAAGATATTTTAAAATTTGAAAATATCTAAAAATAATTTTTTAAAACTAAATAGAAAAATATCTTTTATAAGATTTTCACATTCGTAATCTGTTATAGAAAACTTATTATTGAAATTAAATAGAAAAATAAAATTCGTTATCTAAAAAAAAGATATTTTTAAATTCAGAAATATATATAGAAAGGAATCTTTTATAGAATAAAATATAGTTTTTAAGATTTTCACACCAATAATTTGTTATAAAGAAATTACGTATTCATTGCGGTTTTATTTCTATTCTTATTCTTATATATTTAAAATTTTACGTATAGAAAGAGAAAAATATGCGCTAATAAAATTGGTCTTAATTTTTCAAAAAAAATAGTCTGCATTAAATGACAAATTTAAATATACGTGCTTTTATATATAGTATAGATATTTATAGAGAGAGAGATCTAGAGAGAGAGAAATTGGTAGGTGGAGTGCACTATTGAGTTGTAACTCCCCACTTTTTAAGGCAACCTTTTTTTTAATTAAAAGGAGAGATCATATATAAATAAATGCATATAAGCTTTTACCCATGAGCATGGAGAATATTCTACTATCAATAATTGTGGTGGTCTCTACATAAAAGGATTGAGGAAGGGACAATATTGGTTTTTGGCTTTGATTGCTAGCTAGATATAGTGTCACATATCTCAAACAAGTAACATAAATATCTCTTGTATCATACTCAAAACCTAATTTGTTATCTTTTGTTGGTGTCGAGTGTAACCAAGTATTTTGTATCATTACGTGAAATATTTCATATTTAGATTAATCTTTTAGGCAAAATTTTGTGCGATATATATATATATATATATATATATATATATATATATATATATATATATATATATATATATATATATATATATATGTATAGCGCGAGCGCACATATCTAAGCACGAGCCTTCCGCGTTTCCATTCCCGTTGCCGTCGCAACTTTCGAATCGTCGATCTATTCGTTAAACTCGATCGTAGTATTTGAAGTATCTAGAAAATAAATTTTATAATTTTTCGATATCATTCGTCTCAACATTGAAGGAGCACAAAATCAACAATTTTACTACCATAATGAGCTGTCAGTGCCGAATCTGCAACATTCAAATTACATAAAATTTTAATAAATTTCTTTATACTATTACGTAGTGCAGAGCCCTACTATCACAAGTTGTTTTCACGATGAGCTCCGATCCCATCATCCACTCCGTTAAATATGATCTAGAGTATTTAAACTTTAGAAAAAGAATTTCGTAATTTTTCGAAATCATTTACCTTACGATCAAAAGCTCACAAAATTGACAATTTTTAACTACCAATACGATACTCTTAGTTTAACGCAGTTAATCAAAATGTGGAATAAGACAAGAAGCCAAACTACTTAAATGCTTTGCGCATCTACTCATCACCAACTAATTGCTTCTCTTTCCAGCAATCTTTGAAAATGAGAACTCCAGCAGGAGAATAAATTGTTGTGGACTACAAACCGGGGGCTGAGAAAAGGATAGAGAAACAACATCAACTACCTTGGTTGAAAATTTGCTTCAAATTAACTTTTTTTTTGTTAAAAATGTGTTCCTTAACTAGTTGAGATGATTCCATTTGATATAACGATAAAGACGTGTACTAGTTAAAACTTAAAACAACATCTAATGACTTTTTGTGATTTTGGGTTAGTTGTGAATGAAACATATATATGCATTATTATTATTATTGATATTAATTTATAATCAAATACATCAAAGTACGTATATAATTAATTAACACGAGCATTTTTTTTTTCTCTTATTATTTTTTGCCACCGAATTCTCCGTGCGACATGCGCTATACGTGACCCCCTTAAAGGCAAAAGAATTAAAAAGTTGTTGCAACCCAAAAAAAAAAATAAAAAATAAAAAAATTGTTAATTACATGCGATTAATACAACTCGATCCTTAATTTATTATTACATGTGAATGTCACTTTCAAAGGGCTTGGAAGGGGTGGGAGCAATCAATGAGCATTTCCATCCCCTTACTTTTCCTTGTACAAAAGAAGATGTTGTTAGGCCCCCCTCTATTTGTGGCTTTGGGTTTCTGACTAAGTCAATTGAATGAGATGGGTGCACCAAACCCACAACTTGATCCCAAATTTTGGAAGATCTGTCTAGACATACAGCATCTCTGGCGTGAAAATTAAACTCAAAATTAAGAATTTCAGTACTTATCTACACAGACTGTATCTATATATTGTGTAGTATCGTACTAACAAGATATCGACACGATACAGTCTCCGTATCGATGACACAGCTTAAAATATATTATTCGTTAAATTACTAAATAAGATTTGATAAAAATACTTAATAAACAATTGAAATATTTTGTATTTCATACTGTTATGTATCGGTTCATATGATTTTTTTGTAACCAGTACGTATGTACCAGTAAATTTTCTGCACGATTTCGTATCACGGCATTTAAATCATGACTCAAAATCTTCCAAAATTGAAAAGGTTAAAGACCAACTCGATTCGTATATATCATAAAAAGATTGATTTTACGAAGTAGCTAGATTCAGAAACAGTGGCCACGGAATGACATCAGATTTGAAAGGAAAGAGCGGCGCAGAACCTGACTAAAAACAACTACTGTGGATTAGGTGAAATGAAAAAAAAAACGAAACCAAAGTCTTAATTTACCAACTATTATACCTGCGCACATACGCACACGCACCTATGCAGATCCTATTACCTGCCACACTGCAGATTCGCTTTGAGATCCGTGCGCGTACTGGATGATGATGAGCGGGAGTTTTGATGCGGGTACATGTGTGTGTACATGTGTGTGCGCACACGCAAGAGAGAAAGAGGGGTTTATTAATTATCTTCTTCTCTTTTTTTCCTTTTTTTTTTTTGCCCTTTTCTTATATTATATTTAGTTTCTCGGAAGAAGAGATATATATATATATATATATATATATAGAAGCTATTATCTTATTAATAAGACAAACATTAGTCTTTCAAATTTTTAGCCGTTGGATTTAAAGACGTATGGTTAGGATGATGTGGGCCCCATAGGGTTAAGTGAGTGGTTGGTTGAATAGTATGATCTAACGGATGAAAATCATTAAAGGGGTGGATCTAACGGTAGAAAACTTGAAGACGAGTCTTCGTCTTATTGATAAGCATGACTCGATATATATATATATATATATATATATATGGTGATTCTTCACCGACCCACTAAATTACTTGAATGGATTAATTATTGCTCAAGCCACTACTCAAGATGCTTCATAAAAGCTAACAATGGAGTTGGACATCATTAACTAATTCAATTGCTAATGGTGGGAGGAAGCTTCATTAAAATATTGGTTATATAAGAGTTACATAGATGGAATTGTACCACATGGGAATGGAATTTGATAATTGGAAAAAAAAAAAAGAAAAAAGAAAGTGGTCATATGGTCCAACCATGCAAGTATACATGATGTGTATGGTTGGAGTGTGATCTCCCACTCTAACTACATGTTTTGTGTGGCTCAAGTATATTTTGGCCTCCAAACTCAGTGGTCTGGTTTGCTTAGGGGCATGTGTCAACTTGGTATTGCGAATCGACTCGTTAGGTCAAAAAGAATCAGGACGAAAGCATATAAAGATATATTTTGATATAATTATATGAATTATATCTTAGCTGAACATATATATAATAGTATTTCTTATAAATCTTTGCACATAAACTTAGGCTAGTGATTAATTTGAACTGTAGATGTAGAACTCTAACCGTGCAATAATTCGTTGTAATATTTCATAGATTGCTTCTTTTAAGGATACTTACTTTGCGAACACTACATCAAGCAATGCAGTAAGTAAAGGTAAGACCAGTGGGCTCTAACCAAATTGAGAATAAGATCAATAGATTTTTATTATGTAACACATGTGGTGTACGTATTCTTCGAATAATTTAAAGTGAAGCAATATGTTGTGAGACAAATTTTATGAAAGATCTTAAATAGCTAGTTAATTGTATACTCTTTTCGTTCAACTTAATATTTTCAAATATCGTCATTGATAAAGAGAACCTAGGATTGTTCGTATGTTTTCTTGTGGACCCATGTTGCTTCATTAGACACATTTTAAAACCAATTTGATTATATATATAGTACATTTGACCTTAAAACCAAAGCAGAAAAAAAGATTTGCTATTGGAGAAACCAGCTCCAGCATTAATTCTAGTACAAGAAAATAAACTTATAAGCAAATTAAAGCATTATATAATCATATCTAAAATGCATGTTATGTGTACGTTATTAAGCTCGCGTTGTGAACATTAACCGCATTAGCGGCGCATGGGAGTATGCGTAAAAGAAACTTAATGTTAACACCATATAATATTAAAAATATCGTTTATTCCTAGTTGTAGCTTTTAAAAGCTAGCGATTATTTTACAATGTTTTAGACATATCAAAATGGCTCGAATCTGATGGTACGGCCTAAATTACTTTTCATATTCACACTATCAAATCATAAGAGGAATCCAAGAAATTTGTATTGTAGCGGTTAAGTACAAAAGCATATGTGCTGTATATATATAACTGTGCATTCCTTTGAATTTTGGGGCATTTATTAATACGTGTGGAATAAGCTTTGCATGCATGTACGGTATATTGTTTTTTTTTTTTTTTTTTCTTTGAGAGAGAGAGATAGGTAGCACGTTATCCGCTTCGTTTATTTTGTTAAAAAATAAACTTAGCTAAAAATGTGAATCAACTAGGATTCGAACTCGTCTACGATACTAACCATCAAGATTTCGCCACTGACGTCATATATATATATATATATATATATATATATATATATATATATATATATATATATATATATATATATATATATATATATATATATATATATATAACACCAATGTCGTTGAGAGTTGAAACTAAGAACTCGGCGACGAATTGCAAACTGTTGCAGATTTCTGTTCATATTGCCCTTAATTTGCTCCCGCAGAGCATTACAAGAAGATAGTTTTTTTCTTTTTGAGAGATAGGTAGCATGCTATCCGTTTCATTTATTTTATTTAAAAATAAACTTAGCTGAAAATATGAATCAACTAGGATTCGAACTCGAGACCTTGGATACTAATTAACTATCAAGCCCTTTACCACTTGCGTTAGGGACAGTCAGCAGATAGAAAAATATTTCGAACGTCCAAAAAAAAAAAAAATTTTGAGAAAAAAATAGCACGCTATTTGCTTCATTCATTTTAAAAATGAACTTAGCTACAAACAGTGAGGCAACATGGTCTCGAGAAGGCAAAAAAATAACTTAAAAAAGGAGAATAAAAAAATAACAACATAAGTAATCGACACGTAATTCAGCTCAACAAAAGTCCTTCCAATTCTCTTACAGACTTCTCAATACGCCCGACTACGAAGAGAGGGTCAACATCCAAAAGTATTGTTCTTATATATAGACAGTTGATACGTTAGAACAAGTGACAAACGGATTCATCAAATCCATGATCTCACATCATATTCGAATTGTTTATGATATATACCATGCATGCTATCTAAATGATTGGTCTGATAAAAAATTTATCCCAAAAATATATTTAACAATCAATAGATCGTAAAGCAAAATATTACAGGGGATACATAGGAGTACTTTATGGAGATTGTGAGAAGTTGAATTAAAGAGTTTGTAAACGAGCTTCATGGAACATCACATGCGTGCCCAGTATATATATAGATGTGCATATAAGCAAGATAAATTTAGTGATTATGATATGGTGACCATTTTATAGATCATTTAATTTTGTTTTCTTTTTTTTTTTTTGTATAATATTCCAACTCAGATGTATACCTACATTTGTGTTTGTACAATTAATATATTTTGGCGACTACCATATATGTATTGGCTATAGCACAAATTTGTTGTTGCATACAAGGCCTGCTCAGGACAACCATGTTAGCCTATGTCGATTTTAACCCGGAGATTCAAATAGTTCTGTGACGACCCAACCCATTAGGGTCCAATTTTCTATTCATTTTCTATCCAAGATCAAGAATCTATCTCACACTTTCGGTTTTTCGAATCGGTTCTAATATTACGTGTAATGACAGTTCGCTTCGCTAACACTATTAACTTGTTTCAGTTCAAACTACTAGTCCAAAATGGTTGAGTCCAAATATAATTACTAGAGCCTTTAATTCTTATGTTTTTATACACAAATTCTTTTCCATTCGATTTGAAACTACTGGGGGCATCGCAAGTTCTAATAATTGCACAATGCCGATCCTCGATTCAGCGTTAAATTAATATCTGCACCGTTTGCGCCACTGGTTTTCTCTCCATGATAATTAATGTAATACGACAGATAATCTCTGTTTTTTTATGTAATAGTGCATGCAGAAACCACAATTTCGAATTTTACGTCAAAATTATTGCTTCTAAAACGCAAAAGCAAATCTGCTGATGCCTGATCTTCCAAGAATGTGAATCAATTACCAACCAACATATGAAAATCAACCAACACTGCTGTAGGAGGTGAAATGCAGAGCTCAAGAAATTTTTACGTAAAAGGCTCTCAAAGAGTTCCCAAATTGAGATCATAATCTATATACTGCTTAATAATTACAAAGAAGAGAGTTTTTCTGATACTATCTCGTACAGATCGTATCTACAGCTTTATATATAGAAACCGAAGCAAATTAAGAAGCTCCCAAAGAGAGAGAGTTGATTTCTTAAGGGTTGTTTGATCACACTCACATTCTTACAGGATGAGACTACTACTTAGTTTTTAACATTTGCTTTTCTCTATCATAAATATTACAATGCTCAAAATCCCCACCAACACCAGCCTGATGCACTC
Organism: Aechmea fasciata; assembly: GCA_025177825.1. Lineage (NCBI taxonomy): Eukaryota > Viridiplantae > Streptophyta > Magnoliopsida > Poales > Bromeliaceae > Aechmea > Aechmea fasciata. The sequence goes on along the minus strand of CM045927.1, from coordinate 14,178,702 downwards.
AGCTCCTTGCAGTTGAATGCAGTATGGTCTGCGAGTTTGCGGGCTTGGGTGATCATAAAACATACACCATTCCGACCTCGAGAAGCGAGGCCGGAGGAACTCTGAGCGCCACGTCGGGACCCCGGCAGTTTCGTCTCAAGAAATTGTACCCGAAATCGATCGCCACCTTCCTCAAAATCGACGACCCTGGCCTCGCTTGCACGTGAGAGTGCCCCATTATGAACGCCGTCCCGGATTCTTGTGCCATCCAAAGATCCTCGAGCTCCTCTCTTACGTGCTTGTCCAGTACGGAATTGCTGTTGTTTTCGTCGAGAAGAAATCTAACCTTCTTTTTTGAGCCCACAGGAGGTAATTCAATTCCGTTCCGTTCACCCGGGTTCTCAGCCGACACGCTGATGTGCTCGATGCTCCGCTCAGCATCATAATTCGGATGACAAGTGAGCACGTTACTCCCGATAACCGTCAGCCTGCACTCGTTCTCGTTGAATGATAGGCCAGACTGGCGTCCGCCACACGACGCCTCGAGCTGTATGAAATCGGCCAGACTAGCGATGAGCTCGGACTCGAAGGAGTCGACATCCTGATGCACATCGCGGTAACCGTACCGCACGATGCATCTGTAGGATCGGTGGTCTGGCGGACCGACGCGGCCGACCAGGTATCTTTCAGCAGGAGGGACGTAAGGCACGGGCACGGACTTCACACAGACAAAGACCAGGACACGGTGGAACGCAGGGAGGTTGGTTACAAATCGAGAGAAGTTAGCAGGGATGCCAGATATGAGATCAGTATAGACCAGGCCAATGCCGGGGACGCGGACTATGCCGAGCTTGTCGCCTAGAGCGAGGAGCCAGTCTAGCGTCACCTTGTTGTGCATGTCGTACTCGTACTTCTTGATTGTGGTATAATGCCAGACGAACATGGTGGTCATGAGGATGAGGGCGAGGAGGATGGGGAGCCACGCGCCCTCGAGGAACTTGATGAGAGATGCGGAGAAGTAGAGGGCCTCGATGGAGCCGAAGAAGAGGAGGAAAGCCAGCGCGAGGAGAGGCGGCTTGTGCCAGCAGAGTATGATGACTAGGGATGTCAGGCATGTAGTCACCAGCATCACCGAGATCACCGCTAGTCCTGCGATTGCGACAAAAAAGAAATAGATTGCTCATTATAAAGACGGCGAGTATCGACTTTATGTAACTTAGAAAGCTTCGGCATGAAATATTCTGATTCGAGAACCATAAAAATGATTGGATATGCATGACCGAAGATTACAGTTGAATGCGTAGTTGAATGTAAAAAAAGAAAGAAAGATATCTAACTATGCTTTTCAAGGAGAGAGGAGTTGACGCTCCGTACACTAAAAATTGGCAATCGGCAACTTCGCCTTAAAAGATAGACATGAAATAAATGAAGCGAAATATGCAGAAAATAACCAAAGGACGGAAACGGTGCTTATATAACTAGATAAAACATACCAGATGCATTGCCCATGTGTTTTGTGTCTCTGAATCCAACAGTAACAGCTATGCAGAGGATCATGAGCATCCAATTGATCTCCGGAATATAAATCTGGCCGTGAATTTTATCAGAGGTATGGACTACTTTGACTCTCGGAAAGCAACTCAGAGACTGGCTCTGGTTTATGATAGAGAATGTTCCGCTGATGATAGCTTGACTTCCCACCACAGAAGCTAAAATCGCTACTCCGAGCACAGGCCACCTCACGCTCTCTAAGACCGAGAAAATCCTTCTAGTATCAGATTCCATTTTTGATATCACCAAAGAAAATCAATTAAAATTAATTAAATATTCCTGTTAGAAAATGTCGGTCATGGTGAGATTTTGTATACGAGTCTCCTTGATACCAATCGAAGCCAAATTGTAGTTTTACTTTTATCACATTCTAAGCTGTTACTGCCAACGTGCCCCAAAAACACCTCGGTTCGCACTTCTTCGAGCGGACTAGAAGCTAATGAATAACAGTTATCAGTACAAATCTAGAATTAAGATTCACTAGTAGGCGTCAAGCAATGAATTATCTCATCATCTTAGCCTTTAGTACTCAAGCAATGAATGATATTCTACTTGCTGACGCGAAATAATCTTCAGATGAGCAAACAAATTGATTTTAACCAAGGGATAGTTTGATACGGAGAATTTCTTTTGGTTCTGGGGAAAAAAAAAAGCAAAACAAACCTGGAACTGAGACGTAAAAGCCGATCTGGTAACTGGTATAGATCTTATGATGCCTCGATAAGTAAGCAGCTTGACCCATGTAAGCCAGAATTAGTGCTGGATATACTATTGAAGTGAAAGCAATCTACAGCAAGCACAAGTTCAAGGGTTCAATTGCAGCTCGATCACAAACGGGAAAAACAACATGCAATTTAGAGTGACAAGAAGTATCACCTGGATAGCAGTATAAGAGAAGTGCCCTAGATCTGCAAACATTGCTTCCGATCCTGAAATTTAAAGTTGCAAAAAAATTGCTAAATGTTAAGCAATGCTTCTCTTTTTTCGGAATTTTAAGTCGCACAAAATATTCCGTTAAGTTCTATGCTGTATAACATTCTTGAAGAATGTCTAGAATTTGCCATTACACTTTTTTTAGCGCACGATAAATCTTTTGAACGAGACCTAAAAGTAGGTAGGGAAAATTTTAGTTATAAAACATCATATTGAAGATACCTGTGATGCAAAGTAAAATTCCACCCAGGGACATCCAGCCACCCTTTTTGGTCTTCTTCAAGAACTTAAACATGTAATATGGGGAAAGTGCTTGATAAACACGAGGGTTCCAGTGAACAATATTGTATAAGCCAAGCGCGCTGATGGTCAGAAGCCAAGCTAGAATTATGGGCGCAAAAAGAAATCCAACCCGATGCGTACCATAGTGTTGAAGTGCAAATAGACATACTAATATGAAGCACGTTATCGGAATTACAGCATCTGCAAAGATTACAGAGAGCTGATCAGATTACAGCATCTGCGTAGTGGTAACATGTATGATTTGCTTTTCTTGGAAATTTTGTAATCATACTCAAAATTAGGTGCACATACTAAAGTGTTATCAAGAGTAAAATGCTCTTTGAAATTTTACGCATGAAAAATGGGCATATGTACTGGTATAAGTACGACGATTCCTACGCGTAGCAGAAATAGGCGCAACTATCGCTTGTAAAACAAGGATATAATACGGCGAAACTTGAAAATACGCATTTATTTATGAGAGAAATTGTACCGAACCAAGAACGTATCGCTATAGTTGTCAAGAAATTGCAAATGATTAATACATCATCTTTAACAAGGTACTTAATTTCAAGTTTTAAAGGAAGCCCTTTTCTTTCCAATCTACTTGCTCATAATGAGTTGAGCCATAAAAGAAACAAGGAACAAAATTCCTAATTTCAAGTTTTAAAGGGAGATCAGGCCTTCACCCCTGCAAAGAGAGTAGTTAAGTAGAACATCGAATAACTACCGAAATAAACTGCTCCTGGTTTTAAAAACATTTTTGAGGGTTTGAGCTAGAAAACTTACATTCATGTTGATCTTTGGACATGGCCAACTCAAGCCCTGAAACTGCAGAGAAAACTACAGAAACAGCAAAAAAAAGGAGAGGTTAGAAAGGAAAAACCAAAGAACCAAGATCAGAAACTAAGAAACAGAAACAAAGAAAGAAACCTGAAATAGCTGGAGTGAGAACACCATCTCCAATCACCATACAAGTGCCAAGCATGACCATCACTAACAAAGCAGTGTGCAAGTTCTTGTGCTTCTCAAGCCAAACCTTGATCTTTGATCTATCCTTTGTCTCAGGAGCATATTCTAACTTGTATGTAGAGAGCTCTTCATCCATAACCTGCCTATTAGGCAAAAGGCTCACATTGGCATGCCTACATAAGGAAGAATACAAGGCAAATGTACCACCTGCACAATTATGAATCAAAAAAGTTAACAATTTGATCCAAAAAAGGCTCCTCCTCTTTTTTTTAAAAGATCAAACTTTTTAAATCCTGGTGATCTTTACCTTCGCCATTGTCGTCGGCTCGGAGAACTATGAACACATACTTGCAGAGAGGAACGAGCGTGAGTGTCCAGAACACAAAAGAGAGAACACCAAAGATCTCCTCATTTGTTTCTGAATGAGTGATGTCCTCTGCAAAAGTGCTCTTGTAAACATACAGAGGGGAAATGCTCAGGTCCCCATACACAACCCCAAGACTCTGGTAGGCTAAGAGCAAGATGGATTTCCAGGAATCCTTCTGAAATTCAGAAAACAACATCAAAAATTTCAAAGTAAAGCCACTGCTTTTAATCTAAAATTTCAGGGAACAACAAAAAAAAAAAAAATGAAGAAAAAAGGACAAACCTTTGAGGGTTTCGAGCTCTTTCCCATCTCTGGATCCATTGGCAAGCTGCAAAACTTGATCTTTACGCATAAACTTGATGTTTCTCAGATCACTGAAGCCAAAAACAAGGAGAACCCAACAGAAAAGAATAAGCTTTGAGGCATTTGCTTAAGAAACGCAGCAAAAAAATGAATCTTTGCGACAAATGGCGACAACCCAACATTTTCGTACCACAAAAAGAAATAAGGAAACTCTTTTGGTGCACAATAAATTAATAATCCAATCCTTGCACGGAAACAATGAAACGTTTTTACAACTCACTTTCAACAGTTTTATATCTGGTTCAGTAATCGACAAGCACGCAGAAGCAAAAAAAAAGATGAACAACGCCCATAGGCACAGAGCTATTGGTTTATCTATCTCTCTCTCTCTCTCTCTATATATATAGCTCTTTATCTTTTTACATATCTTATCTATCTATGTACACATATTCCAAAGCCAAGGAGAATGAGAAAAAGGAAAATGGTGTTGATTGGGCAAAGGAAAAAGGAAAAAAAAAAGAGGAGGTGAAAGAAACAATACCAATGTTAAATCTTTATTTTTCAGAAAAAAAACAGGGAAAAAAACAAAGGTTGGTGGAGCCCTTTAAAAGGATTAATGAAAGGGAAACAAAAGCATGTGAGGGGAGAGTGAATCGAACACGTAAAACTGTCCTGCCACTCTCAACAATTTTAAGTTCCAAGATCCAACTGCCACCTATGTACCAAAACAACAGTAAACAGTAGTGGAGAGTTTTCAATTTAAGTACTGTCAAAAAAAAAAAATTATAATGCTTACAATCTGTACATTTGAGGGGCGGAATAACGGGAATAACCTTTAACCCCCATTTTATTTTCAAACACCACTAAAAAGAGGTGGGGTTAGTAAATCTCACCTCAAAAAGTTATTCCGACTTAACTAACCCCACCTAATCCCACCAAATCCCAACCAAACATTATTTTTCTATTCATAATAACCCACTATCATTCTTATCTACTTCAACCAAACGTTATTTTTCACTATCCTCGACTAACCCCAACTACCAACCAAACACAAAAATATTTTAACCCCATCTTAATTCCAAACTTAACCCTATCCCTGGAATAACCACTTTTTCCTTAACCCCGAACCAAACGGGGGCTTTGAGTTTTGAATTCGCATTTCTGCTGTAAAAATTTTGAGCAATACTATATATACAACTACTGACTGTTCCTAGAGCAAGTGGCAAAAAGTTTGGTGGTTGATACTCATGATCCAAGTTCGAATCCTAGTTGATTCACATTTCTAGCTAAGCTTATTTTTAAAATAAAATAAACAAAGCGAGTAGCGTGCTACCTATTTCTCAAAAAAAAAAATAATACTATATATACAACTATCGACCGTCCCTAGAGTAAGTGGCAAAAGATTTGGTGGTTGGTACCCGAGACCCAAGTTCGAATCCTAGTTGATCCATATTTCTAGCTAAGTTTATTTTTAAATAAAATAAACGAAGCGGGTAACGTGCTACCTATCTCTCAAAAAAATAAATTACTATATATACAACTAAATCAGACTAATATATTATACATTCCATCTATTTTAATAAATAAAGTATTTTTATTTAGCAATTATTGTATACTCCCGTTGAGATGTACAAATAGCTATAAAAATGTTGCACGTTTTTATTTAATAATTAAATACACGTATATATCGCTATGACTGTAGTTATACAAAGATATCAAGAAAGATCCAAAAAAAAGAAAAAAAAGAAAAAAAAGAAAACACATAATATATACATAATTCAGCCATTAGCTTATATTTACGGCCAAAAAACATAATAAAAATCTTCATTATAATTAAAATAATATATAAAATATATTTTTTTTGCAAAACTTTTAATTTTAAAATATATTCATGTTCTCTCTCATCTATCGTATCGCACAAAATCAATGGAATAAATGCAGGGCGGATTCTATACAGAACCCATTAGTATACGTACGTTCTATTTTTTATAGCTAAGAAGTTAAGTACATGAACCTTTTTTATATATATATATATATATAAAAAGTACGATCAGAAATGGATCTCTCGACCTCCTCCAGAACATACAGCTATTCCGGTTGATTTCAGGTCTATTTTGAAGATCAGAGTACTCGCAAAATATTTTCTTTACGCTAACCAAAGTTGAATCCAAACTCCGAGCATTAAATTGGAAATGGAAGAACCCAAATAGGATTCCACCTCGCAAAAGCAACACAGATACAAAACAAAAACAAAAGAGATAGAGAGAGAGAGAGAGAGAGAGAGAGAGAGAGAGAGAGAGAGAGAGAGTATAGTACAAAATAGTTGTCATATATATGAAAGTGAGGTGAGGAGCACAAAACACAGTGAGGAGGAGGAGGAGGAGGAGGCTAATAAAGGGCGTGTGATCAGGGGGAGGTTGAATGTGAGGGAGTTGCGTTTTGTAAATGGAGTGGGAGCCAAAACAAAAAGGCAAAAATAAAGTTAAAAAAAGGGTCATGCGGAGGGGACGACACTATCTCTTGGTGGTGGTGATATATCTCCTTTGAGATGATTTATAGAGTCATTGTTTAATTATTCTTGGGTAAAAGTGTCCATATATACATGCATGCACCTTCTTGATTATAGAATATTTTTACGAGAAACTTCGCACTTTCTTATTTTAGTATCACGTGATTTGAAGTGTATTAATTTATCCGCCTGTGATTTCGTTTTTTTTTTAATTATGAATTTTATTATTATTATTTTTTAAATCGGTGATAAAATTAAAATTAAAGAATACTAAAGTGAATATATATTCGATAAATCTAGATATGTATATAAAGTTTTTTATATATATATAATTTAACGAAATATTAACAAAAAGACTACCGAAAAAATAAAAACGAAACCACAGAGAAACAAATTGATACATTTTAAACCATAGTGTACTAAAGTAAGAAAGTACGAAACCACGGCGGGTTTTTAAAGTTTTCCCATATTTTTAAGACAAAAACGTTTTGAAGCAGCGGATCTCTTTAAATCTCTTTTTCCAAGAGACTGCTGCTTCGTCGTTATGCCGCCGTAGACGGAGATCGCGAGGATGACGGCAGATGCGAAAAGTTTCTTAAAATTTTAATGCATAGTTTCTTAAAATTACACTCATTTGAAATATTAAACAAATAAACAAAGAGAAAAAAATTTAAAAGATCATATTGTCAGATAATTTGAAATTTTTTTTATATGAAATGCTAAATTATGAAAGAAAAGATAGAGATAGAAAAAAAAAACAAAGAAAAAATAAAAATTTTAAAAATACAGTAGGTAAAATGACTAAATTGTCCATATTATATTAAAAGGCAAAAATATCCTTCTTTGAGTTACCTAGTAACCGGTACCTCTCCCAAAGTAACCTGCTATTGTAGGTCACAATTTAAAAAAAATAAAATCTGAGCCGTTAAATACGTGTGAATGAACGGTAATAAAAAAACAAAAAAAGTATAGAAGCATTGCTCATTAGATTTTATGTTGAGTATCGAGACTCAATCTGGAACACCGGTACTGTACTTCATTCGTTGGGAACAATGTTATTCCAATACCATCACTCGTAATTTCAGTACCAACACTCAGGGCCGTGGCGGACACAATAAGTTGAATTCAACTCTAACTTGATCTAATTTCACTACAAGAAATACAATTTTTTGTAGAGACTTTTTTGTGACCAACTAAAAATCTTCATTAAAGATAAACTTTTTGTAGGAATTTTTATCTTTTCCCCGCAAATTTTGGGGAGAGTTTTTAAGAGGAACTAGAAATGAATCGGAAACTCAGATGGACCACGAAAATTAATTATATCCTATTAAAATCAGAGTTTAGAGCCTTATTATTATACGCTAATTGAGAGGATAATTAGAAAAAGTTTCTAAGAGAAAGATTCTTAATTATAATCTAATCTGCTCGTTATATTTTTATAAATTAATTGAAAAATGCATTAATTAGAAAGGTTTTATCCGTGGACGTGGGTCAAGACATTATTAGTCAAACCACGTAAGTTTTGTACTTTTAAATTTCTCTCTTATTTCTTCGTTGTTTTATTATCCTGATCCGGTTTTTTGCTGCACTTGTGCGCTATATGGGTTCGAGATGTGCTCTGTAATCTCTCGGCTAGCTACTTATCTTTTAAAAATATTTATTTTTTATTTTTGATTTTATTTTTTTGTTATGTTTCTGAACAAGCTGTGTTTACGGCAACGGTCGCTCCTTCGCCCTTTTCTTCGCCGAGTAGTTTCAAAACTCTCTAACCATCTCCTCTCATTCTCATCCCAAGTTTTTTTTTTCTCGTTTTTTCTTTTTATCTTCTTTCTCTTTGTTTTATGTTCTTCTTTCTGCAGCCGCTGCGGCCGCTATTTTGTTTTTAATTAGTATTTACTATCGCATGTGTGTAATGCACGAACAAATGTATCCTCAGCTCCAATCGTATTGTGTCAAATCATAGAAGGAATATCTGATTATGTTGTAGAATACAATAATATTGTTGGATAGAAGAACTACTAAAATAATATTTTTATCAGTATTTTTTATTTTTTCAATAATGCTATTTTATACCAGTAATATGGTGTGTTTGGTTACCTGGAAAAAACTTTCCGGCTTGAAAATTGCTTTTCCCGCATTTGATTTGATGTAAACAAATTTTACCGAAAAAAATATTTTACGGATTCTACGTAAAAGCAAGCTTTTTGTTTTCCGCCAAATCCCGGAGGAAAACGAAAACTCACAGTAAAAAATCGCATCTCAGGATCGGGGCCCACAAGCTCATGTAAGAGCTCGTGGACCATGTGAGTGGTCCACACCGACTCCATATATATATATATATATATATGGTCCACACCGACTCCATATATATATATATATATATATATATATATATATATATAGAATTGAACTCCTATATTTTTAAAAGATCGTTTATCGCATATGTGGTCTTGTAAGTTTCTTTGACATTAATAGATGTGCGGTTAGATGATGTCCCCTGGGTTGAGTGGTATTATTGAATATATATATATATATATATAATTGAGTTCTATATTTTTAAAAGTATCGTCATCGCAAGTTTTTAAATTTTCGTTTGGATTAATAGATGCGGTTAGGATGATGTGGGTCCCCTTGGGAGTGGGTGGTTGGTTGAATAAGATAATCTAACGGATGAAAATGATCAAAAGCTGCAGATCTAACTAAGAAAAATCACAAAGAAAGTTGTGCTTTTACAAGCACAATAATGACTTCTATATATATATATATATATATATATATATATATATATATATAGAGCATCGAAATTTTTATTCCATCAAAATTTTTTTTTTACGTCAAACCAAACAGCCCTTTGCAACATTTTTATCAATCTTTGTTTTTATATGCAAAAAATTTAAAAAGAAAAAATTTTTTTTTTTTTTTGAGAAATAGGTTTACACACTACCCCGCTTTCGTTTATTTCAAGAAATAAACTTAGCTATTAATGTGAATCAACTAAGATTCGACCAATCACCAAGTCTCTACGACTAACTACATATATATATATATATATATATATATATATATATATATATATATAGAGCATCGAAATTTTTATTCCATCAAAATTTTTTTTACGTCAAACCAAACAGCCCTTTGCAACATTTTTATCAATCTTTGTTTTTATATGCAAAAACTTTAAAAAACAAAATTTTTTTTTGTGGTGGTTTTTTTTTTTTATTAGTTACTTGTATTTTAAGACTACTATTAGTTTAAATTTTATCGAGTTTAGAAGCTTCGTAAGATTCGAATCTCACTTTATCACTTTAGTACCACGCGGTTTAAATCGAGTTTATCGTTCAAAAGGTCGGTTCTAAAAAGAAAATTAAATTTTTGAACAGTAGTTGTAAGATGTGAACTATGTAACTGACGTGTACAGGTAAAATATATATATAGTTTGGATTCTAAAGATATTTTATAGTTTTAAACAAAGCAGAAAAAATCTAAGTCTTTTTTTCATTCCAAAAATAATCAGCGCGCTAGACGTTAGGAGGTGATTGCTACTCAAAGAAAAATCAGCAGTGAAACCAAACAGATATTAAGTTTGATACTCAGAAGATCTAAAACTAAAAAAATTGAACATATATATCTATGACATAGATTGATGCAACAAGCTTCAGTTTTTAAATTTTTTTGGAAAAAACTTAAAAAAAAAAAATCCTGTGGTTTCACTTTTTTTCATTTTAGTATCTGTGGTTTAAACTTTATAAAGCTAGTATCCTGTGATTTCTCACTTTATCAAGTTAATTAGTATCATGTGGTTTTGCACTTTATCACTTTAGTATCCTGTGGTTTAAAAATCACAAGATACTAAAGTGATAAAGGACGAAACCACAGGGTACCAAAGTGATAAAGTGCAAAACTATAGGGTACTAACTTGATACACTTTAAACCACAAGATACTAAAGTGATAAAGTGAGAAACCACAGATTACTAACTTGATATATTTTAAATCACATGATATTAAAGTGAAAAAAAAAATGAAACCACATACGGGGTTTTTGAAGTTTTCCCATTTTTTTTTTTTTTTCTATTTTTTTCAACTCGATCGAGAACTTAATTACTCCAAGTTTTCAAATGGAGTGGACGAAATCTTGTCTTGTGGGTTTGAATCTGCAGGCAGGAGCGGTCCCATTATTAGCCTTGTTTTCTTGGTAGGTCGGAATTGTACTTCTGGACTAGTTGATTTCTGTTTTATTTTTTTTTATTGTCATTTAACCACTACTTTATTCTCCGTGTGTTGAAACAAAGAGCGAATTTTTAGTAAATTTTTGATAAATTGGGCATATTATGAGAAGGATAGCATCTCGCACCTCCCATTGCGTCATTTTTTTTCTTCTTATACAGTCTCATTTGCATTTCCAACCACGTTCTGAATTCGTCTAATAGTTTACAAAAAGTAAAATGATTGGTTCATAAAAGTTATACTGATTCACTAACAAGTTGCAATCCTCGTAAGACTCCTCACTGCTGCCACTCGGCGGCGGTCCACCGATAGTGGAGAGAGATCTTTGACAGGGAGAATTAAACCTTAATTTTTAATTAGAGCTTGAACATGCAAATTGCGAGTGGGAGCAAGCCCATTAAGAGATATATAATTTGCTTAATCTAATTAATTTTATATTACTATATTTCTAGTTAAATAATATTATTGTTGGCATCTTCTCACCGCAAAATCCGATATGTCGGAGCGAATGTCAGTAGAAGAAAGAAGAAGAAAAAGAAAAATAATAATTAGAAAAAAAAAAACTGATTACCACTCGAACGTCACGTGATAGGTAATTAAGCAGTTCTGAAATTACAATTAGCTGCTAATTAAAGAGAGATGATGGAATAACACAACTCAAGTTATTTGTAAAAGTTTTCAACGCATTAAATTTGCCGGAGAAAAACTTTTTTTAAAATTTTTTACAAAAGTTTTAGGTCAAAAAATAAGATTTATCTGGATTGGCTCGGTTCAGTTCAGCTTATCTGGATTGGCTCATAATCATAAATTATAAATATAAAACCGCTACCCGCCGCTTCGTTTATTTCATTTAAAAATAAATTTAGCCAGAAACATAAATCAACTGGATTCAAATTAGGATCTCAGGTACCAACCAATTAATAAGTCTTTTGCCACTTACTCTAGGGACGGTTGGTTACATATATCCGAGCTTATGTGGGTTACGTGTATGGTCAAAACAAAAGTTGGAAGTTCAATTGCTCTTCCATGTTCTAGAAACTTAATCCAAGTGACGGCCCCTAGCTCCAATGGGGGAAAATTGCATGATAGCCCCTGCACGTTTTACATCATCTTACCTGGTCCCCATGTCACCACCTAACAATGACTCACGTACTCACCTCATTTGTATGTTTCCTTATTTTTAGCTCTTATCACCAACCATACAAAAAGTTGTGTTCGGCTCAAATAAAGCGCGCACTAATAAGATTCGAATCCGATTGAGTATTGTAAAATCTAATCTAATTACTTACACTTGCTAATTCTAATTGTAAAATCTAATCTAATTACTTACACTTGCTAATTCTTCAGTTTGGTACTTGTTAATGTTAAAGTGATAGCGGATGACAAATATGGGGATAAGAAAAATAGCGTTTGGATGAAAATTGAGTTGTTCCCGAAGATAAGAAAAATATTAAATAATTTTATATAGAAAATGGAGGTGTTGGTTGGGATAACCGAGAACTACTATTCTCGGATAAAAAATTAGTGTTTGGATATAAAGGGGGGATAAGGACCTATTCCTATCCCTATCCCCTAACTCAATCGGACTTTAAAATTCTATTCTAAACTTATATAATTAAGATTGAGATTATTTAATTTACTGTAATTTTTTTTTTTACTTCTACAAAAGCTATATACCCATAAACTGCTCTTCTAGAAATAAACATGACGCTAATTTAAATATCGTGTTTTGAACAAACACCTCACATTTTATAAGATTCTTAGATATAGCCTAAATAAGAAACATGTAAATAAAAATTACTAAATATAAAAATATTTAAATATCGTTCTTTAATTATCTGTTTAAATTTACAGAGAATAATAATTATTTTATATTATTTAACAAAGGTCAACTATAGTCACACGTCTCATCTTAAATGAAAATCGTAACTATTTTGATCACAACTGTACTATTGAATATAAAATATTAAAAGATCGAATTTTATTGTACTCCAAATTACCAAAATGATGTAAAAAGGTGGTGTTTCCTCTCTTTTTTTTCTTTTAAATTGTTCGGAATTCCATCTTAAAATATAATTGAAGGAAAGAACAAAACTGTAGGTATTTCTTTTAATCCAATAATTAGGAATGATAAAAGAATTGATCCAAAAAAAATGATATCTTCTATCATATTAAAAGAATCGAATTATATATATATATATATATATATATATATATATATATATATATATATATATATATATATATATATATATATATATAATTAAGTGGAATACTTATTAATAAGACCAATGACTTAGTAAGTTTTCTACTCTTGGATTAAAAGATGTGACTAGGATGATATGGGCCACTAGGGTTTAGTGGGTGGTTGGTTGAATAGTATGATCTAACGGGTAAAATTAATCAAAGGGGTTAATCTAAGGGTAGAAAACTTACTAAAGACCAAATTCGTTGTCTATTAATAAGCATCTGACTCTCTCTCTCTCTCTCTCTCTCTCTCTCTCTCTCTCTCTCTATATATATATATATATATATATATATATATATATATATATATATATATATATATATATATATATATATATATATATATATATATATATATATAAATTTCTATACTTTTATGAGTATAGATTTTGTACTCATAAGTTATTTGCCATTAGATCTACCCGTTAAATAATTTCACCCGTTAGATTATACTATTCAACCAACCACTCACTCAACCCTAGGGGGCCCACTATCAATCTAACCGTAACCACTATCATCCTAATCACTCATTTTTTAAATTAAACGGTTAGAGGCCTCAATACTCATAATAAGATAGTAGTGCTATATATATATATATATATATATATATATATATATATATATATATATATATATATATATATATATATATATATATATATGCATCGTTTGCTAAACGTTTTAATGTTGCATCGGCTAAGTCATGAAATATGCATGCTCCCCATCTCCTTAATATATTAATTATCCTACAAAATAGCTTTGCTAATTTGGGGATTCATGTACATCACCCATCATTCACTTCACAAATATTTGGTTCTCTTTGTTTACAAGAAACAATTTGAGTCTCCTCTGACGTAAACATTTATATATATATATATATATAGGTTGTGTGTCTCTTTCTTTTCCCAACCATATCAAATACAAAATGCATTAAAACTAGAAGATGACTTCTTATATATGTGTGTCACTTTCTTTTCCCAACCATATCAAGTACAAAAAGCATTAATGCATTAATACACTATTAAAAATATTTGAAAATTAAATTTTAAATTTTTTCTACATTATTGGACTAGTGATCAAAAGATTTCAAAAGTAACAATTTTAATGCCGATGTGACGTGTTTGAGAATTTAACGGTGTAAAACAATTTAAATCCGATGAAAATTTTATAGAAAATATTTTTCATTATTTAGAGTAAGATTAGCATATCTGATCTTGAATTTAAATTTTTTATCATCATTTTTTTATGAGATTTTTTCGATTTTAGACTACTTAATTGTTTGATAGGTAATAATATTGAAAAATTATGAAATTTAGTTTTTAAATACTTTTAATAATATAGATCAACTTGATCTAACAGATCAGTGCGTCGATTTGAAAGCGCGTTACACTAAAGCGAGAAACGTAAGCGGCGAACAAGATCTTTCTGGGACTGAAACATATATAGTAGCCTAGCTCTCCTATATATACACGTGTGATTTGCATCCTTCTGCGTTTAACTTTAAGATCACTTTACTAATTATATATATAATAATAATATATAACTTCACCATCACTGCTTAGAGTAGTTGGTTTTTCTTATTTTAAAGACCGGATATAGCCTCTAGATTCTTCCTTTTCGGTTGACGAATAACTGTTCAGAAAACAAAAAAATTACTACAGTAGTGCTTAAATTGAAAATGTATAAAATCACCCGATAGCTACCGTAATCTCAACAAATCCGAACCGACCTATAAAAAGAAAACTTTCGCTTTAGTACCGAATCGAATTAGAGCTTTAAAAAAAAGTAGTGATCGATACCAACTTTAGAAATGGGGCCCATTAAAATGAATTATTGGGTGGAGAATTTGAAGTATCTTTCAATGAAGAGTGTGACCACATAAAGACCACGCCATATGAATTATTTGTGTTAGGCTTAATTAAATTGTTTAGAATTGTTGGTACGTAGGAACTAGTTTTGACCATTACGTTTAATTTTTGGTCTAATTTAGGTTTCACCCCAACAAAAAAATGCAAAAAAAATAAAATAAAGAGGAAGAAATATGTTAGTTAATTAAATAGTCGTGTTAATTAACGAAGCCCTTAATTAATTAGCTTCGCGGTGTCACGAGATTCTCATATATATGTATATGTTTGCACATTTGTATTGGTTTCTTACTACCACTTGGTCACTTCAAAGTCCAATGCGTGTTTACTTTTTCAATTTTTAATTTTTTTAGGAAAAAAAAAAAAGATTCTGGTTTTTTTTTTTTCGTTTATTTTCCTAATACAGAACAGTGCGATTTGGTTTAATGATATTATAATAATAATAAAGCTAAAAACACAACGATCCAAAGAACAACAAGTGGCCTAAGAATGTTTAATTTCAATTATTTTTTACCCAAAATAATTTTCGAGATAGAGATTGGGATATACTTGTGATAAGTTATTGTGTAAATAATTTGTTTTTCACATGAGCGAAAAAGAAAAGAAAAGAAAAAGGCACGTGCATGGCGTTATATATGAAATTCGAGACCCTATCATTTATATTTATAAATTTATGAATTGAAAACCTAAGGTTTTCTATATCGACACGTGGCGCGGTGCGAGGGTTTTGGGCACGTTCTATGTATTATTAAAACACGAAGTATTTTCCAACTCCAGCAGTACTCATACTCAGCTCACAATTTTACATAATTTTTTTTTTTTAAAAAAAAAAGTTAGCACACTACCCGTTTCATTCATTGAAAATGTGAACAAAGATTTTATATAATTTTTGTTTGCGCGATTCAGGAGACTACAATAAAAGAATAAGGAAGCTTCTCACAACTCGCAAGGCCTACTTGAAACATAGTAAAATTTCTTGAACTATTTTCCATCGGAATATCATATCATATCTTAGACCTAATAAGTTTTAGGTTAGATTTAATATATATCTATTAATTGTTGCTGCATATCCGACAATCCCTTTTTTATTTTTACCGACCGTATCTAGCATAATTGGTTAAAAATTTAATAGTTCCTACTTAAAATAGCAAGTTTAAAATCTAATTACTTCACCTTTTCAGCTGAGTTTATTTCTTAAAAAAAAAAATAACAAGTTGTGCGCTAGCGCGCGCGCTCTCTCTCTCTCTCTCTCTCTCTCTCTCAAAATAGAAAAAAAAAAAAAAGGTCTTTTTCTCTCCTAAAAAAATCTTTTTCACAAGGACTGCTTTTCAATTATAATGTAGGTACGTAGTGGGCTTTTTTTAATTTGGGCCATTTTTGTGCCACTCTTGTTTTACGAGTTCGATTTTAATGAGCTTTCAATTTGAATTCACATTAAAGTTTTACGGTTCGATTTTAATTTTCTGTTTTTGAAATTTTGGACAAATTGTGGCCTCTGGTGGCTTCTCAGTTTGAGTTTGAAAGTGGTTTTTGTCCCAATCTATTACTTAGGATCAGTTTTAATTTGTACTCATTATTATCGACCGTATCTTAAAATTAAGTCGAACATAAACATATCCCTTTTTTGTTTAGACTTTGCCATCAATTCGAATTTGCAAATTAAAATTTTAGAGTTGTTAAATATAAATATGTTTAAACACCATTCTTTAACAGTTTAAGCTTTTAGAGTACAACAGTTGTTTCACATGGTATCAGAGCAGGAGGTTTTGAGTTCGAGTCACGCCAGACCCCTAGCATATTAATTTTCTCCCATTTAATTCAAGCTCACGTCATGGGCCGACTAAAAAGTCTCGAGCCCAGACGTGAGGCCCTGTTAAATATAAATGTTCTTTAACAGTTTAAGTTTTTAGAGTATAACGGCTGTTTCACAAGAGTGCTATGGCATTTGGTTATTTAGTTAAGTTTGAATTTTGTCTACCAGTTTTGAGTTACTCTATTTAATTCCTCGAATTTATGAACTGTGACCTGGGGGTGAATGCCCAATTTGATTTTCTTTTCTTTTCTTTTCTTTTCTCTCATGATTTTGGAGGTTAGTTTTGATATTTTGGTTTTGATTTTATCTCAATTCGGCTTAATTTGGCACATTTTGATTATTTTTTTTAAAAAGGAACTTCCAATATAGATCAGTGCCAAGATAAAAGCTAAACTAAAATATATTACTATTGTTTTTCTTTCGAGCCAAATGTTTAGTTTAAATTAATTAGTATTTAACAAGGTTCATATATGTGACCATATTATGCTTTTAATATCACTTTTTTTCTTTTTCTCTTTTGATAAAGGTTTAATTGCAGGGATGTAATATGAACCGTGTCGTGCGTGCCAGAGTGTGGCCCATGTCATGCTAGGCCGAGCTTCTGTTTTTAACCCGAATCGGTATATTAGATCGGGCCCGGGCCACGGACTAACCCGTTTTCAGTTTTTTTTTTAGTTTTTTTAAAATTTGAATAATATAAAGTGTATACAGTAAATTGCTAACTAATAAGGTTTTATACAAATTATTTAAAAAATTTATTCAAATTTTAAATACTTTGAATGTTATTTGAGAAAATTAAAATCAACATTAAAATAAGAAGAAACTGTATCACAGCAGTACTTTACTTGTTGTGATATTCCATTAATTATAAATTTTGTACTACAAATTTACTGGGAGAGTTAGGGTGCCGTTAACTGAATCGGTTTATAAATTATTAATTTTACACTCAATTTTATTCGGTACGACAAAGCCAATTTGATTTGAGTTATAATGCTAAGCCAATTTGATTTGAGTTATAATGCTAATTTTACACTCAATTTTATTCGGTACGACAAAGCCAATTTATAAAGCCAATTTGATTTGAGTTCAAAAATTCCAATTTAGTTAACCCGGTAGTAGAAACAAAAAAAAAAAAAGAAAAAGGAATTAATACTAAATATAAATTGAAAAAGAGTATGAAAAAAGGAACGTACGTACACTACAACAAAATATGTTTTAGACGATACCTTTTAGACGACGTTTTTTTCTAGCGTCTTTAATGCTTAGTATTTATCAACACTATAATTAAACGTCGTCAATAAATATATTTTTATTAAATATTTATAAATATTTTTCGACGCTATATTGAAACGTCGGTATATTTATCTCGACATGTTTATTTAACGACTCTTTACTCGACGCTTTCATAAATATCGAGATTTTTTTTGCCAACGTTTTAAAACGTCGCTAATTATTATTTAAAGTGTCTTTAAGTGTAATATTTTCTGTAGTGGTACTTTTTCATGAATCTTAATTCTTTGTCCCAGATGATTAATGAAAAGCAAACAAACATTCTTATATATTGAAAGAAAGAAAGAAAGAGAAAGAAAAGCTATGTAGAAGAAACAGGTTCTTGATCAACAACAACCCCACCCTCATTAATGTTAGAGAACAGATCCTTACAAAGCTCCCCATAAAACCTACACACCAACTCAACAAACGCAGGGCACTTGAGGCTCTCCCAGCAATAGAGAAGCTCCTCAACATCCATCAAAATATCCCTCACCCTCCCCTCCTCCACAAGCATCTCCCTCAAATAGCTCTCGAAGCTCCGGCACGCCTCCTCGGCCTCGTCGTCGCGCCTCGCGACACCCTCCTCCCTCCGCAGCTGCGCAATTTTGTCGTAGGCGGGGGTGACGGGCGACGACAGCGGCGCCCGGACGCGGTCGGTGAGGCTCGGGAGCTCCCCGACCCGATCGATCGCCTCGGCCGACCGCATGGAGACCAGCGGCCAGAACACGGCTCGGGCCGACCGGAACCTCCACCGCCTGCTGCGGTTCGGGCTCATTTTGCGGGCGAGGTTTCGGAGGGTTCGGAACCTGAAGGGTTTTATGGTGATGGGTTTCTTGAAGAGTTTGATGAGGAACTTTTTGCATGGTTTGAAGAGGTTGATGTTGGTGCATGTGAGGGAGAGAGATGAGGAGCTTGGCATGGTGGAATTATTATTATTATTATGGAGTACGTGAGTGTGGTGAAAGAAAAGGGCGAAGGGAAAAGTATATATATATAGTAGCTAGCTAGGGTTTTCTCTCTCTCTCTCTCTCTCTCTCTCTCTCTCTCTATCTATGATCTTCTTTGTGTTTTTTTCTGAGTTTGGGTGTTATAAGCATGGTCCATGGAGATGTTAATGGAGAGAATGATGATGAGTTGAGGGATTCTCTTATAATAGTGGTGGTTGATGAGGTGGTTGATGGGTGGTGGGATTCACGTACATTAGGAAGTGGGGATCATCATGAACGTATGGTATAAATATAAAATTAAAGAGACATATTTATATATATTATAGAGTGGAACAGTAGTACGTACACCTAACTATAATAATAATAACAAATGATAATATCTTAAGTTTGTGTTCTTCCATTGTGTATGTCATATAAAACATGAAATCACCTTACAAGGGTGAAAAGAAATATCAAAGTTGCGTTACTTTTCATGATGTGTGAATGATTGGTGTTCATGTTGATTCTGATTTTTTTTCCAATATTTTTGTATTGTATTTATCTTGTTCAGGTTATGTTATTTCATTATATATATCCTCGCGTTATCTATGTCCAAATTAAATTACCACCCCTAAAACGTTAGAAATATAACATATTATAGGCTTATAAATGTAATTAATTAGTTGATCTACATATGGAGTCTTAATTAAATCAGGATTCAAATTAACAAGAAACCAACAATTAATTAATTAAGCTATGTATATCGTTGCATTGGATTTTAGGATTGTATACTAATAGTTCAAATTGGACAAAGATAAGGAACATGTACTACTAAATTAGCCGGCCAAAGACGTGAGATATATACAAAAAAAGGAAAAAAAAATAAAGCATTTGATAGATGGTTGTGTACACGTCCGAGAAAAATACACTAAACATTAAGAGGGGTGCATGTAATAATTAAAAGAAGAGCATATATAATACATGAGCTCGTATAAAAATTGTTCACCTCATCAACTTTAATTGGCCTTCACTTTAATTCGAACACAGATATATACGCCGTGGAATATAAAATATTGAAATATTATTCTATTCATTTTAAGTTTTTAGAAAAAAATCAGTTTTTTTTTTAGAGATAGGTACGTAGCACGCTACCCGCTTCGTTTATTTTATTTAGAAATAAACTTAGCTGGAAATATGAATCAACTAGAATTCGAATTTGAATCTCAGATACCAATCACCAAGCCCTTTGCCACTTCGTTTATTTTATTTAGAAAAAAAAACAGTTGTTTTACATAATTTCACATATCATCCCTAGTTGACGATAGCTTTGGAAAAGTAAAAAAGAAAATATAAAGCAAAAATAAAATGATAAAAAAAAAGGGAATTTTCCATTTGTCACCCAAATTTTAAGTTCATTAATTTGGGCCACATTCAAAATTGAGTTGGCCCAATCTAAGCACATTGTCCGGCCCTTCCCGGCCCGGTCCATTGGCACCTATAATTGTAGGAGATGAGCCCTAAGATATTGATACAAAACAAAATTTTTAAAAGCATATATAGCCTTATATATATATATATATATATATATATATATATATATATATATATATATATATATATATATATATATATATATATATATATATATATAAGTCAAGAAGAGTTTACAAGAAGGTATTTGATGTTGTTCATCCTACTTGCATAAGTACCCTTCAATGAATTATATATACATTTATTAATATAGTATTTTATTAAAAAAATAAATTTACTGATTGAAATAAAAAAAAAAAAAACTAGTTAGATGAAGAACATCCAATGCCTCTTGTAATGTATAAATGCATGCAAAACTTCCCTTTAACGAGTTTGGCATATTTACTTTCTCAAATAAAGTGATCGATAAATATTTTTCTCTGCATGTTCAATTTCAGTTCAGGTGCATCGCGAACACCTACTGCACTGACTGAAGAGGTGGTGATTGGCGAAATAGAGGCTAAAATAATGGTTAGGAATTGATATTGCTGGATACGTGAATCAAACGCAAAATCTCTTAGCTAGAACTCAATTAAGGATCTTAATTAGAACTTACTCTAGTAGAATGTTAGTTAAAAATTAAATCGAGCAGCAAACGGAAGCAGAATTAGTCTTAACACATTTTATATTCCAATTTAGCAAGAATCCCAAATTTTTGGATAAATTGCTGAAATGATTAATGAATCTAATTAAAAATTTTGTAATGCTATATAGGGGTTTTATATAATTAATTGAACTTTGTCCACAGGTTTTTATTGCAGAGTCCAAAACCAGGTACAAATTAGTTGGTGATAACTACTAGTTGGTGATGACTATTACTTTCCCCACCCCCACCCCCACCCCAAAAAGGAGGCATAGCAAAGTCAACAATGAAACCCTAATTTTGGAGGCTCATTTATATAGTTTGCACCGGCCATTGACATTTTAGAATTTGATTGACTCTAGTAGCAAAATACGTACACCACAGTTGTTGTAGTTAGGTACCCAGGGAGACATTCTCCCAAGGAAACAGTGGCCATGATCATCATGTAGGTTAATTATTAATCAATTTCATGTGGAAATTAAATTTGATGTGCGCTAGATTAATTGCTGGGTTTTTGACCCGAATCGATGTTTCTTAGCTTCTGCTTTTACTTTTAGTTTCAGTTGTTTATAATAGAATATATAGTTGGCAGATAAAGATATCTAGTTTCGATCGAATGCATGCTTCAATCGATCGTTAAGTACTAAGTGCCCTTCGGAATTCAAAAGTACTAAATTTTCTTTCTTGTTTCTCTTAATTTACAATTACAAAAAAAGACCAATCACCAAAGTTGAAGCTATTTGATGTAAATAATATAAGAGGTCTAATTAACTAGCTCAAAAAGATTATGCATAACCGCAACTTTATCTCAGCAAAACAAATCTAAGACCATTAATTCTTTCATATGCATGCATGCATGCATGCAGAAACCTTGAGACGTTTGATTTATTTCGCATTTTCATAACTTAATATGGCCCGTAGGCAATCGTAAAAACCCTCAAACTTGAGTACGAAAGTCTCATTCTCCAAGTTTAAACTTCGAACTCGAAAACTCAAAGATTCCAATCGGAACGTTGGCGCTAACCACTAATCCCAAAAGCTCGAGCTGTTAGAAATACGCAACCAATTCACTTAAAGCGTACAGAAACAGCGCCCACGGATCTCGTTGTGACTCGGCCCACCTAGCATCACGCGACTTCGAACATTACTCGGCCCAACCCAGGCTCACGCCAGTTCGAACATGGCTCGACCCACATGGCCTCCCGCCACAGGGCAGGATGCTGGCCCATTTAAGCCAACAATTTCGACACCGAATATACTAAAACTAGTTAAGTCGCAGGTTCGAACCTGAGAACTAAAATATGAACTAAAATGTTTTCATGATGGATATATACCAAACAAGCCAAGCTATAAAATAGACCTTAATATAAGTAATGTCCTTAATTACCTAGTCCATCACATCATCTGGCATGCATGAAGCATGGTTTTATGTTTTTTTTTTTTTTTTTTTCAAAAAAAGGATTATTAAATAAGCTGTTTTTCTGTTTGATATTATATATATATATATATAAGACCAAATCCAACCGTCCAGGAAATGATGTCTACAAATATTAATTGTAGCTACACCCTTCATATATGCAACCACATTATATAAATGATGCAATTTAATGACTAAGTACTAATCCTATTGCATATGTTTCATATTGTTTTCCCATTAGATTTTTTGCATTAATATATAATTATAGAATGTCATTTAAGTATTTAATTTCTCACAAGTCACAATATTGTGACACTGTGCTGTGTAGGAATAATTTATCTTACGTCGTAAATGATCTTAGCACTCAACTAAACAGCGACTTAGTTCTAAATTTAACTGTGTGCGTGCTCCAAACAAGTTCCAGTTGATTGCAAAGAAACCAAAGAACACAAAACCAGCTATATATACTAGACCATTTACTAATAATTTACTAATAAAAGAGATTTAATTTAATGAAGAATTTGATTGACTCTAATAGCAAAATACGTACACCACAGTTGTTGTAGTTAGGTACCCCGGGAGACATTCTCCCAGGAAAACAGTGGCCATCAGCATGTAGGTTATTATTAATTAATTTCATGTGGAAATTAAATTTGATGTGAGATTTTGCTCGGCTTTGACCCGAATCGACGTTTCTTATTAGCTTCTGCTTTTACTTTTAGTTTCAGTTGTTTACAATAGAATATATAGTTGGCACATAAAAATATCTAGTTTCGATCGAGCATGCTTCAATCAATCGTTAAGTACTAAATGCCTTTAGGAATTCAAAAGTAAATTTTCTATCTTTTTTTTCTTTTACAATTACAAAAAAAGACCAGTCACAAAAGTTGAAGATTTGGTGTAAATAAAAGGTCCAACTAGCTCAAAAAGAGTTTGCATAACCCCGACTTAAGCTCCGCCAATTAACAAATCTTAGACCATTCATTCAAATGCTGCATGCATGCATGTAAAAACCTTGATATATACGTTGATTTATTTCGCATTTTTATAGTTTAATATGGCCTGTACGCAATCGTAAAACTCCTCAAACTCGGGTATGAAAGCCTCATTCTCCAAGTTCAAACTTCAAACTTGAAAATTCAAAGATTCCGACACCGAATATACTAAAACTAGCAAAGTCGCATACTCGAATCTGACAACTAAAATATATTAATGTGGGATATATATATATATATATATATATATATATCAAATAAGCAGAGCTATAAAACAGATCAATATAACTAATATACTTTCCTAGTCCATCGCATCATTGGGCATGAAACATGATTTTATGTTTTTTTTTTTTAAATAAAGATTATTAAATAAGCTGTTTATCTGTTTGATATTATATATAGAAGACCAAATCCAACCGTCCAGGAAATGTTGTCTAGAAATATTAATTGTAGCTACACCCTTCATATAAGCAACCGCATTAAATGATGCTATTTAATGACTAAGTACTAATCCTACTGCATATGTATTATATTTTTTGAGAGATAGATAGCACGCTACCAGCTTTATTTATTTCATTTAGAAATAAGTTTAGCTGGAAATGTGAATCAACTAGAATTCGAACGATCTGGAGTACCAACCGTCAAACCCTTTGCCACTTTATGTATTATATTTTTTTGAGAAATAGATAGCAAGCTACCTGCTTCATTCATTAAGATAAATAAATTAGGCATACAAGATGAAAGCAACTAGGACCTCCTAGCCGAGCCCAACAAAACATAAAATCAGAAACAATAGAAAAAAAAGAGAGGAGAAAACAGGTCCATATAATGGGAAACGTAAAACCGAAGAAAACTGAGAAAAGCAGAGGAATACATAGATAAAAGAGCAAAGTGATTGAGAGAAGAGTAATCGTGCGGATTCAAATAACGTCGGTCCAGTGCTTGATAAAAGTCGTGACTCGTTCGAGAGCCCGGAAGGCATTGGGAGACCCATCGCAGAAGATGATTTTATTTCGCTCCGTCCAAACGACCCACCAGATTGCCACCAGCTGGGTCAGGCTATTCGATCTCGTTCTGGTGCCCATGAGTGAGGCTATTATGTTTCTTGAAGCACGAAGAGTCTTTCATGTTTTCAGATCATTTTTCATGTTGTGACTTTCGAATCGTTGATCGGATTCGTTAAACTTGATCTAGAGTATTTAAAGTATCTAGAAAATAAATTATGCTATTTTTCAATATTATTTGCCTAGTGAACAAAGGGGCTCAAAATCAACAGTTGAAAATAAAAATATTACAGAATGTGATAATATGACATTAAAATTTTAGATCAAAAATATTAATCTTATTTTTATATAGTATAAAGAATTTTCTATCAAAATTTTACGTGATTTGAATATTTCTACACCGTTAAACTTACAAACGGCTCACTACGGCCAGTAAAAATATTGATTTTGTGCCCCTTCGATCACTGGACAAATGATAACGAAAAATTATAAAATTTATTTTCTACGTACTTCAAATACTCTAAATCAAGTATAACAGAGCCGATCATTCGAAAGTCGCAACATCAAAAACGACCTAGAAGTACGGAAAACTCCGTGCTTCCAAAAGTATAGTAGTCTCACACATTTTTCCTATTATATTTTTTGCATTAATATATAACTGTGTAATGGCCCGCGCATTGTGGTGGAGAGATGTTGTTGAAAAAAATTACAAAAATAAAATATCAATAAAATACAGAAATATCTATAGCATATAAAGATCATACTATGAATAAAAAAATTTAAATACAAAAAGCTAAATTATGATTAAAAAAAGATTATTAATTCAAAAATAATTAACCGTGTTAAAAAAAAATTGCATATCATGTTCTAAACTTTTATAATAAAGTAATCAAATAGAAATAGTATAGCAATTATATCATATCAAAAGAGCATCAAACTGCAAGTAGTTAGTCACAAATCTATGTCACCGTCATGACCGCTATTATGCGTTATTTCTGAATTAAAAAAGAGATTGACCCCTAAATAGAGTGCTATAGATTATGGTTTTGAATCTGAATGATGGAATACAAAGAGACGCGATGAAAAAAAATAATGGAATGCAAAGAAAGGATGGAAAAGAGATTGAAAAAAAAAAAAATAAAAAAAAAGGGCATAATGGGTCCCCTTTTCCCCATATTAAGGGAATGGAGCCACGCAAAAAAAAAAATTTTTTGAGAAAAAGATAGCAAGCTACCTGCTTCATTCATTAAATGGGATGAACTAAGCATATAAGTTGGAAGCAGTTAGGGCCTCCAAAAAAATCGAACAAAAATTGATGAAACAAAAACAAAAAGCGAAAAAAACTTATAAAAGGGCACAAGAGCAATTAAGTAGCTAGGTCAGATGTAGACGTGAATCACATAATGTCGGTCCAATCCTTCAATAGTGACACAACACGAATAGTGGCCCGGCTTGCATTGGGAGACATGTCACGAAAGATAGTATTATTACGCTCAGTCCAAACAACCCACCAGATCGCCGCCAGTCTAGTTAACCTCTTTGCACTCGACATAGTGTTAGGATTACAAGATATCTCATTCCATAGCCACGCAAAAATTTAATCATAAGAATTTATATATGTTAATAGATTATAGAATGTCATTTAAGTATTTAATTGCTAACAATATTGTGACAGTACTGTGCTATGTAGGAATAATTCATCTTACGTATCGTAAATGATCATAACACTCAACTAAACAGCGACTTGGTTCTAAATTTAACTGTGTGCGTGCTCCAAACAAGTTCCAGGTCATTGCAAAAGATACCAAAGAACACAAAACCAGCTATTATATATATATATATATATACTAGACCATTTACTAATAAAATAAATTTAATTTAATGAAGAGTCCATCGAGTTTAATTAATTAATTTATATTTATCCGGAATATATATTAATATTATATGAACCATTAATTATACCAATGCCTATTCACTCCCCAGGACAATTTTTTTCGTTTATTTTATTTAGAAATAAACTTAGCCAGAAATATGAATAAGTTGGAATTCGAACTAGGGTCTCGAATATCAACCACCAAACCTTTTGCCACTTGCTCTAGAAACGATGGGTTTTACGGAACATATCTTATTCCTGATTAATTTATAATATAAATTTTATTTTTTATATATTTTTTTCTCATTTTTTTTTAGTTTATCTTAGTTGAAATTCAAGGAAGTTTCTCCTCCGAAGCAAGAAATGTATACGACTTTTCAACAGCTGGGAAAATATAAATTATTAAATGGAGTAATAATAATAATAAGCGGTGACGTGGGAAAAATTAATGCATGGGATTCCAAATCCAAAACGTATCCAACAAAGATAAAATGTACGTAAACCCCCTCATCTTTGGCCTTTTTGGATTGGGGCCCTCTCAGCTTTTAATTTTTTTTAAATTTGTTTTTCTAATACTTAACTACAATTAAAATTTTCTCAATTTTTAAAACCTCAAATATAGTAGGTCTCAATAAAGATGAAAAACTAAAGTCGAGGGCCCTATTTCAAAGCGTACAGTAGTTGAAGGGACCTACATGCATTTTTACTAAATTATATTATATTATATTATTATTATTTATTGTTATTATTAGAATAATAAAGAGGGTGGAAGTTATTCCGTGTCAAAACGGGGGAATCGCCAACGCGTGCTTTGAATTCCGCGACAGCGAGGCTCCGGAGGAAGATATACTCCCGACGTCCTCGGACCGTCGGATGCACCGTAAAAAATGACTGCTTTATTATTAGGCTCCTCAAAAATTGTACCAAATAACTACACCCCAAAAAATATAATTTTTTTTAAAAAATAATTTAACCTACGCTCCTCAAAACCCATGCTTTAAATTCCAACTCTTATTTATTTGAATCAAGTTTACTCGATTATTATTATTATTTTTTTTTTTTGAGAGAGAGAATAGATTACTTTAATTTTCTTAGCTAGAGAGAAGAGGCCATCATTAAATTAAATTTAATTCACATATACATAACATGTTTTCAAAATTATTATATATCATTCAATTAACAATCTTCAGATTTATGAATTTATAAAATAACTGAGTCAACCTCGTATTGAATTAGCGTATTAATTACAAAAATTGGAAACACAAGTCCAAAAAATAAAATTAGCATGTGTAGCTCATTGTTCTTACCTTTTCTTCTTTTTTTTTTTTCAAAAAACTAATAATTTGGTAGTTTCTGGGTACTCTTTTTGTCACCCAAACATTCCTTTGAAAAGAATAATTAATAATAATAATAATAATAACAAGAAAAGGATGTATAAAGTCTAAGTTCCAAGTCAACCCATGGAAACCACATGTCCCTTTTTTTAATAATCCATTTCCTATTTTTCTTTCTTTCTCCCCAGGATTCAAACAGCCTGGGTAAAGCCAAACACAAATTGGGAGGAGTTGGTAGCTTTTGGATTTGTGCTTTTTAATTAATTCCCACCTCAGCGTGGAAAAATTTTGTAAACTTTATTAGTTTCGATTCAAAGTTCCCACTCTTTAGATTCAACTAAACACGCAATTGATAATTAATGTAATCCCCATATGATGATTATTTATTAGACTTTGGGGGAAAAGCTAGGGCATAAATTTCATCATTAAGTAGTTGGGTTATTTTGCAGTACGTAGTAGTCGCTGAACTTAATTTTGCCATAATTAATTTTACTTTTAATTATGTATAAAATTGAGTCGTTCTGTTCTTAAATATATATATTTTTTTTGAGAGATAGATAGTATGCGCTATTCGTTTCGTTTATTTCATTTAGAAATAAATTCAGATTGAAATGTGAATTAATTAGGATACGAATTTGGGACCCGGGTACGTACCAGCCATCAACCTTTTTACTACTTGCGTTAAGGACGGTCGGTGTCCTCAAATGTTAAGTTTGTTGAAGTAAGATGTGTATAGACACTAAATTAATGATTTGTTATAATAACTTTGGTGTTAAAATGAACTTTATTGGACTATAAGCTCTACTTTTATGTATTTTAATTAGCGCGTATGTCGATTCAAAAATCATTTACTCGGCATTTAGATTACTTTTTGTATTAATAAAATCAATGGTAGATAATAAAATGGGAACAATTTGACACATTTATAAAAGTTTTTTAAAAAATAGTAAATTTATTTTGGAAAATAGCAAGTAAAATAGAACTTTGATATACAAAAAGTTACAATTAAACCTTTAGTTGACCACGTCATAGCTGAGCCCACTTTTGTGGGTTAGAGCTAGATTTGCTATCCAATAATTAAAGTGCTTGGTCCAATAACTTATTATACATACGCGACAATATAATAAATTATTATTGGATTCGAATCCAAATTGAATAAGCTGTTCTCTAACTTTAAACTTAATTGTGTGGTACGGATGCTTAAATTTAGTCATTAATTAGTGCATTAAACAAATCATAAAGATCAAATCATTTATGCCCAAATTACTTGTTCGGTAACAAATCAAAGCAATCCGAATCTCCACGCAATTCCCTTTTATTCTTTAATTCCTTTGTATATATATATATGAGTTTGATTGGGCTACTATCAGTTGTAAACTGCTCCGATTTGTTTTTATGATAGAGCTTTCAAATCGACGATCGGTACCGTTGAACATGATCTAGACTATTTAAATTACCTAGAAATTAAATTTCATAATTTTTTGGCATCACTAACTCAAAGAGTCACAAAATCTATAATTTTAATAGTCGATATGGTGCGTTTGCTCGTTTAACGGTATAGAAGAGTTCAAATCAAAAAAAATTTTGTTAGAAAATTCATTAAACTATTTAAAATAAGATCTAGACTCTAGATCTCAAATATGAAAATTGTATCATCACTTTTTGAAGGATATTCATTTCCGGTCATTCATTTTTCTGTTCATTTGATAGACAAGAGAATAATATCAAAAATGTGTGAAATTTGATTTCCAGATAGTTTAAATAGTTTATATCATATTTAACGGTGTCGATCATCAATTTGAAAGCTCTATAATCGAAAACAAATTGGTAGTAAACCGAGCCGTTTACTACCGATAGTATTCTAACAAAACTCTCTCTCTCTCTCTCTCTCTCTCTCTCTCTATATATATATATATATATATATATATATATATATATATATATATATATATATATATATATATATATATATATATATGGTCCGGCTACTATCCTTTTAATAGGATAGGAGTACTTGTACTATCAGTTTTTTAGTCTTTGAATCAATTTTTTTCATCATTTCTAACCATTGGATTAAATACTATAACCCAGTGGGGACCACTCAACCTGTGACCATTCAACTCTAACCGAGTAATATCATCCTAACCCTACAATTTCTCATCCAAGGATTAAAAACTTGATAGAACAAGTGTTCATATCCTATTAATATAATAGTAGTCCTAGCTATATATATATATAGAGTCCGGCTACTATACTCTTATGAGTATAGAGCCTCTTATACTCATAAATTTTTTGCCGTTAGATTTATTCTTTAATTAATTTCACCCGTTAGATTATACTATTCAACCAACCACTATATATATATATATATATATATATATATATATATATATATATATATATATATATATATATATATATATATATGAGCTATTGATGATTTAATCACTCTTTCCCTACCCCACTTTTAGTAGACACACACACAAAAAAAAAAAAGAAAAAAAAAAAAAAGTCGTGTGCTACTCCCAAACACCGCACGCCACCGACTCTTAAATAGCTCACTGGGCTATAATTTTTTTTTTAGATAGTTTAATCACTTTATTTATTTATTTATAATAAGTAAATGCTAATATCTAATTGAGCCGTGAAATTTAATAGAATTTTAAGCTAATTGGATATGAACACAAAGAAATTAGTGCATTGATCGAGTAGTCCATTCATTTTCGCCAACCATATTATTTTTTTTCCACGCACAACATTTTTTTTTTTTAAGTTTTAACAAGTCAGAGTCGTAGAAAATGAGAACGTTCCTGGTCCTTTCCCCCAATCTCTCCTTTTTTGCCCTTTTGAACTTTTCAACACAACACACACCACTATAACTAACCCTACCCCCCCTCTCTTCTCTCCCCACCTTATTTTAAAACCCCAAACCCCTACACATTCCCCCTCTCATTAATCCCCTTCTCTCTCTCTCTCTCTCTCTCTCTCTCTCTCTCTCTCTCTCTCTCTCTCTCTCTCTCTCTCTATAGCTACAATTAATGGCTCTTCAAAACAAGCTCAACTACACCAGCATCCTCTTCCTCTTTCTCCTCCTCCTTATTTTCTCTCACCAAGCCACTGCTAGGCATTTGAGGAGCACTCGTTCTTTGCACCACAGGGAGAGAGGCCATGCGAAGATCATCCCCGCGACGACCAGGTCGATGATGATCGCGAACAAGTACGAAGCGCTTTTGTTCAACGTCCTCCCGCGGGGGACGCCGGTGCCGCCGTCGGGCCCCAGCGGAGGCACCAATGGCGATTTCAACTGATCAAAGGGATTGATCAATCGAAGCGACCAATATACTACTATATATATATATGTATCTTTGCGCGGTATAAGGTACATGTTTCGACAACTTGCCTACGTACAAAGTCAAAACTTCTTGTTGTAACTTTTTACGTAGGCCAAGTTTTCAATAGACGTGCTGAGCAGATAGAAATAGAGGGCAGTGGTATTGGTGGAGCAAAATTGAATCTGATCATTGCAGTTCGTATGTTTATAGATTTGATCAGGTTTAATTTATTTATTTTGTCGGTAATAATTTTTCTCTTCGAATATTGTTGCCTTTTGTAGAAAGTTTGACATTTTGCCGCACCCAGTCTAAATGATTAGGAGAAACGTCGACAAAAGATATTGTATGTATACATTTTCTTTTTCTTTTGAGGGGGGGGGGGGGGTTGTGTGTGCAATTGACAGATGTAAATACTACGGAAAGTTACACCATGTAATACTAATTCTATTTATTTTTGATTTATTTTGTTTTTCTGAGTATTAATTATTTGTTGGTTTCACGAAATAATGTGGATGTTTTAATGGAGACTTTGCTTAGCGTTGCAAATCTCTTGTCATTAGTTTTTATATTGTATTAAGCTTGGGACTGCAATGAAGAAACTTGGCAATATTTGATGCCAATTCCAGTCAATGACTTGTACTCCTAGTTTAGCGGCTATTCAGCGACTTTCTCTCACGTCTACATCACTTTATAAGCTCAATATATAGACTTTAAATTAGATTTGAATTTACCGACGGTCTCTAGAGCAAGTGGTAAAGGGCCAGATGGTTGGTATCCGAGTTTTCAAATTCGAATTTACCGACTGTCCCTAGAGCAAGTGACTGTCGGTAATTCGAATCTTAGTTAATTTACATTTCCAGCTAAGTTGATTTCTAAATAAAATAAATAAAATGGATAACATGCTTAGCTATCTCTCTCTCAAAAAAAAAAAGAATTTAAAATCTTCTGCTCTGATATTATATTAAATTATGTACATAAATTTAGAGAAGATCATTAATATATATAAAATCAATAAACAAATTTCCTGTTTCCATGCACTCTTGATATGCTCAGCTCCTTTACTCCCTAGCTAGTGTACAATTACATATATAGGATACAACCTTAAAGCCGGTTTATTCAAAAGAATAATTGGAATTGCTCGGAACGCCGGGTTTTTTTTTTTTTTTTTTTTTTTTTTTTGTGTGTGAAACAGAGAAGAAGATTTTCATGTAAATTTGGCTTCGGTAGCACGAAACGAGAAGCTTCAAAAATTTTGAAAAACAAGATCTGTCTCAAATTTCAAAGTGAAGAAGCCAAGAGAAAAGTCAAAAAACACTACTGTGGTTTCGCATTTTCTCATTTTAGTACCATATGGTTTAAAGTGTGTCAAGTTAGTGTCTCTGCCTAGATTTATCAAATATTCATTTTAGTATTTTTTAGTTTTAATTTTGTCACTGATTTAACGTAAAGAATTAGTGAAATCGATAATAGAAAAATAAAAATGAAACTACAGGACACTAAATTGATACGTTTTAAACCACAGGGTACTAAAGTGAGAAAGTGTGAAACTAGAGGTGGTATTTGAAGTTTTTGCACAAAAAAAAAAACAAACAAAAAAAACACTTTTTGTAATATGGTTAAATAAATAACATAGAGTTTAGTACCAACATTATAGCTTGGCCCACTTCATTTTGGGATTAAATGTAGGTGTAAAATACAGCTCAAAAGGCTCCTTTTAAGTCCAGGCCCAACTAAGCCCGGAATAGCTTGCCCAATTTTTCAATAATAATAATAATAATAATAATAATAATAAGGTTTCTCTATAGAAGGATCCATTCTTTATCTTATCGATAGCGAAGCTGGTCTTCTGGAAATTTTTAATTAGATCCACACCCCTTTGATGATTTTCACCCGCTAGATTATACTATTCAATCAACCACTCATTTAACCCTATGAGGTCCATATCATCCTAACTGCATATCTTTCAACCAAATGGCTAAAAACTTGGTAACACAAACGACTTTGTGCTATTAATAGCATAGTAGCCTAGTTCCTCTACATAATAAAAATAATGAATGGTAATGCTACATACACGTCTTAATTAGGCGTAATTAGTTTAGGATTACAAAAAACCACATTAAATATGATGGAAAGTGGAATAAAAATAACATTTTATTTATTTTTGTAATAATAATAATAATAATAATAATAATAATAATATAATTTATGTGATCCATCTAAAGTGATCTCTATATGTTTCTTCTTTTCTTTTTCTTTTTTTTCCCGGTTTTATTAACCCAATAGTATAAAATAGCATCAAAACAGTTTAATTAAAATATTATAAATTCTAGTTTTTAGGGTCCAAGATAAAATATTTTCTCATACAACTTCTATATGAAATTAAGTTTCTTATAAAACTTGTAGGCCGAAAACCTTCTCTATAATCATGCATAGATGTTGAAAAACAAAATACCGAGAAATTCAATTATCGAGAAACTTTTCGGCTAAAAAAACATCGAGAACAACTTTGACATCGATCCAACAAACAATTTGCACATCAAACTTGTGTTATAACTTGTTTTGTATAAGTTTTTCTAAGATAAAACTTCTGCGTATTTTTTGCCCTCCCCTTTCCTTCTGAACTTAAATTTTGGCTTTTTTTTTTCGTGTCTTAAACTTGTGTTATAAGTTTATAACTTGTTTGTATAAGTTTTTCTAAGATAAAACTTCTACATATTTTTTGCCCTGTCCTTTTCTTGAACTTAAATTCTGGCTTTTTTTCATGTCTGCGAGAGTTCGCCTTCTAAATCGCACCGAAAAAAAAAATCGGTTATGCTACGTACTCTCTGTTTTCGGTTCGACTTGTAAAATAGGGTTAATCCCTATTTAATCAAAAAAAAAAAAATCTCAACCAAAAAATAACTTAGAAGGTGTTTGGTTTTTCAAACAATATTCCAGAAAATAATTTTCTAATTAGAAAAATAATTTTTCATCCATTTTATTTCTAAAAAAAATAGTTGTTTTTCAGATTTATTTTTTAGATTTTATTAAAAAAAAATTAGTACTTTTATTTTCTAAATATTTTATCAGAAAAATAAAAATCATGAAAAAGAATGTTTTTTTACAAAAAATTTTCTTCAATCTCTATTAGCTAATGATAATACTCTTCCACACCGACCGTCATGCAGCAGTGGCAAAGGGCACGATGGTTGGACACAGACAAGTTCGAATCCTAGTTGATTCGCATTTTTAACTAAGTTTATTTAAATGAAATACGCGAAGCGGGTAGCGTACTTATCTATTTCTAAAAAAAAAAAAAGAAAAAAAAAAGAAAAAGATAATACTCTCCCACTACGTAGATGTAATCATTCTTCGACTCTAAATTCTTACATTGTTTTTTTTTTTTTTTTTGCAGCTTTTATTTATTGGGCCAATGGTAAATGGCCTAAGTAGAATTGGGGCGATACAGACTCATTTATTAGATTAGCGAATGAATATTTGAGGCTACGAGAATGAAGCTGTTGGGGCCACTACGAAACAAAAAAAAACAAAAAAACAAAAAAAACAAAACAAAACAAAACAAAACTCGTTCACCGACCGAATAAATTGCCACATTGTTTGTAAATAAATAAACTTATGTTTGACGTGTCCAATTAATGAAGTACTCATATATATATATATATATATATATAGAGTCTTTGTTATCTTATTATGATCGATCGATCACTCGTCTTAATAAGTTGTCTTTTCGATGATAGAGCTTCAATCGACGATCCATAGATTAAACGTTATCTAGAGCATTTAAAACTTCTAGAAATAAAATTTTATAATTTTTCGATATTATTTACCTTACGATCAAGAGGTCACAAATTTGACAATTTTTAATGGTATGGGATACTTACTAGTTTAACGGTATAAAAGAATCGAAATTTGTTGAATTTTTGATAGAAAATTCTATTCACTACATAGATAAAGATCAATAACTCGATCTTGAATTGAAGGATCCGATCATCCTTTTTTAGGGCGTCGTTCGATTTTGACGTTCATTTTATGCCCGCTTGATGGACTTTATAATGATTTGAAAAATTACGAAATTTATTTTCTAGAAGTTTCAAATACTCTAGATCATGTTTAACGGTGTGGATCGCCGATTCAAAACCCCAATATTGAAAACAACTTATGAGTAGTAAGGGTACATCTTCATAATAATAGATAATACTCTATATATATATATATATATATATATATATATATATATATATATATATATTCAAAAGAGTTCTTTGTGTAGGCCTTTATGATCGATCGTGTCCTCGTCTTAATTA
Organism: Aechmea fasciata; assembly: GCA_025177825.1. Lineage (NCBI taxonomy): Eukaryota > Viridiplantae > Streptophyta > Magnoliopsida > Poales > Bromeliaceae > Aechmea > Aechmea fasciata. The sequence goes on along the minus strand of CM045927.1, from coordinate 14,143,086 downwards.
ATTTGTCTATATATACATATATATTCAAATGAGTCCTTAATTTGTGTAGGCCTTTGATCGTGTCCTCGTCTTTGTCCTCAAGTGGCTTTCTAATTAAGCTTCTTTATATATGGACCACGTAACATTCCCAAAGAGTTAAAAAAAATAAAAAAGAAAAAAAAGAAAATAACATTAAAGTTTAAAAACTATTAATAAGTCCATATACATATAATTTTTAGAATATACTGGCTTTTCGAAATAAGGTACTGGAAAGAATAAATATAGCTGATTTTTTTTTAATTTTTTTTTTAAAAAAAAAACACTTAGCTGAAAATATAAAGCAATTAAAGATACCAACAATCAAGTTCACTTGGTTTAAAAACAATCAGAAATAAGTTCAGCTGAAAATATTAAATAACTATACTTCAAATTTAAAATCTCGAATACAAATCATCGAGTTCTTTGCCACTTAAGTCTACGAACAGCCAAAAATTTCAAACTTGAAACTTTTCTTCTTTGTCTTTTTTTTTTTTTTAAGATAAAAGTATGAAATAACAAAGTTTCGAACTTGAAACTTTGATACCGTCCATCAATTTCTTCGCCGCTTGGTTTGGTCTGGGAACAACCGAAAATAAATTTTAGCTAAAAATATAAAGTAACCAAGTATTGAACTCGAAACTTCCGGTCCGCCCATCTATTTTGCGTTGGCCACTCGGTCTAGAAACAGTAAAAAAAAATGAACTTAATTAGTCGAAAATATAAAGTTGTTGAGCTTTAAACTTGAAACTAACATTAATTGTACGTGGTCCAGCTAGAGTTTTGAGATGGACGCGTAAAAACGGGATGCAAGTTAGTGAGGGAAGACATTCTGTCTCGGTCCCCCGGCCCTCACATGGCAATGCAGCAGTAGAGGTAGGTTTCCGTTTTGTCTCAGCCTGCAGCTTGGAATGGATACAATCCCCACCACCAGCACTCTGCACACTTGCAGGCAAGGAAGGAAGGCAATGGAGGAAAGATATGTAGATTTTCAAAAATGAATGTTCGGAGAATTTGTATTCTGATCCTGTTCGAATGCCAGAATATGTTTAGTCTTTTTTTTTCTTTTTTCTTTTTTGAGAGAGATAGGTAGCACGCTAGCTATCTGCTTCGTTTATTTCATTTAGAAATAAACTTAGCTAGAAATGTGAATCAACTTAGAATTGACTTTTGATATCAACCACCAAACTTCCTTTTTGCAGAAGAAACTTTGATACTATATAACACTGTTCAACTTACCTGGCACTTAAATAGCACTGTTCCTTTCATAATATATATATATATATATATATATCCCTCCCTTTATATCCAAACGCTAATTTTTTACACGAGAATAGTAGTTCTCGGTTATCCCCGCCAACACATTCATTTTCTATATAAAACTATCTAATATTTTTCTTATCCTCGGGAACAATTCAATTTTCATCCAACGCTATTTTTTTTATCCCCATACTTGTACCTATCTCTGTAATAGTTAGTTCTTACTTATACCTGAACCAAACGATGCTGTACTACAGAAGAGAGAGAGAGAGAGAGAGTTGGGCTAGAATATTATTAATAACAAAAGATCTTTTTTATTATCAAATTTTAAATTTTTGGATCAATTTCTTTCATTATTTCTAACTATTAAATTAAATATTATAACCCAATGAAAATCACTCAATTCGATTAGACCATTCAATCCTAAATCGTCCTAACTTTACAATTTTTCATCCAATTGGCTAAAAATTTGATAGTAAAAATGATCTTTTGTTATCGATAGTATTAAAATTTTCTCTCTCTCTCTCTCTCTCTCTCTCTATATATATATATATATATATATATATATATATGCAAATAAATCAGTATTTTTCTAAAAAAAAATAGTTAAGCTACTACTATAGAACAAATTTAATCCTTTGATGCTATATGTAATAAATTGGTTTCCTTCAAAAAGTTAAACTATGAAATTAAGAGCAAATTTAATTCTTTGATTCTATATATGCGAATTAATTGATTTTCGTTAAAAGCTTAAGTTTTTATTTTTATTTTTGGTAAAAACATATAAAATTTTTGTGAACTATGGATTAAATGAATCGGCTAATTAAAATTTTAAAAAGTTGATAGGCAAATGAAAATAATTCATAGTTTATAGTTCAAGAAACATTTGTATTTTTTTATTTTTACTTTTTGAAAGAAAGGCATAATACTATCCGGCCATTTCGTTCATCTTTTGAAAATAAACTCAGTACTAGAAATATAAAATAATTAGATTTTTTAAAATTTAGGATACCAAGTTACCAACCATTAAACCTTTTATAAGATTTTAAAGAACAAATTTAAAGTTTATATATGTAAGAGCAAGGAAAGATTCCAACTTCGATCTCTTTGCTGTAAAGTACTCGGCTAGGAGTGGAAAAAAAAAAAAAAAAGGGCTAATGAGAATGTGGAAATTTTTCCAGTCAAAAGAAATTAGAAGTGGTGGACCCCCACTTTTTTTTAAAAAAAAAAAAACTTTTCGAGCGGTCCCTATTTGGGTTGGTGGAGCTTTTTGAAATGGATCAGGGGCTCAACTTTAAAGAGAACCTGCTCTATTTTTTCCAAAAAGTTTAAATTAAAGTTCCCAAAAAGTTTTACTGATCAATTTAGAGAAATAATTACATGCACCTTGTGCACCATGTATCGATCGCTATCGTAAAAATAATACTTTTGAGGCTATCGAGTAACATCCGAGTAAGATCATTTGCTACACTCCTGAATTCTTGAACTAGTTGATATTTTAGTAATTATATGCTTACAGAACTTATTATTTTTGTATAAGACTTATTAACTGCTACAGATCTCGCACATATTGAATTAGAATTTTATTTTAAAATGAATGTAACAATGCACCTGATGCAGACAATGATTTCTTATCAGCTTGACGTACCTATTATTTGATATTTGTTGCATAAAAGATGTGCCTTCTTGTTCCGCCAAATTTGGAAAAAAGAAGTTTTTGAATAAGATGGAGGTGCCAGAAAAGTGGTCTTTTGATACATTTAGAAAGTTAGGTGACAATATTAATAGAGAGAGAATACATGCATGGTCTATTATATCCTAATTTTACATGTGGTATGGGTGTGTATAGAAACTACAGTTTGTTTCTAAAATGCATGCAAAAGAGTATAATTCATGTGCTTCCAAATTTCCCAAGCACTATTTCTTCTATAAATCTAATACTTTGTGGTGGAAACAATTGAGACAATGTAACAATTAAACATAAACAAATTAGACATATTACATCAGTGATATGATAGGTTCATGTCATTACATTTTTGAAAGATATTGTTCTTGTGATTCCAATGTGACTAGAGTAGTAGGATGACATACAGATACCAAACTTTTATAGATCCTACTAATCTACTTTGTCGCATGAAGTGGTAGCTGCATATATGCCCCTGCAAATTGTTTATATTTTACATGGCAATCATAATTTTTGTAGAATAATATACTTTACTTAAGAGGTAATTTTTCTTTCTAGTATTCATGGACCAGCTTATCATAAGCACCAAGTTATGGATACATTCATATGGAAATTAAGCATGAGTTGATAGTATATATAAACCAACATGTAGTCCGATTGATTGACGGTTACAACATAATTTATCTTATTTTAAAAAAGATACCATACTACACCCTTGTGCATTTTACTTCTTATCTGCTCAATATTGTAAGTCTGTTTAATAACTTAAAAAAAATAATGTCTTTAAGTATGGGAACAGATCTTTAGGTTTGAATACACGGATAAAATTGCGCTTACGAAAGTAACTCTTAATAAAACCAACTATCATTCATTCATGAATTAAATTGTAGAGCTACCGAATTAAGTTAACTATAATTTTGCCACACAAAAAGAGATAAGAAAAAAAGGAAAATAAAAAAAATACACTTTTGAGGGGTACCTGTAGAAAGCCATGGTTCACTGTTTGTGTGTTTGTGTGAAAGCTCCAAGCATGGATGTTGAAGAGCCCATCACTTTCCTTAAGGGCTTGTTTGTTTCGACGGAAGTGGGGTGGAAGTAGAACAGAAAAAGTGGTTTTCAATGAAAACTAATCATTTTCGCTGTTTGGTTCACCGTAAGTTTATCAGTTCATCCAAAATAATGAACTTGACTTCGCTCTCCCATGGAGCGAAGTCAATTCCGGTGAAATGAAAAAAAGACAAGAATGAATTAATATGTTAGGGTTACCTCTTTATTTCATCCGAATTATTCAATTGTGAAAGTAATTAAATTTTTTATTTTGATTGTATGTTTAAAATATGATCAAATTTGATTAGGTAAGCTTTAATATATATTTTGTTTAATTTGTATATTTAAAAAATGATGAAAAATGAATTTGTTAAATGTTAATAATTTTTTAATTTTAGAATTTTATTTGTTGCGTTATTATAATTTATATGCAAACAAATAATATAATTTTTAAAAATTTTATTTTATAATTATACATATATAATTATATTAATTTTTATTTATTATAATTTATTATTCACTAGAAGTTACAAAATAGACAGTAATATCACGTTAGAGGTAAGTATACCGGGGGTGGAGAGCTACACGTTTTACATCATCTATTTCCTATCAAACAAACAACAGAACTCGCAGAATTATACTTTCATAATTAGAAATAAACAGCAAAAATGAACTAATTTTTACCCCAACTCCACTTCAACCCAAAGTCCACTTTCACCCCACGTCTACTTACGTTGAAACAAATATGCCCTGAGTGAACGCGGTGTATAATTTGTCACATAAATGCGTACGTATTTTTGTTTCTCAACTGGGTGTAAACACATTCAAGGCACCTCCAAAGCAGTACACATGATTGACCAAAACCCACCCCCCCACTTGTTTTGGTACAATGTCATAGTATAGGTGCTCAATAATAACAATCATGATATTGTTTCCTTTGCATACGTGGCTAAGCCTTCAAAAAATGAATTTAGTACTGGGCCCACTGTGTTTGTTCCTTTTCGTAGGGCCCCCAACCTATATAGAACAAGAATAAAAATAATTTTTTATAACGGTTCCAAAAACAAAATAATAATTAAGCTCTGAAACATAAAGCCCAGAAAAAGTAATCAACAAGCTCTTTTTTTTTTTCTTTTTTTTTTGGTGATATATTGTTTGGGGAGTAGAATTTGTTGAATTGAAATATTCAAACATTATTTTCTACTAGCTTAAATTTTTAAAAAGTAACACTTATTTTATATAACTTAATATAATATCAGAATTGAAATTTCTGATATCGAGTCCTAGCAGGTCCCTAATTTTATCTCAATTTTTTTTTATATCTCGAACATAAACGTGAAGATGTATACAAAATATAAATATTAAACAACAGTTGCTCTCACAATTTAACAAAATTAACCTCTCAAGCTTCTATTCTTCTACTTTATATTTTGGAAGAGGGCATGTAAAGCTTTTTACTCCCAAACACAAGCAATATCTAAAGTGTTACAGCATACACCTCTTTAGCCTCTCATTTTATTGGTTTTATTGTCCTTGAGAGAGAGAGAGAGAGAGAGAGAGAGAGAGAGAGAGAGAGAGAGGGGCTGTTCTTCTTTGATACAAATATTGTGGTATCTCTTGCATGGGAAACCACAAATTTAGGCTCTCCAATATGATACCAAACACCTGGTTCTACAAGCTCAGAGACATGAAGAGAGGTAGCAAAAAAGGCCAGAGAAGCCCCAAAACCACTGCTAAGAGAAGCCATTCTCAAGCACACACTACTTCCTCCTCCTCCTCTTCTCCTCCTCATCCTCTTCCTCCTCCTCCTCCTCCTCCTCCTCCTCCTCCACCACCACCAACCCACACATTCTACCTCCCAAACAGAGCCTCATACTACTTCCCAAGCAAAGATATGAAAATCACCAATCCCCCAACCACACTCTTCCCCACAGACCTACCAAGGAAATCCAAGTCCAAGAAATTCAGTGCCAAAAAGCTCACAAGAGCTTCTCCCAAAACCACCTCCTCTGTTTCAACCTCTGCTTCCAACAAGCCCGAACCGGCCCCCGACACCCGCCCCTTCGACCGCGACGTCTACACCGAGGACGACGATCACCTCCGCAAGACGATCATCGCCAGGAGCTTAGAATCGCAGAGCTTCTCCGTCACCACCTCCGCCACCGACATAGTTTTCGACGTCGGTAAACCGACGAAGCTCCCGCCAATCCTAACGAAACCAACCAAGCGACAAGCCGACAAGCCGAGATCGGACCGCAGGCAGAGAAGCCTGAGCAGAATTCGGGTCCGGCCGGGCTCGCCGCGGCTCGCGAGGAGCAAAACAGAGGCGAAGCAGAGGAAGGGATTCATGGAGAGCTTTGTGGTGGTTATGTCATCTTCTGACCCTCAGAGGGATTTCCAGGAGAGCATGGTTGAGATGATCGTCGAAAACAATATCCGATCTTCGAAGGATTTGGAGGAGTTATTGGCTTGTTATTTAGCTTTGAATTCTAGAGAGTACCATGCTGTAATTGTGAAGGTTTTTGAGCAAATTTGGATTCTTCTCAATGATGCTACATTGTAGTTCTTTTATGTATAGAATATATATAATATGTATATGAAAAGAATGTGTGTGAATTAAAGTGGTGTTGGTGTGGAAATTATATAATCGAAGTGATATTGCATGGTATTTTACATGTGTTTGATCTCCTACTCTTTTAAGGAAATTAGTAGTGTGCATATGTTTCTGCAGGGACTTTTCTTTTTTTTTTTTTTTAAGAGAAAGATAGCATATTACCTGCTTTATTTATTTCACTTATAGAAATAAACTTAACTAAAAATATGAATCAATTAGGATTCGAACTTAGGTCTCGGATACCAACCACCAAGCTCTTTTGCAACTTACGCTAGGGACGATCGGTGTTTCTGTAGGAACTTAACTATCGAAAATAGCATATAATTCTTGTTGTTATGCTTTGCTTAATTATCAGAGGCTTGATCAATGCTACATTTTGTTTTTATTTTTTGGTCTTAAGGAAAAGCTTGTTCAATTTATGAGTATGGATCATCTTATTTTTATACGTTAATGTGCATGTTACGTGTTGATTGACTCGTGCAGTATAAATCAGCATACTGATAAACACGCACGCCAAGTTCAAATCTTAATGGAGAGCGCACCAAATCGTCAAATCAATCCTTTTCACTCTTCACCCCATGAGAAATACTTGATAAAACCCATGAAAAATATGATAAAAGTAATGGGAGAAGCAGCCCTTTAACTCTTTTGGAGTTAACTTGTCTCTACTGCTCACAAAGTGTACCAAATGAAGGCACCACCTTATCATGGATTCTATTCCAATACATTTCTTTTTTACTTGTACACAAACATATACAGGAGAAAAACATAGCAAAGAAATATCCCCAGCATGTAATGAGTAGTAAGTTGATAGTGGCTCGCACGGATCTTACAGTATCTACAAATGGGTCTGAGAAATAATAATGATAATAATAAAAGATGCTTTTGATGTGTTTTGAGAGCTATGATCCAAAGGCCAGAGTGTTCTCTCATATTACCTCTTTGAGTGATGCCTACGTTGAGAACCAGTTGAAAAAAAATTTGAAAATCTAATTACCGACCGTCTCTAGAGCAAGTGGTAAATAGATTGGTGGTTGGTACCCGAAGTTAATTCTAGTTGATTCACATGTTCAGCTAAGTTTATTTATAAATAAAATAAGCGAAGCGAGTAACGTGCTATCTATCTCTCAAAAAAGAATTTTGAAAATCTAATTCGGATGAAGGAATCATCAGCTTTGCGACAAAGCGCTTGCAGAAAAAAATAAAAAAATATGCAATTTTTTGTGAACTGCAGTAAAAAGGGAAGGAAGATCACATTGGAGACACGCATAAAGAGCAAAAAAAATTTACTCAGCAAATAAAAGGAGGAGAAATAAAAATTATGAAAAGCCGAACCTTTCAATTCACTTTGAAAATTTTAAAATTACGATCTAACCTTTCAATTCGCTTGATTAGAAATGTTCGTCTGCTTTAATAATTAATTATTGCCTATCACCCAATTCGTCCGTACATTCGTTCTTCGTACCTTTGTCTCTCCCCTCTTTACGTTGATAGTTGAGTCTCCATCGAACGATGGGTTTGTACATCCTTTTCTATTTAAAAAGAGAGGAATGCTTCAATACACCATGAGTATTAAAATTTAACTCTTAATTAATAAGGAGTATAATTAGATTTTATATAAAGTAAAATGTTGAACAAATTATCGATTTAAATGGGTTAATATAACAATATTGAAAAAAAAATAGTAGTATATATTAAATTTGTTAGCATCCTATAAATATTAAATATCTTATTTACTTTGATAACTTATCAAGTTTGATAATATCTAATTTGTTAAGTATTCACCTCAAAAAAAAATATTGAATTTAAATTTAATTTTTGAAGTTGGTATTGTAATATAAAATTTTAATTTTGAATCTTATTTTAAACTTTTAAATTTTGAATCTAAATTGAGTTTTTAATCTTAAAGCCTAATTTTAATTTTTGATTTAAATTGAAATTTTGAATTGAAATTGAAAGTTTTATTTTAAATTTGTGCTTTTATATTTAAAAAAATTGAATTTGATTTATTACTAAGTTTTAAATGTTGAATTTAAATTTACAATTCAGTTGTAATTTGAAATCCAACTATTATTGTAGGCATTTGAACCGGTCACAGTATTCTTAGTTAGATAAACTGGTTTTGTAAACCAAAATATTTTACAAAAATCAAAATATTCTTTAAATAGGTATCTCGTGAATGATTCATATGCTGCAATAATAGATCACATCTAGAATCATATTAAATCTAAGCCATCTATTAAGAAAAATAAATGGTTAAGATTTATACGGTGTATTAAAATATTACTCTCAAATAGATGCTCAATTTAAAAACGCTAACAAAAAAAAAAAAAAAGTAAAGTTTAGAGCTCTAGGAACTACTATATATATGTCGTACTAAATCAATTCGATAGAAAATGATTTATCAATAACCTTGCCAAGTTACATCACGAAGCTGTTATATTCGTCAAAATATGCCTAGTTCGGAGTCATATAAAGTTTTGATAGTTTTTTTTAAGAAATATGTAGCAAACTATCTGCTTCATTCATTAAGTCAAATGAACTGAGCGTATAAAATGGAAGCAGCCTAGGCCTTCGAGAAATCGGCAAAAAACAAAAAACATAAACATAAAAGCAAAGAGAAGTAGAACAAGGTGAGGGGGACAGAAGAGATATTAGGGCAATGAGGTCCAATTGCTGATTAGTAGTTTGACCCGCTCAAGAGACCAGGTGACATTTGGCATCTTTCCTCTGAACACAAAGTTGTTTCTCTCCGTCCAGACTACCGACCACGTCGCCGCCAGTAGGATCAAACCTTGTTTTCTCGTCGAGCCGGCAAGGATATCAGTAGTTACGGTCCAGAGGTCTCGAACATCGCCTGTGTTGACCTCAATTGCATCCGATCCTCCTAAACTGAGAAGAAGAAACCGAACGTAAACGCAGTCGTTGAAAAGATGGTCACAGCTTTTCGTAAGGACCGCGCAGAGAGCACAATTCTGAAATACGTGCATGCCTCGGTTAAGCAGTCTGTCCGCAGTGAGTAATCTCTTTCGGAGAAGCAACCAGATGAAGACTTTAATTTTAACAGGAATTTTGATAGTTACTTGAGATTCAACTATAACATCAAGTTAAAAGGATAGTATGAAGTAGTAACCTGAGAATGAAGAGGACACCGCAGCTCCAAACCGGTTAAGTTGCTATATAACACTTATCTGGTGCGATACTTGTACTGCAGCTACAATGATTGGCATCGTCGGACCACATTGCGAAAAATGGTTTATTCCAAATTTACGTTAGGTGCGTGTCCCCTCTATTTAGGATCATATGATTCAGGTAGTGGACAAATGTGGAAGTATATGCAAGTAGGGACTTATTTTGGGATATCACAACAAATTTTTTCCACTTGGTATTGGTTAGAGTCGAACACTAAAGAGATGCGTGTTTGGGCGTCGTGAGCCTGATCCTTGTAACTCCGTTATTAAAAGAGAGGACTAGAGATTGACTAGACGTTGGCGCGTCGCTTTCAAATTGTTATGGGGCCTTTTTTTTAAAAAAAAAAAATTCAGAGTCGTCGTGTTTTTACTCGAATCCGATGATAGAGTAGGACGAGAGGTGGGGAAATTTGTACCTAGAAGTAAGATGTTTGTATTTCTACCGGTCCCCTACGCGAAAACAGTGGCAAGCTTTCGAAAATCCTCCCAAATTCGGACCAGGCCTACAGGAAAAGGATGAATTCGTAGTAACTAAATGACAACCACCGAAAATTCGAATCAATCATTGCACGAGCTAGGATCGATCCAAAAGGATTAAATTTAGCAGAATTCAAAGTTAGATGCTTGGCAGACAATGGACAAAGAAGTTACGAGAATGAGATAAGATTTGAATATCTGAGTCGCTATTCTCCAAGAAGAAGATAACATATCAGGCCATTATATTATTAGTCAAAGAATGATGTTCGAATGACGATCTATGTATAGAACACTGAAAATAGAGATTTTCGGAGCAAATCTTGTTAATGGAAAAGTAGAGAACAGTGCATTTGATAAATAGAAATTTGTGCATCTTTTTTAGTAGAAAGAAGAAGTAAATTCTAAATTCAAAATCAAAGCTTTAATTTAAATTTTCAGTTTACAGGTATATTCCTCTGAGCTGAATTTTATTATTGTCTCTTTCTTTTTTTTTTAGAGAGAAAGGTAGCATGCTACCTACTTCGTTCATTAGGTAAATAAATTTAGCTACACGGGGTGAGGCAGCTAAGGCCTCGATTACAGTGAAGAGTCAAAAAGAACAAACAAGAGCCGAAAAGACAGCTCGAGAAGTATAAGGTGTTAGAACAAATACCGCAACGAATAACCTGTCTAACTAAATTTATAATAAAATTAATAAACTCAACTTACATATAATTACTAAATCCAAGTAGAGAATTTGACCAATCTGGAAGCGTGTAAGGTACTGCCCTAAGGCATATTTTCGTCCTTACGTGTGTGATTAATCGGGAACTACATCCTAAGGTACGACCAAAATTCCTCCTCCTACGAGCACGATCGTGAAGAAGGTTGACAAATACTCTTTCAACACCCGACGATAAAAAGATCAAAGCCATAAAAATAGATCAAAATAATAAAAACAAATATATGTATATTCCAAAGTTTCTCTCTATCATGTTTCAGCATGAACAGTGAAAAGAGATAAATAAGAGTGTAAATGGAATGTTGAAAAAACAATGCCAACGTTTCCACTCCAACACAATGAAAGCCGTACGTTACAATAAATTAATTAAAATAAATACTAATAAATAAGAATTAATTAACTAAGAATTAATATAATTAATGAATTAAAAAGTTATTGGGAAATTTTGGGAAATTTCTTTTTAAAGGCCGGCCAGAAAAAAACTTTGACTTTAGTTGGGATCTTTAGTCTCCAAATCGCAGGCGTTGTGGCATCGTCAACACCCCCAGTCCGCATGAGCAAATACATGGATTTAACAGTAAACTTGTTACCTGAGCTCCATCTCCACTTGATAACGTCAGGGCGGTTCTCGAGTCGTAGGTTTGAGAGGATGTCCTTCAATTCCTTAATTCTCTGCATATTACATTGTGTGTTTCTTCTTGCACCTCTCTGTATCTTTCTCCATCGCCATCCCACAGCCAGGAAGCATTCGCTGACACGAACCTCTTTATTGTCTACAAGAGAATAAATCTCTAAAAATAGGACTTCAGGAATGCGTCACTACACCATCTATCTGCCCAAAAATCAATGAGTACCCCATCTCCCAACTCATATCTCAGTCCACATTTAAAGACGTCCTTCAGCTCAACTATGTTCTTCCGCCAATGTGATCACTGGTCGAAAAGGCCTACCCTTTATTAGAGGTCATCGTCTGTTGTAGTATAGGTGCTTAATAAGCTTAGTCCATCTTACTTCCCGTTCAGTAAGAAAGCACCACTACCATTTAGCGAGTAAAGCATTATTTATGGTGGTCAAATTTTTACCACCTAAGCCACCTTCTTTTTGCTCATACACACATTTTTCCAAACAGGAGTTACAGGACATTAGGCCATTTCCAACCGGCTCGTGGAATTTGCAGGTCAAACTGATAGAGCGCATGATTGGGCGGTGCACGAAAGATGTGGTACACATAATCTACGGAGTAATTTCATCCGGCTACACGACTTACAGAAGGATACTGGAGTGTGGAGTCTCTCCTTGTGCATCAAGATTCGCGGCTCGTCATCTAAAAAATACTCGAACAAGAATATGGTGAGCCGCTTCCTAACATGAGACTGCTGTATCCGCCGTTCGTCACATAAGTAGCACGAATCTCAAAGTGACGTGAAGAGTGATCACGAATTGGGTTTTTTTTTTTTTTTCTCTTTAACCCGTGTTCGCGAATTGGTCTCCTCCATCACTCGTCCCGTAACTCCACCTCGCCCATGGCGCGACCTCGTGGCGCCTCCCATGGATGCGCCCTCTGCTTCGTCTTCTTCTTCTGGATCTCGTCCATGGCTTCGATTTCCCTCGCGTATAAGCCCGGAGACATCGTCCCCTTGAGCAAAGCGGGGCAATACCACGGGGTGAGAACCCCCTTTCAAAACCCTAATCTCCCCTTCTCCCCCCCAATCTCTCTTTCACCTTTCGGTTTGATCCGATTTGATCGGTTTTCTGCTCAAAATTGTAGTCGAGAACGGTTTGGTTCGATGTCGTCGGGCGCCATTGCCCTGCTTTTGCTGTTAATCGTGAGGTAGGAATCGATCATTCTCCATTGTTAGTTTTGTTGCTTCTTCGTCTGATTCTTCGATTTTCCATATGAAGGTTCTAATGCCCATTCCGAAACCTACTGGGTACACTGGGACGGATCCATATAAGATGTAAGCTTTACGAGTTTTACGTCTTGCATCGGTGTTGTTATTCTTCGAATTACGATTCTATTTACCTGGCATTGTGAGGTTCCGGTGATGTTGTTGCTTCAATTCGAACTATTTATCGATTTATTAAGTTAATATTTATTTGATAGACCGAGTAGAACTGCAGTCTTGGAGAGAAACAATCGTGACGGTATAGTAGTAGCACGCAAACCCTTGCCTCGACTGCCTGATTTGAGTGAACCTTGTTCTGCCTTGTTAATTGGCGACTTTTCTACTATGCTCTGATCCATATTTTATCAAAGAGTGCATTTTAGTGCTTAGATTGTGGTACTAATACAGCTGGTATCGTGGTCTTTAGCCTACAAGAAAAATCATGATCAACAGTTTTATCAGTGTAGCAGAATTAACTAGGTTGAATGAGCTGGCATGCCGAGATATCTCTCTTCCAGTTGGCTAGTCTTGAATTGGCTTGGTTAAATGTATGACCTCAAACGGTATGCCTTAGTGCCTTGACCGGTGGTTAAGAACATCATCTGTAGGTTCTGAACCTAGCACGGGAAATGAGTAAATAGAGGACTAAGGAGTGGTAGATGTTTGATAATTATTAACTTTGCCATTTGGTTCGGGCCTTATAATTGAACAATGTAGCTCTGGCTGTCGCACAATATAAAATGTGGCCTTTGATGGAATAAAGACATTATTTGCATAAAAGAAGGTGATAGAAACAAGCAATTCTGTGCTTACCATTTCATGGGATTATTTACTAAGTAATTTGATGACGAGGAAGAGATGGGGGGTAAAACGATCTGCTGCAAGTGCATGGAAAGTATAAATAGTTAAGTCCATTTCTTTTTAGTCACATAACAGTTTTTAAGATATATTTGTTCTGATCAACATATTACATACTGATGATGATTGCTGCGCAGATCTTTCCAAGTTGGCCATGAAAAGTTTTACATTCCTTGGCTATATGTTATTAACCGGAAAAGTTCTGAAGTGCCAATGATAGATTTTCATTTGGTAAGAGATTTCTATGCTTTTCTATTTGTGTGAATATAGTTGTTGTATATAACTGATTTCTTTGAGTCAATTCTAATGCATAACTTGTAAGTTAGCTATATTATTGCATAATCACTAGAATATATTGTTTGGGACTGAATTAGTGAAAGTGCAAATTTATTCGTACAGAGGTACTCTGGAAATGATTTACATGGCATCACTGCGAAAGTTGTCGACATGCCTCACCACTGTATGCAATCTCCTTTTTCTCTTCCTCTCATATTATATGCTGCAACCCACATCTTTGAACTATGGTTGATGCTAAACAGCTTATTTCTTTCCACTTCGAAAGATTTATGGGGTCTATAATTTTTCTAATGAAAGGGAGAAAATTCTACTTCCTTCACAAAGAATATGTGAAGAATACATGGTATTTATCAACTGTTAGTTAACAGAGTTGTGTGTGGTTATTCATTGAGTTTTTTATTGTTCTGAAGTTCTGAGTAGATATTTGACATCTAGAGGACAATCCTATAAGAGCAGCTTAGCAATGCTTTGCTTTCAAATTTGGGTTTTTTATAACACTTAAAAGTACATTTCTATTAGCTGAGAATTGAAAATAAAACTTCTCTCTTCTAGTTAAGAAACTCACACCTAATCTTTTGAATTTGTGAGTTCTACGAAATCTCTAATCAACGCAATAGGCAGATACCCTTTGAAAAAGGTGGAATTTTTTTTTTTACCCTTTTCTGTAGCTTTGTGTGTTTTCTTGGATATTAATATCTTCTAGCATTATGTCGTTTTTCATGATTGCTTCTAAAGGTTTCAACTTTAATCAGTTGAGGCTCATGATTTGTTAATACAATTTATCAGTTTTGATTTATATTTTTGCTTTGAGCAGATATTGAGGTACATCCTGACATACGGAAGAACTTTTGGAACCCACAACATTGGCCAAAATATGTACTTGTCAGGTACACATGGTGAGTATCTGACCTCCTTGTTGTTGGAGAAAGTTCGTAACTATTTTGTTGGCGGTCTTGGTTCAAACTTTTTGCAATTAGCAGCCTTTACATCTTTTAGTTAGCTGTTATTTTCAAACATATTTGACTTTATCAGTCTTGTTTTGCTTGAACCTGTGAGGTAGTATGAGATTGTCTTATGATTGCATATATCTAGTTCTTATACAATATAGGGGTCTGGACAATTGCCATATTGTTGCTCATGTTTTTGCATTCTTTTGGTCAGCTGCTATCTCCATGCTATTATGGCAGGGCATATTGTCTTTTTTTAGACTGTAATAGACTAAATAAAACAATGGAAGTTCAACTTAATATTCCACTGCATAAAATTATTATGGTTGAATGAAGTCATACTCTCAATTTCTTTAATAATTTCAGCTGTAGAATGCCTTGTAGAACCTAGTATTTAATTGGATATAAACATTTTGATTCTATTAAAGCATTGAGGGTGCACTATGCTTGAGCTCTATTGAGGACAATCATACAGTCCGAAAGTCTCTCCGAATCTTGATGGACTTAATTGTCCAAGAGAGAAATCTTCAATAGTTTGTCATTCGTATAGAATCACTCGATTGGGTTTGCCCTTTTTGTTTTTTGTTATTGTAATGAATATCAACTAAGGAATTATGCTCAAATGAATCTTGAGCTTCGTTTGAAATAATAAACCAGTATACCTTGACCTTCACATCTTAGAAGACAGATCCATTGACTTGAAATGGGTATAAATAATGAACAGCCTTTGACTTGAAATGGCTATGGATAATGAAGAGCCTCTTTATCCTAATAACTCCCCTTTCCTCTAGTTAAATGGTCAGTGAACTTGGCATTTTGAATGATTGACTAATTTTTTCCTTCTCTTTTTTTTTTGGTATTTAACAACTTATGTTTATTGACTAATCATTATATCCTAGATTTTCTTTTGTTGAGATTGCTATACATCATTGTTCGGAACAAAATTTGTTTAGCTCAAGAATCAGATAATAATCACACAATAAAGCATAAGAGGTAGAGATACTATCACCTTTGTCTTGTGTAGTTCTACTTTCATTCCCAGTTGTGGTCTAGTTGACTATTTGGCTATTTTATTGTTGTTAATTTTTTACTTCTGGTCCATTTAACTGAAGAAAGCCCTTAAAACTATCCTTCCATGGTTGTTACTTGTTAAATTTATTAGGTTATTATAGGTGGATGATATGTTTCTATTTTTGTCTGCATCTTATATAGACATTGTTTGACACTTTTACATTTAATAACAGGAAGGAGCAATCAGAAATAGATGTTGCAGGGGGTTATTATGTATTGTTTGGATCAGGTACGGTGGACCCTCTACATTAAAAAAACCCTTACATTTCTCATTCTATCTTTTGTTGATGCATAGTTAATACTTTGCACTGCTACTCATTAGATAAACATTCTGTTTTGGACTCTTTTGGGGCAAAAAAGAATATTACAGTGGCGATCATGGTGAAACATCTTTTACATGGCTTTGTTCATTTGAATCACAGGGCTCGTTCTGTCGTTCATCCTTGCAATTTATGTCTTGCAATCATCTCAAGACAAGTTAGCTAGGTATCGCTTCTTTCTGCCCTTTGTTTTGCTTGTTGCCTATGTCACTGCTTCGCTAATTTTCCCTCAATTACATACCTGCAAAGGGTTGAAGCTAATTTGTAGATAGCTAACTGAATATTATAGGCTTTTTGTTGCCCACTCATGTATAGCTGTCAATTTTGGCCCGAGAGTGTTTAACCTCGACAAGTAATACTCTTTCCAGGTTTGTGAGAGAGACTGTTGCAGAAAGCAGTATGCCAGAGGGAGGAGTGGCAAAAGTTGAATAAGTTTTCCAACTCATCGAGCTCGATCAACTACGGATTCTCAAGTTGAATCTTGATGCTGGATCTTTGAGTTCTGAGCTTAATCTAATCTCATGAGTGGTACAGCCATAATTAGATAATTACATGAATGCCTCTGTAATAGATGTTTTTTAAACCTTTTTTTGAGGATCAATCTTGTGCTATATGACCCCCAAATCGCAAAATGGCGCTCGATCACAGATGTAATCTTTCCAGTGACATTTTGTAGTCTGGCAGAGTGGAAGCCGCAGATTACTTTCCCCAATTTTCTCACCTCTCACAATAGTTGTGCCCGTCTTTTGTTCATTATGCCTAATAAGTAAATTCAAACCTGCATTTTAGCCCGTAGCAGAAGTTTGGCGAATTGTTTAGTTTTTGCTTCTTCCTTAGCAGCATTTGCTAAAAATTAAAAAAATTTCAAGCTTCTTTCTACTACGGTGGGATGTCGAGCTAGAATATAAATTTCAAAATCCAAAAGTTGCTATTTACAAAAGATGTTCATGGAGAATTTTTTAATATAATATTGGTATTTCCCCTCTTGAAGCCAACTCGACTCGCCTGGTGAGTGGTGAGTGGTGATATTGTACTTAGAAAAGGGTTATTGGGTCCCAAACCCGATCCGATAGTTCGAAGGCTGAAAAGAAAGCCTCGTTAATAAAATCCGATTCCCAGATATCGAGATCGTTGGCTCGAGGCAATCTTGAAAATCCTCGTTACCCCGCCAATGCCATGTTCGCTCTCTCTTCCTTTCACCCAATCCTCCTCCCTCATCCCTTAAACCCTAGCCCTAGCCCTCGTCCCCAAAGAATCAGGAGGACGAGGACAAGGAGGAGAACCCTGACCCCGACGAGCTCGAGGGAGGCGGAGCGCGGCGTCGAGTTCGAGACCGGCGACTCCTTCTTCCGCCGCGAGAGCGCCGTGGGCCGCGACCTCGGCGTCCTCTCCGCCTCCCTCCTCCGCCGATGCTGCGGCGGCGGCGGCGGCGGAGGCGGCGGCCTCCGCGTGCTCGATGGCATGTGCGGGTGCGGCGTCCGCGCCCTCCGCTACCTCGCCCAGGGCGGCGCGGGCTTCGTCTGGGCCAACGACGCCTTCGAGGGCTCCCGCCCCCTCGTCCTCGCCAACCTCGCCCGCGAGCCCAGGTTCTCCGCCCTCGGCGAGCGGAGGTGGGTCGTAACCCACTTGGGTGCCAATAGGGTTCTCGCCGATTGCTATCTCCGGAGAGAGTTCTTCGATCTGGTCGACGTCGACTCCTTCGGGAGCGACTCCTCGTTCTTGAGATCGGCCATCGCCGCGGTCAAGATCGGAGGGCTTTTGTACGTCACGTCGACCTGCGGTAGATCATCAGGAGGGCATCGCCCTCGTTGGTAACATTCTTATGCTCTTCTTTCGTTTGATGAATTAAGCACAATTGGTTCTTTTGCGTGTTCATTACAGCTTTTCGAATAATACGCTTAGCAAGTAGTGTTATTGATATGTTGTTATTGAGAGTGTGACTTCTTGGGTGGAATGGTAGTTTATTTGATGAAATAAGTGGTGGCCTTTTTTGTGCTTGCATATCTTTCTTGAAATTTATGTTCGATCTCCACGCGAAGAAGCAAGAAAAAGAATTATTGTTCGTGCTGTCCTTTTAGGGGAAATTAGGAGACGAGCTTAAGCCTGTTTGCCTTCTATGAGGTTAAGAGTCGTACTATTCTCGCCGCATCAGTGAGAAGCGTTCGATCAAGGAGCCCTTGTGCACATGTAGGATCCCCTTGAGTGAAGCGTATTTGCAGATTCGGCAAGCCAATTCAGCTTGCTGAATCAGTAAGTTTTTAATTTTTCTTAGGGTAAAGCAGGTTTGTTTGATCTGCATGATAGCTGGAGGAGGACCAAATGCCCTGGACACCATGTTTATTTTCTCCTTTTGAAAGACAAGGGAGATCCCCTTTTTATTAGAATAAATGAAATTGGAGCCTTCAATGCTTTCCATTGTATTCTTTTAGCTTGGCTGAGATACTATGACATTACGAGTTTATTTGAATCTTACAGAAAATACGATATCGCCTTGTTTTTGTGGGAGGGTATATGAATTCCATTCCCTATTCAATTTTGTTTTTGATATTGTCCTCCATAAATCGAAGGTTCCTTAAGCATGTCCAAACTATTTTAAAGAGTTGAGCTAGAATGATATCGATAGCAAAAA